>JAXDDW010000041.1:2457500-2812500 GCA_034670385.1 Hoplostethus mediterraneus | reverse complement strand
TGTAATCTTAGTGGCTCCAGATAAAGGCAACTTGGCTGTGTTTTTTTTTTTTCATTCTCTTTGATACACATTAATCCCTATCATTGATTACAAACTTACAAGCTTAGGTTCAGCTTATCACAATAAGCCTGCACCTCCTTTGAACCTCCCGTTCTCCTTCCTCCTCCTGTACGGGGGTCTGATACCGGGCGCCTGGGCTCGTTCACCTGACGGGGGTCTGATACCGGGCGCCGGGCTCGTTCACCTGTACGGGGGTCTGATACCGGGCGCCGGGCTCGTTCACCTGACGGGGGTCTGATACCGGGCGCCGGGCTCGTTCACCTGACGGGGGTCTGATACCGGGCGCCGGGCTCGTTCACCTGTACGGGGGTCTGATACCGGGCGCCGGGCTCGTTCACCTGTACGGGGGTCTGATACCGGGCGCCGGGCTCGTTCACCTGACGGGGGTCTGATACCGGGCGCCGGGCTCGTTCACCTGACGGGGGTCTGATACCGGGAGCCGGGCTCGTTCACCTGTACGGGGGTCTGATACCGGGCGCCGGGCTCGTTCACCTGTACGGGGGTCTGATACCGGGCGCCGGGCTCGTTCACCTGTACGGGGGTCTGATACCGGGCGCCGGGCTCGTTCACCTGACGGGGGTCTGATACCGGGCGCCGGGCTCGTTCACCTGACGGGGGTCTGATACCGGGAGCCGGGCTCGTTCACCTGTACGGGGGTCTGATACCGGGCGCCGGGCTCGTTCACCTGTACGGGGGTCTGATACCGGGCGCCGGGCTCGTTCACCTGTACGGGGGTCTGATACCGGGCGCCGGGCTCGTTCACCTGACGGGGGTCTGATACCGGGCGCCGGGCTCGTTCACCTGACGGGGGTCTGATACCGGGCGCCGGGCTCGTTCACCTGACGGGGGTCTGATACCGGGCGCCGGGCTCGTTCACCTGTACGGGGGTCTGATACCGGGCGCCGGGCTCGTTCACCTGACGGGGGTCTGATACCGGGCGCCGGGCTCGTTCACCTGTACGGGGGTCTGATACCGGGCGCCGGGCTCGTTCACCTGTACGGGGGTCTGATACCGGGCGCCGGGCTCGTTCACCTGACGGGGGTCTGATACCGGGCGCCGGGCTCGTTCACCTGACGGGGGTCTGATACCGGGCGCCGGGCTCGTTCACCTGACGGGGGTCTGATACCGGGCGCCGGGCTCGTTCACCTGTACGGGGGTCTGATACCGGGCGCCGGGCTCGTTCACCTGACGGGGGTCTGATACCGGGCGCCGGGCTCGTTCACCTGACGGGGGTCTGATACCGGGCGCCGGGCTCGTTCACCTGACGGGGGTCTGATACCGGGCGCCGGGCTCGTTCACCTGTACGGGGGTCTGATACCGGGCGCCGGGCTCGTTCACCTGACGGGGGTCTGATACCGGGCGCCGGGCTCGTTCACCTGTACGGGGGTCTGATACCGGGCGCCGGGCTCGTTCACCTGACGGGGGTCTGATACCGGGCGCCGGGCTCGTTCACCTGACGGGGGTCTGATACCGGGCGCCGGGCTCGTTCACCTGACGGGGGTCTGATACCGGGCGCCGGGCTCGTTCACCTGTACGGGGGTCTGATACCGGGCGCCGGGCTCGTTCACCTGACGGGGGTCTGATACCGGGCGCCGGGCTCGTTCACCTGTACGGGACAGACCTGTGGACAGAGCTGAGGAAGTCTCCGTGTCTCGGTCTGATCTATATCGTGCTGTAATGTGCGATAATGACAGATTTTCCGAGCCCGGTCTGATTTGGTCCCGACTCCCGTGTTAGAGGCGGAGTGGCGCTTCCTCCTAAAGACAGAGGAGAACATCTATTCATTTAAATTGGTGCTAATGGCAGACTATTTAAAAGTCAATTAATTGCCGGGGGCCAAAAGCACAGTGGCGGTTAATGCTGTCACAACGCTGAGCAGTAATTGGGTGTGTTGTGTGTGTGTGTGTGTGTGTGTGTGTGTGTGTGTGTGTGTGTGTGTGTGTGTGTGTGTCCGGGTTTCGGGGTGGCCGCTCGCCTCCAAAACCGCTCGCTCAAAGACGCGTTGGCAACGGTGGCTGATGTTTGTCGCAAAGCATCATGGGGAACAAAAAAGCATCATAGGATAGATTTGACTTGAAGGGTTTGTGCTGTCGGAGCCTCGTGTGCTTTACTTTCTCTGCTTTTTTTTCTGCTTTTCTAGCTTATAGTATTTTCTTCTTACTCATGCACATGCATCATTTTTTTAATTTTTTTTTACCTTTTCTCTGTATCCATTTTCATCCCTCGCGGCTTTGACATCACTGCCTTCATCTCCACTCTCTCTCACCTGTTCATCTTCTACTGCACTTTATCCTCCTGCTCTATGTGTGATAGAGAGAGAGAGAGAGAGGAGAGAGAGAGAGAGAGAGAGAGGGAGGGAGGTAGAGCCTGAGATCGATGTTGGGCCTGCGCACACCGAGAGCAGCAGCTGGCTGGATCGGAGTGATCGATCAGCCCCAGCGCTGCTCTGCCAGACTGCTGGGCCTTTGTGGATGGAGATTATTTCTAAATTATTACAGGAGGCAGATGCTTGTCAGAAGATGCTCTCTGTCAAGGTTAGACTGCTCTCTCTCTCTCTCTCTCTCTCTCTCTCTCTCTCCTGCTCACTTTCCCCATCTTCTCAAATTCTTCCACTCTCCTTTTTTTTTTTATCTCCCATCCTTTCTCCCCCCCCCCTCCCCCTTCCCCCCCCCCCTTCCCTCCCGAGGGCCTGACTCTCATCATCCTCCACATCTTTCTTTCTCTCAGCTAACTTTCTCTCTTGCTGCGTATTGCTCCCCTAACCGGTGATGTGTTCAGCATGTTATAGGTGAGATGAGAGGCGCAGATGGTATAGCACTCAGGTAATGGGAAAAATGCCATCCAGTAAATAGACCTCACATACAGAAAATGGGCCTTGCCGTATTATCTCTGACCAATATTAGTCTGGAGCTGGAGTGAATATACAAGCAGAGCGCCCGCGTGCTCCCGAAGCTTTTTTCCCTCCAGAACGGGTTCGCTCTTCCTGGAAGCATTTAAAGGAGATATTTGTATTCCCGTCATCATCGCTGAGCGCCCGTGTCCTTTAGAAGTAGATGTATATGGTATTCTTGTGTGTGTGTGTGTGTGTGTGTGTGTGTGTGTGTGTGTGTTATGAGCGTACACGTGTGTTTAAAACCCGATAATTCACGTTTAATTTGAGACTGTGTTAGGGATGCCCCGATGATGTTTTTTGCTGCCGATCACCGATTGCCTATGATCCATATCGGCCGATCCGATACACTGTGATACCGATCGTTTATTTATTTATGTATTTTTTCTTAGTGGCCGTTTTGGTGTTTGCTCTGCCTTTTTCTTTCCACTCTCCGCGGCCAGCTGAACAAACTCTCCATGCTCTGCTGGGTGATGCGACTTCAAGTTCCTTATTAAATTTGTTGTGTTGAAACTTTTTACCTCTCTTCCCCGACGAGGTGTTTTTTCCTGGCACACTGCAGATGGCAACTGTTGCATCTGTCTCACACACTTGGTAAAAGTTCCACACCGCCGACATGTTTTAGGTTAGTTAGCATGATGACACCGAATCCGATGAGAATAGGCTCACGTTTTTTGCGTCATCGATCGGTTTTGGCAATCGGCGACTGTGAAGCTGTTTTATCCCGAACATTATGTTGGATGTCTGAGTTTCTGATCCACACACGTTCGGATGGTTTAAGTGTTTCTCTTAAAGATCACTTGTGGATGTGTTGCTGTGTGTGGGAGCGGGGCGTCCTTGACAGCGTCAGTATATACCGACTCTCTCCAGCCGTCATTCCTCTGTAACTTTAAACCAGTGAACTGAAGTGAAAGGAAATCTTGGGACTTCTCACGAGTTCCAATTAACAAATGCCTCCCCAGTATCTAATGAACATGAGCCTCCTCATGAAACCAGAAGGGTGTAGATCCTGAACGCTCCTTTGAAGTCCAAATGATATTTTTTTTCCTCCCCCGATGAAATTGAAAGAAACATAATGCTGTAAAGTCACTTCAATGAATCTGCAGCTCAGAAACTCCCAGCGTGCTCAACCCTCATGTGACAGACATGAAACGAGTTTCTGGGATTATTTACATCGACAGGAAGGGGAGGGACAGTCTAGTATGAGGAGGACGGGTTGAACTCTATTGATACTCTATTGATACTATATTGGTACTATATTGGTACTATATTGATACTATATTGATACTATATTGATACATCTAGCCAGGATGGGCATTTACAGCTTTCTGCTCTATCAATATATAATTACGTTTTCTTTTTTCTTTTCTTTTTCTTTTTTAATTTTACATGTACAGTTCTTGACATTCCCGATAAACATTCAGACATTTCCCAGCTCATCCATCTCCTTAATGAACAATCTCTATGTGGAATATTGTCCATAGGCGTGTGGATCAAAGTAACACACATAAATAAGATTCAGAACCTAAATAAAACAACACAAAACATCAAGGTGTGTTTGCATTAATTGCTTCATAGAATCAACCTGTACCTTATACAGGTTCTGGTCTCCGTTTTCATTACAACATAATCATTGATCATCAGATCATCAGAACCATCCCTTTGGTAAATTGGCCCTAAACATCACTCTAGCAAATTGGATCATTTGCAAACGCGTCACCATCTCCGCAGCCAGAGTGCACTCTGGGAACTGTGGCCAAGGAGGAGGTGCAGCGGAGTGGTCAAACATCTACGTTGTTAGCCAGGTGGGTTGAAGCTGCTAGCAAGCTGAGCTACTGCTCCACACAATAACAACCTCAGACCACGACTCATCCACTCATCGCAGCCTTCTCATCGACGTGCTAGTCAAACGAGACTGAAATAGACAAATAATTTGTCAGTTTTTAATCTCCCCGTCAGACTGGATCTGCCATCTGAACCTGATTGTAAATCCATCTCATATTTAACGGAAATTGAATGCTCTTTGTTTTTTAAATAGAGTGTCAGATTGGATTTACAAGCACAACTAGCAAGATCTAAAACGCAATACTTCATGGTATTCGATGCAGTGAGTCAGGACGATTTACGTCATCCGGGGCGCTGACATACTTTCTGAGGACGGTGAGTCGTGATGATGTCCACTCCTTTTCCTCTGAGGAGACGGGGAGGAAGCAAATGGCCAGGTGGAAAATATCATGAAGCCTGTTTGGCACAGACGCTTCTCAAATGAATTTATAGAGATATAAGTGAGTGATGTGTGTGTGTGTGTGTGTGTGTGCGTGCGTGTGTGTGTGTGTGCGTGTGCGTGCACGGTAAAACTAATGACAGATTACAGGAACCTCATCATGGTGTACTTTCATGTAGCGTCACGGTATGGGTCCTTAAATGCCAGCGCTCCATTTCTCTCCACTAACAAGATCTCCTCTGGGAGGAGAGGAGGAGGAGAGAGGAGGAGAGAGGAGGAGGGAGGAGGAGAGAGGAGGAGGAGGGAGGAGGAGAGAGGAGGAGGAGACGAACGGAGCGAGATGGAGCCCGGATGGGGAGGAGAGGGTGATGAGGAGAAGGGAAGTGAGAGAGGGATTAATTGTTCACCCAGGAGATGGAGATAACATCAGATGTTTAAAAGCCGCCACATCTAATCCTGTCATTTCTTGGATGAGAAGAATGAAAATGGAGAACTGATATCTGGGAGAAACGGAGCTAAGCTGTGTGGCTATAACGGTCCAGAGTATGGTGGGAGTATGGTATACTCCTGCCCGGGTGACATCATCATCCAATGAGACGAGCTGCAGGGAAATATTCTAGTATGTTCTCTGTTTTCAAACTCTCGTCTAGTCTCTTCCCCGCCAGCTCCCCGCTCCACTTCTCCCTCTACCTCCGCGACCCACACCTGCCCGGTCTCTCCAGCATCCCTTGCACCCCCGGTCCCCCCGCAGCACTCCCCCTTTCCTCCCCCCGTCATATCTGTCACAGACGTTCGGTCGCCGCCGTTGCTCAAGGCTTCAAATTTAATTTGGTTTCAATCTGCTGTAATTGCTTGGAGAGGCGGCCGTGTCTGCATGTGTTGCTTCTCGTATGTCTGCTGGAAGATAGTGAGAGAGAGAGGGAGAGAGAGGGAGAGGGAGAGAGAGAGAGAGAGAGAGGGGAGGGGAGGGGAGGGGGGGGGCGAGCGTGCACCGGCGTGGCTGAAGGTGTGCGCTCGCTGCGTGTGCACGTGTACATCCTGAGCACATGCCCGGCCACCACACACTATCAGTGATACACTTTGTCAAACACCAGCTGCTGTCAGTGGACTCACAGCCTCACAATGGTTTCTGTCAAACACCGAGGAGGAGGGGTGGGGGGGGTCGGGGGGGTGTCGGGGGGGGGGGGTAATCTGCAAGACATCATCAAATATCTTCCCGGTAACTCCTCGTGACCTTTTAGTTTGACGTATAACCCTTTCATTATTCTATCTGCAGTCTAAAGCAACGCGGAGAGTGATTGAAGTAAAGGGCAAAAAATGGATGGCAAGAATAAAGTGTTTGCCCTTGAGCTGCCGGCGAGGCGAGGTGAGAGGGAGGGGGTGAGAGGGAGGGGGTGAGAGGGAGGGGGTGAGAGGGAGGGGGTGAGAGGGAGGGGGTGAGAGGAAGGAGGTGCTAAACTGATGGACTGAGATAATATTGGTATGGTTCTGTGTAACCGCCCAGCCCCCCCGTCGTGCTTCCTCTCCCTCCTCATCCTCTCTGCCTCCTTTTCTTCTTGCCTCAGTCCGGTTGTTGACCCCCCCACACCCCCCACATCCCCCCCCCCTCCCCCCCCCCGCTTGCTCATGTATTAACATCAGCAGCCAAACGAAGGACTCAGAGAACACAAATACATGAATAAGCGTGTTGAGTTAGCGAGCGCTCTGTCGGGCCGATGAGGCGTGTGCAGAGTGTATCTGTGCAAGTCTGAGTGTGTGTGTGTGGGTGTAATATGTGAGCAGTGATGATCGTATCAGTGTGTGTGTGTGTGTGTGTGTGTGTGTGTGTGTGCACGTGCGTGCTTGTTTGGTGTGCACACATGCATGCACGCACAAAGGCAACGTCACAATCCCATGCATGACTTCCACTCAAGATGTTTCAGGGTTGTCATTGTGTGTGTGTGTGTGTGTGTGTGTGTGTGTGTGTGTGTGTGTGTGTGTGTGTGTGTATACAGTCTGAGTGCTTGTGTGACTGGAATCATCAGATAGCGGCGTCACCGTTTTTTTTTCTTTTATTGACAAAATCTAAACATTACAGAATACAACATATCAGGACAATCAGCAGCTACAAAACTAGAAAGATACAGAACAACAAATTATAAATTAGAGGAAAGAAAGAAAGAAAAAAGAACAATAATAGACTCGAGTTATACAAACTTTAGGCAATATCACATTCTACACAGATTCTTCTGGTTTTGATGGCTTTAGTGTTTGTACAATATTTTAAGTTTTCTAAGTATGACAATAAAAATAGCTTTAAAAACGACAATATTGGAACGCTGGTTTGGAAATTTGGCACAATGAATATGAAATGTAGCAAGAATTAAGAGGTCAATAAATTTGTCTAGGCTTATTTTATCCTTTTTGGAAAGTCCAAATAATACATGCTGAATATTTAATCTAATAGAAGAGTCAATTTTGGATTTTATTAAATTATTAAAATCAATCCAAAATACAGTAACAGTAAATACAATCCCAAAATAAATGAGATATTTATTTTTTTAACAATGTAACATCCTTTTCCATCCGCTTGCGTCACGTGACGTTGTGATGTCACAGGGTGCCTCTCTCACCTCTCTCACCTGTCTCACCTCTCTCACCTGTCTCACCTCTCTCACCTCTCTCACCTCTCTCACCTCTCTCACCTGTCTCACCTGTCTCACCTCTCTCACCTCTCTCACCTCTCTCACCTGTCTCACCTCTGGCCAAGGAGACGTTTTCCTCTGCGTGTTGATGTTGTTTTTGTTGTCACCCGGGCAGTCGCACCTGTTAACAGACGCTCCGACTAACAGAGCGGTCGGGTGCCCCTCCTCTTCCTTCTGCCTTAATGTCACCCGCCGTCTTCTACTTTATTTATTCATTTACTTTTAGGCGGCGCTCGTTTCTTTTCTCTTTCTCCGTCTCAGTCACCTGCAAGGTCGATGCCTCGCGGGCTGCCAGGGAAACAAGGTGTCTGAGGCTTGTTTATTCTTTTTTTTTCTTTTTTTTTTTCTCTTCCTCTCTGGTTTGTAAATGGCGCCTTTGGGCTCTCTCTCTCTCTCTCTCTCTCTCTCTCTCTCTCTCTCTCTCTCTCTCTCTCTCTCTCTCTCTCTCTCTTGTCTGGTTGATGCCAGTGACAGCAGGGGAGGCTGGGCAACAGTTTGGGCATGTCTGTTACTATCTGTCAAACAATGGAGAGTGAGCCCAAGCAGCCAGCCGCCCACGTGTCACCGAGCTGATCCTGGCCCCGTAAACACCCCCGCCCCTGCCTGGACGCTCACCCTGGCCCCCTGCTGGCCTCTCCTGGTAGGACACCTGGCTGCCTGAGAGCCGGTCGGGGGGGCTGCAGCTTCCTGTAGGATTGACTCACGTGTATTCCTTGAACTTCCTCTCATGTTATTGTTTTTTTGTTGTTGTTGTTGTGTGCGTGCATCATGAAGCGTTTCAGTGCTGTTCAGTTTTGATAGAGTTGTTTTTTTTAGCATTCTACCCCATAGGAGGTTTAATTGAATTTGCAGCAGCGGCTGCTCCGGTGAACGGTGATGAGCAGGACAACGGGCCTGTCGGAGACGACTCTCTCTGGGCTGTGATGATCCTGCCACTGAGCTCCAGAGGCTCTGCGGCTAAATGAGGGAGATGCATGTTATTTTGTAGCATGTATCTCAATGTAATTCTCCCACTTAGAGAATCGATGTTATTTGTGATATTAGCTCCCACGGCTTGGCTACGATCTTATTTTGATCGCGGCCGTATTATTAACTTGGGAGTAGACGGATTATTATATAAAGGCTTGTGATCAAGGTCAATTATGTTCAGCGTGACACCAACCAGGCTGCTGCAGAGCTCCAGCATTGTCCCAGAGTAAAGACAGCTGCCTTTTTTGTCTGGTTGGAGTGGATGCTGAACGCCTCAGCACAATCCAGACAAACTACTGTGGAAATCTGGTGTTGCTGTTGGCACTTGTAGCGTGCGGAAAGCCGGTGTTTGACTTTGGGAAAAGCTGGTTGTCGAGTTGCTGCTGTGGGAAGGTGTCAGCAGGCGTCGCCCAGATCCGGTCTCCGTGGAAACCGGGATTGCGATGTGATGAGGGGGGAAATGCGGGGAAAAAAAGCGAGGGATTAGTGGGGGGGGGGGGGGGACAAAGGCAGGGATTATCTCAGCACATGCTACAATAGCACTACACACACTGCCTCTGCAGACGGGCTCGCCACAAGGCACTTTGGATGGCAGAACAAAGCCAGGGTCTCCCACCCATCCATGCACATCCTCTGTCAGAGTTGGCTAATAAGGACTACAATACCCAGCTGCCACTAGCAAACCGACCGGGGACCTGGAATTAAGGGTCATTATTTCTCCTAATCGTGGACTTTTACATTGTTTAGCCCCGCTGAGGAGAGGACAGTCTGTTGTTGTTATCACTGCAGTATGTGGGACGGTCTGTCACTCGAGAGAGAGAGAGAGAGGGAGGGACAGGAACACAGGAAACAGTAAACAACAGCCTCTTCCTGTCTCGTCCTCTGATCGTCTACGTGCAGTCAAACTGTCCTGAAGTTGGTCTCTGTCTCTCTGCCGGCAGAATTAAAATGGAGGTCGAGAGGAGGGAGAAAGTTTGAGAGCGGTAAAGTGAGACAGATGGAGAGAAATGGAGTACAGGATATGATGGCGGGATAAAACCTGCCCAGAGAAGGAGAGAGATAAAAGGATGGCGTGAGAGGGAAGGTGGTGGTGGTGGTGGTGGTGGATGGAGGCGAGGGGGATGGGGGGGGCCCGGCAAAGTGAAAGCGAGTTTGTCTGAGATGTTTTAAAATTCTGGAGTGGAAAGTCCCTCCATCTGTTATCGTGGGCCGGTTCTGACTCAGTGATTCCTGTGATTGGCCTTAATCCCGGCCGAGTGGCAGAGACAGAATGAAGAGCTTAAAGCAGACTGCTCTCACTCTGACAGGCTCCACTGGTGCTGCTGCTGCCAGGGCTCAGCAGCAGCCTCAGTCCGCTGCCCCCTAATGGCCTAATCGCCGCATGACACTGCACTCTGCACCGCTACGTGTTGCAGCCTCGTTAAGGCCGTGTTATTTACTCAACGACCCACCGCGGTTTTTATTCCACTTGTTGTTCCTTAGAGTGATTTTGTCGTATTTGCCGTACAGGGTAAAGGTGATATTGCCTGTATTCGTCGCCTCAAAGATCCTTTACACTGTATATTATCAGTCAGTTCAGGGGCAGCTGGGTAAACACGCTGATGCTGATCATCCCTGATTTCGGTTTCTATGGTTACCGTGTACCTCGGCATGCCTCGCGTTGCTTAGTCAGTGTTCCGTCATTCACGTGGGAAGGACCCTTAAAAAAAAGCCTTTCTATACTTAGAAGTGTTCGATGAGCTTAGTGGCTCACCGTTGCGATTGTCGCTGCTCAAGAGAGGCCAAACGTTGAGGGTCTTCCCTCACTGTGTTGGACTTAAACCCTTAACTTAAACCCTTAACTTAAACCCGTAACCCTTCACTCTGAGGGTGAAGGGTCACGGTCTCCAAGGTGACTCGGAGGTCCCGGAAACCGAGCCGAGGGGGTCATTTTGGAAAGATGTCGAGTGCCTCAATCGAAAGGCCGCAATCATCGCGCGCGGACCGCCGTGGCGTTTCCTCGAGTGTCCTCTCGCCGTCTGAGTGTCCCCCAGCAGATCACACAGACGACGGCGCGGCGTGGCGTGTCGAGTCGAGGGCCCTTCACGTTGAGGCTCTAACGGGCTGCGGCGATCACACAGCCCCGGCTCGGCGTCGAGTCGGCGCTCACCGCAGCGTGACGCGGTCCGTCCCCGGTGTGCTGTCGTTCCCCTAGAAATAACATGACTTTGAGTGATTAAACTGCTCCCCGCTGGAACAGAGCAAACCGAGCAGTTAGGAATATTAAAGATCCTAATCGCCTCACGCTGAGCTTTCCACGAGGGAGGGGAGGGAGGGGAGCTGTTACGATGACACCCTCCTCTCTGTGTGTTTGAGCTTGTAGACCTCGCGCCGGTCCATTACCGCGTCGTGTTTATGGTTCTTGACCTTGCCCGAAGCTATCGGCGGATAAACGACCCCCCCGAACACGTGACGCAAGTTTGTGTCAAGGTTGCAACGGCGAGGCCCGTCAGAGGTCCCGGCGTCTCGGTCCCTCGGCGTCTCGGTGGTATTTGACGGTGTTGCGTGTGGCGCCCCCACGCTGAGCTTATCTGCGCTGCACTGTGCCGATCTCACCATGCTCATCCGGTGCTTTAAGCCGCTTGGGCTCCAGCCACCGGCGTAGATGATATATCCCTGCCCCCCTCCTTCCCACATCCCTCACTCTGATTCATGGGACTGTTTGTGTCGCCCATCCATCTGGGCCAACACAGAGGAAGGGAAGACACATGAAGACGCATGGCTGTTCTGGAGCAGGGGGGGGGGGGGGGGACTGCATTAAGCTGCTGGAGAAGAGATAGGGTCCTGGAGAAATGGTGGCTTACTGGGGGGAGGAGAGGGAGGCAGAACGCTGAGGGAGAAACAGAGAACTGAGAGAAAAGATGTGTGGGCTACTCAGAGGGAGAGAAATGGATTTTTCTGAGGACAAAGGAGAGATTCTTACCGACAGATTAAATGCTGAGAAAAAGGCAGCCGCCAAGGGGATGAAAGCCTAGATCATAGTTCACGGCGGAGGGTGGAGACAGAAGGGTGGGAAACTATTCTTTGTGGGATACGTCCTCAAAAAAGACACGAGACACAACGGGGAAAGACCAAGCGAACCCTGCGAGTGGGATACTTCTCAGGACCGGCGCCCAAGTTATTGTTCAGCTGCTCCGTGTTTATCCTTAATTGAAAAACGCTGTAGCCTTAATAGCTTCGGCGAGAGATTAGCGCTCGCCCGCTGCCCTTTAGCGAGGCTGACCCTCTCTAACGAACGCCGCGCAATTACTGTCTTTCCTAATGAACTGTGCGGCGATCATCTCAACGCGGCTAATCGGTTGCTGTTGTTGTTGTGTCAGCGGCCCGCCGTCTCTTCAGCGGACCAATGGAATCTTTCACCGCCGTTATTTAAGAGGTTGTGCAGGCGATGAAGCGCCGCGGTGCCAGAGCGTGCAGACGTCCCTTTCCTCCCACCCGGCGAGGTGAGACGGGTTTTTTTTAATCGTCCCTGAGAGATGAGGCCGATATGGCGAGGTCTGGCCGGGACAAGGTGGGTGGGGCCAGCATTAGAAATAGGACAGCTCTTACGAAATGTCTGGGGGGGGGTGTTTGTAGATGAAACCCCGCCCCCCTCCTCCTCCGAGCTCCTTCGGTGTGGCACCGGGAAATGAATGCCCTCGTAGCGGGAGTCTAAATAGGGTTTGTGATTTCAGAGCCCTGGGACTTTTTTTTTACGGCTGGTCAGAATATTCTGGGACGGGAACCAGATCGCCCCCTAGAGGCCCGGGGGAAACCTAGATACTGAGGGAGAGGGAGGGAGGGAGAGAGAGAGAGAGAGAGAGAGAGAGAGAGAGCGGCCTCACTATATTTGCCATTTGAATGACTTGCTGTCTGAGTAGCCTACATGCAGTAAGCCTCTGCAGAGATAAGCCTAAGCTACATGATGGTGAATGCTGTCAGGATATTAAAGGGATATTTTTAAGATAATACAACATCAATGGACGGTGGCGTTTGATGTCGGTCGGAGATGAGGACGTTCGCGTCCCATGGTACGTTTCATTTGGAACAAAATGGCAACGTGGAACACCACCAGGCCTGACCTTCCGCTGATAACAACCCAGTTAGTGATTCGTTTAGTACAAGGATGTGGAAATATACTGCAGTATGTTGTAATCACGATAACGATGAACACCGGTACAACTGGAAAACGCTTCTTGTCCTTCCTCTTCAGACTCGTCTTGTCCTGTGACGTCCTGTCATGTTGAACACAAACATTAACACCTCAGAAATATGAAGCATGAAGTCTTTATCTAGCTTGACCCTTACAGAGCTGAACTTCCCCTGATGTTGACGCTCCATATGGGATGTTTTGGGGAGTCCGTACACATTCATTATTAAAATGTCTTGACAACTTTCAGGTCGCCGTTCATTTAAGTTGTATTGACTTAAAAAATACCCCACTGTTAAAAAGGTAAATAAACCCTTTCCAGCTTCAGATGGCGTTCAAAGCTTGTACAGTGGCCTCAGTCAAATACAGTGTGATTTAAAACCCAGTAGTATGGCGCCGTGCTCTGTGTCAGAGGAGGATCATGGGAGCCAGATGCATGCTGGGCTTCGCTCTGCCGCAGCCTCGCAAATTATCCAGTTGAATAGCAGCATTGGCTTCTGTACACACACACACACACACACACACACACACACACACAAACGTCTTCACAGCTCCATGTGTGACTGACCTCTGACCCTCTGCTGTTTTTGTGCTTCTTTGTAGAAACTGGCGAGGGAGGCGGAGCAGCTTCAGAAGGAGCATGTGTGGCAGGACGGTGTGAAGGTAACGTAGGAAGCCTGCTCTTCTCCCTCCTTCCCAAAGACCTCCTCTCTCTCTCTCTCTCTCTCTCTCTCTCTCTCTCTCTCTCTCTCTCTCTCTCTCTCTTTTACCATTTCTTTTCCAGGTAGTTTATCTACCCATTTCCCATTTCTTTTCCACTTTATTTTTCTATTTCCTCCCTATTTTAACTCTTTAATGACAATGTGATCAGCATCACAGAGACAATGTAGCATTCCAACGTTGTGAGGACAAAAACACACACACACACACACACACACACACACACACACACACACACACACACACACCACATACACTTATGTTTGTGTTTGTTAGTGTCATGGCGTTGTACGAACACGATGTGGTTCTGTCTCGCCTGCTGACCTTTAAAACAGTAGAGAACCGCTCTTAAAAACAGTAGTACTCTGTGGTGTGTGTGTGTGTGTGTGTGTGTGTGTGTGTGTGTTTGCCTGTGTGTGTTTGTGAGCCCGCGTGCTCCACTGACTCCCAGATTTGCAAACACTCAGATGCCCCGCAAACACGCATGCATACTGATGCTAACATACACACACACACACACACAGACACACTGCTACACACATACATGTAGCCTCACCCGGCAAACACACACACACACACACACACACACACACACAGTCCCCGCTGTCATATCCTCTGTCTCCAGGGAGACGAGCTCGCTGTCATGGTACACTTCCCGCAAATGGATTTTTAACCCCGCGCCTCCCGGGGGATGTTTGAGAAAAGGCTTTAACTGATTTAAAAGGAATAATTATGAGCCCTACTTCCCCGCGCAAAGTCCATTTTTATTCATGGTCGCTTACACTCTGAAGCTGTAGTCTTGGGGTGGGTGAGCCCTCCTCCTCCCACCCTCCCCCACCCTCCCTCCCCTCCTGGTCCGAGGGAGGGAGCTGCAGTGCGGCTGTCCCTTCGTCTCAGGCCTGAGGGATGTTGATACCTGCCTGTCCCTCCTCCGGCTCCAACTGCACCTCAATCGGATGTGTAGCCATGCAGGTAGTTGGGTCTGGGTCACGGTGGCCACACACAGCACACCTGTTCACCGGGAGGTGCATCCAATATGGCATCAATACCTCCTGGAGTGGAAAAGCCAGCACTCTCCCCTACTCCTCTCCTCCTCTCCACCCCCACCGACCCTCTACACCTCTCTCTCTCTCTCTCTCTCTCTCTCTCTCTCTCTCTCTCTCAGGTCCAATCACCAGCCTCATCCCCGTCCCCACCCCCCCCACCCTCTCCATCCCCCCCCCGTCACATTCGTACACCTTTTTTTCCCCCCTTATCTGTGTGTGTCTTTAATCAGGCATGAAAACAGTTGGAATATATCATATTGTTGCGAGTGCTTGGGTTGGATCCTCGCGGTGCTCCTCTATTAATAATGTATTGGAGCTGATTTCATTTGCCTTTATAATTAGACCAGGTAATGAATGTCGGCGGGGGCCGCGGTGAAACCATTAAAACTTCTCCCGGCGAGGAGGAGGAGGAGGAGGAGGAGGAGGAGGAGGAGAAGGAGGAGGAGGAGGAGGAGGAGGAGGAGGAGGAGGAGGAGGAGGAGGAGGAGGAGGAGGAGGAGGAGGAGGAGGAGGAGAAGGAGGAGGCGATATGCCACATCCTTCCAGAAGATTTTTTTCCTGTTAGTAGATTTAGTGCTCTCCTAATTTGTGTTTGGGTGAACACTCTGCTGACTGACGCTGTAATGAGATTATGGCTTCATGCTCTCTGGGCATATTAGGAGGAACGGTGGCGTCTTAACCCGGCGGGTGGAGCAGGCTGTCACAGGAAGAGAAAGGGTGTTTACGCACGGCAGACAGGAAGTGTGTTTAGTGTGTGTGTACTGTATATGTGTTGCAAAAAAAATTTTTTCTCGGTGTGTGTGTGTGTGTGTGTGTGTGTGTGTGTGTGTGGGGTATTTACCTGGCCCAGCCCATCTGCTCGCTCCGCCAAACCGGTGACATCATAGGAGCTCAATGACACGCCTGGCCCTCGCAACGGCTGCCGTGGCAGCTGTTACCGTAGCGATGGGAAGACCTGATCTCTCTCTCTGTCTCTCTCACACACACACACACACACACACACACACACACACACACACGCACTGCGCGCACACCTTTTTTTCCCGGTGTAGCCGCAGAGCCTAGTCTAGATCCGACCGATCCCGACTGCAGGACATTACGGATGTGGAGGTGTTGCTCGTAACAACTGTTGTGATGGTCGTTGGGGGTTTTAAATCCATTGGAACGAAATGGTGTGTGAAATAGACATTAAAGTGTTTGATTGCTGCCGATTTCTCAAGGTCAGGAGCCCGTCCCTCCGTGACACCCTCTATCCAACCCATCTATTGTGTTGGCGTTGGAGTCGTCCCGGGGACTCATTTTCGCCCGCCGCTTTTTTGCGAGAACCTGGCGGCTGCCGGGCCGAGCAGCAAACCTTCTTCTTTGTCTGGTTTGTTTGTTCGGCGGGACGGCATATGTCGTATTTCTAATTTTACTCTCTCTGAACCAGGTCAGGAAACATCTTGGGTGCTTTAGTTTTGGCACAGTGGCTCAGTTCTTGTCCCACATTCAAGTTTATTATTGGATCCTGTGTTTACAAGTCGAATGTTTTGGGTGCAGCCAGAATAATAGTATTTCCGTGGGTGATTTTATTTTGAAAATACTTCAAAAATAGTTGCATTGGCAATACTTAAATAACCAGTCAGCATATTGTCTAACGAGTGATGTGGTCGCCGCCCTGTAAGAGCCACATTATCATCAATACGCTTTATAGATGATGGCCGTGGTCACTTAGCTGGATGGGCGTTGACATTAAAAGGAAAGACACGGGAGCAGAGCAACGAGACCGGATGAGAGAAAGTGTGGAGATTGTGGCGATTGGAGATCGGAGGAAGACGTACTTTCCCTCCGATTGCGACGTGGCAGCTGCTGTACGTTTGAAATGCATTAGCGCTAATAGTCGTGCCATTAGGGGAGAGGGAGAGAGAGAGAGAGAGAGAGAGAGAGAGGCACTCTGTGGATGGGTTGCTATGATGAAACCAGGGAGAGGGGGCGACAAAGAGAAACACAGAGGGAGAGAGAGAGAGAGAGAGAGAGAGAGGTGGAAATGAGAGAGCGAGGAAGCGAGCGAGCGAGGGGGGAGAAGGTATAAGAGAGGGAGAGAAAAAAGGGAGACGGAGATGGAGCCATCTTCCAGGCCATTTACCGCAATCATCACTCTCTAATCAATCAAGCCTTTCATCATAGGACAACACAATCTCTCCCTTTCTACCTCTCCCTCTCTGTCTCCCTCTCTCTCTCTCTCTCTCTCTCTCTCTCGCCTCCCCTCCCTCGCCCACTCTCATGCATAATACCGAGGTATTCATGTGACATTTCACTCCCTCCTCACTCATGTATGTTCATATGCACACTTGTAGTACCTATTCAAAATGTTTACACGTACAGCCGCCCCTCTCATCCCGCACAGCACCCGCTTAGCCTCCCCTGCCGAGAGACTGTGATGTTTTGAGTGATATTTTACCCCCCCCATAGAAAAAAAATCAGATGCATCTTCTCGTGTGAAAACCAGGCGGTAGGTGCGGTACATCTACAGTTCAGGACGGGGCCCCCCTAAGGTAGAGTGACCTGAGGTGTCGGGGGGGTTGAGGGTCGGAAGGGTTCGTTCTCCTTGACCAAGTTGGGCGTCTTTGTAAAGCCTCTATTTGAGATAATTGGCCCTTCAGAGGAAATGAGAGCGAATCATTGTGGCGACGCTCTCGGCCCCCGGCCCTCCGAGCTACCGGCTCCATTAGCCGCAGAATACATTAGTCGTGCGAGGAAGGGACTCAAATCAGGTACGACAGACGGACGGCGACGGACGCGTTGCCATGGCTTTTGTTTTATCCCTCGTTGTGCTCGCAACATGTTCTCCATTATTCCTCCCCTTCTGGAAATGTTTGGAAACCATTTCCATCTCGCCGGATTAAGGCAGGCGGCCAGCGCTCCGTTTGTTTGAGCACTTTCATTTCTAATATTTCAGATCTAATCTTTCCCAGCTGCTTTGTCCTTACCGTACTGTTAGAAGCTGAACTGAACCCATGGCAGTAGACGTGGATCTACATTAGCAACATTAGCAAGCTAGTGGTCCATCGTGCTGCATTCATATTATAGTGCTTATTTTCACTAGAGATGATGGTTTTTTTTTTACTCCATAACAGCCAAATCTCACATGAATCATCTCCCTAGCAGGGGGCCGGTGGGGAGCGTGGCTACTGGAGCACTTTTTTTAAGTGCACAGTGCTCATTTCAAACACTGATAAGTGTAACCACGTTGTATAATCACAAATAAACTCACTGTGAGCGTTTTTTTGTCTCCCCCCCTCTCGAACGCTCGCAGCCCTGCCGAGCACGTAATGGAACTCATAAACGGCGTTATCACCAAATCCCGCGCCACGGAACGGACTTCCATCTGCTCGCCACTGGAAGGAAAATAAATTAAGGGGTCGGGGGGGGGGGGGGAGAAAATCCAACAGCAGTATACAGTTTATCAGGGTCGCCTCCCAATCAAGTGTATCTGATGACCCAGGTGCCTCGGCAAAGACCTGACGCACAACACTGAGGTGTGTCTGCAATGGACGCCTGACAGTATGAAAGCAGGAGAATGACTTGGTGTGTGTGTGTGTGTGTGTGTGTGTGTGTGTGTGTGTGTGTGTGTGTTTATGTGACCAAAGTAGATATCGTGCAATTAATCAAGCCATTGACCAATTAGTATTATGTCTCAAACATCCATTTGGATTGCAGCCCCGCCCCCCTGCCTCTCCCCCCTCTCCTCCCCCGGTGCTCCCCCTCACTGTGTCTCTACAGCTGCTCTGCCGACAGCTTTGATCAGCCTCTGGTTGCCGTGGTGACCCAACAGCGTGGTAATTTCAGCGTCTTGATTGCAGAACTAGCTGTAATTTGCTTAAGTGTTGCTCTCCAAAGTAGAAATGCCCATTTTCTCCTCTCTTTTTCTCCCCTAACCTTGTTCTTCTCCGACTCTCTCTCTCTCTCTCTCTCTCTCTCTCTCTCTCTCTCTCTATCTCTCTCCCTCTCTCTCTCTCTCTCTCTCTCTCTCTGCTGCCCCCGCCATGTGTTTTTCAGCTCTCACCCCTAATGCTCCGAGAGAGAGACTGCTTGCTGTTTCACACTCAGGCTGGGGGTCGTGGAGGAAGTCTGAGATGAGTCAGAAATGGAAGAGGCATCGGAGGAAAGAATCAAGAGTAAAAATAGAAAGAAGACAAGAGAGAGAGAGAGAGAGAGAGAGAGAGAGAGAAGTTCAGGTCTGTCGGTAAAGCCCTTTGGCAGACCGTGATGCAACATGCTAGCCAGGAGGGAGGGCTGGGAAAGTTGGCCCCGTGTCTAAATCCCGGCGATCGATCCCCCTGTCTCGCAGGAGATGGGAATCAATAGTCGGAGAGATCCAGCGGGCCACGCTCCAGAGCTCCATTCCCCCTCTTCCACACACGGCCAACACCCATGAAATGTTGTTGTGGAGGGTGAAGCTGCTCCACCTCCCGGCCCTCTGGTCAGATGCCATGATGTTATATCAGCGACTTTGTAGTAGATACACGTATAATACATAATAATACACAAATATATACAGTACCAGTCAATGGTTTGAAGGGGTTTTTCTTTATTTTTACTATTTTCCACATTTAGAATAATAGTAAAGTCATCAAAACTATGAAATAACACAAAAGGAATCATGCAGGGACCAAAAAAATGCTAAACGAATCAAAACTATCTTATATTTTAGATCCTTCAAAGCCTCCATTCGATCATCAACGAGCAAAGAAATTCCACAAATGAATTTTAAAGGCCGCAGTCACTATGTGTGCCTTCAAAATGATGATTTAATCACCATTCTCCACCTCTAAAGTTCAGATCTCAAGTTCTAAATGAAAACTACTTGTTGGAGGTGCATTTCAAAATAACGTAATTAATTTAAAAAAAAAAAAAAATGTTTTGAGAAGAAATTCATCGGCATCAACGTCACTATTTCTATTTATCCAAGAAACTAATGTCAAGTATTTAAGCCTTTAGATGAAAATGTCTTTAAGATCTGGTACTGTATGTGTTGTGTTAACTGACCCTAAGTCTGTTTTATATGTATTCCTGGTGTTCCAGGCAGGCGAGGTGTGTCTGACTGGGCAGGTTGTTTGGATCCTCGTGAGGACTGACAGAGAAATGCCTGCTTGGCTTTTATTCTTCAGGTGTCTTCAGGTGGCTTTGCAGCAGTCGCTCCTCTCTCCCATTTGAATGTTCGGAGCATTGTGAGGGACAGCGAGGCATGTGATGGAAATGATTATGGGGTCGAAAATAATAGGTTTCCTTCGGCCAGCGCTGATTGTTGATTGGCCACTCTCAGTCAGCCTGCAAAGAGGGGGGACGGCGACTCTCGGGGTCCTCTCCTGGACTAGCGGTGGTGAAATGGCAGAAAAAGCTTGTTTTCAGTCTCCCGAGACAAATGGAAGCTGAAAACATTTTTGTCCAGATAAGTGGAATTATAATGCCGTCATACCGAGCTGCGACGTGATTGGGCAGGGTGTTCGCTGCAGCTCAAAGATCAGCCGCACTAGACGCGCTAGACGTGGTGAATTGCATTCTTTCCATCAATCCCTTCTGGATTGCGACGATAGCGTTAATATCGCCGTGGCCTGTTTATCTTATTTGTCTTCATTTGTTGTTAGAGCACCTCTTTCCTGCTTCCGCTCTGATGATCAGATTGGTTGGCTTGTTTGGGAGGTGTTGGCATGCGTGTGTTATGTTGGATAGGCTCTTTATCTGGCACTGTGTCCATGCAGTGTGGTGATGCTATCGGGGCTAAAGCCTGCTCCTCAATGGAGCCCTGTCAGCCAACAATGGCGAGCAGCATTACCCAGAGAGCAGCAGGACAAAGCCTCCGTTCCTTATCGCAGGGCTGGAATATTCACAGACTGATTTAACTGCCTTTACCAAGGGGAAGTGACAGCCTCTGAAAGACAGAGATGAGAGAGAGGGAGGGGGAGACGGAGAGGGAAATAGGGATAGATGGAGGGAGAGCGTGATGTCACTTCTGATTTCGCGACCTGCAAGATGTTTACAGAGAGAGATTGAAAGAGCTGAAATTGCAGATTCATGTGCAGAATTTCCGACTGCCGTAACGCACGCTGGAAATACTGAATGTGTCCTAATAATACCATGAACACATTATCAGGGCCGTGAAATGAAGCTACGGAGTACGCAACGCTAGTATTTTTCAATTCTGTGTGTCTCTTTCCCTGAATTTCTCTCTCTCCCTCTCTCTCTCCCGTCTCCCGGTTTTGCTGCCCATCTTCCCCCCCCCCACCCCACCCCAAGTCTTTGAAGTTAATGTGCAGTTAGAGGAGGCATGGTGCACTGTCTGGAGTGGAGCACGACACTGATGTGGTGTGCATGGAGAATGCCATTCACTTTGCTGAATTTGCACTGTGTATTGGAGCTTTAATCTGAGGGCACATTTGTTTATTGGCATACAAATGAACATCTGCATGGAGCTATGCTTGGACGCCGTGGTCTCAGCAGCTCCCTAATCGCTTAAAAGCCTGGAGATGCAGAGCATGCCAATGAGGGAGAGAGAAAGAGGCAGCCACCGCCCAAGGCCTCTGTCATGCACTCCTTTATCTGAGTTCTCCTCTCGCTCTGTAACTCGCTCTTTCTCTCGCTCTCTTTCTTCTCCCTCTCTCGGCGGTTTAATTTCTGACTCTCTATTGACTTGACATTATAAAGAGGCATTTTGGCAACCTTCAATATTTAAGACAACTGCCATATTTTGCAGACGCCCTGAACACACTGAGGGTGCAGACTGGAAACACTCTGCATGTCAATTCGTTTTGATATCCTCCAATAGCATCACTGATATCCTCCAATAGCATCATTGATATCCTCCAATAGCATCACTGATATCCTCCAATAGCATCATTGATATCCTCCAATAGCATCACTGATATCCTCCAATAGCATCATTGATATCCTCCAATAGCATCACTGATATCCTCCAATAGCATCATTGATATCCTCCAATAGCATCGTTTTGATGTCATCCTATAGCATCGTTTTGATATCCTCCAATAGCATCATTGATATCATCCTATAGCATTGTTTTGATATCCTCCAATAGCATCGTTTTGATATCCTCCAATAGCATCATTTTGATATCTCCAATAGCATCGTTTTGATATCCTCCAATAGCATCGTTTTGATATCCTCCAATAGCATCATTGATATCCTCCAATAGCATCGTTTTGATATCCTCCAATAGCATCGTTTTGATATCATCCTATAGCATCGTTTTGATATCCTCCAATAGCATAGTTTTGATATCCTCCAATAGCATCATTGATATCCTCCAATAGCATCGTTTTGATATCCTCCAATAGCATTGTTTTGATATCCTCCAATAGCATCATTGATATCATCCTATAGCATCGTTTTGATATCCTCCAATAGCATTTTTTCTGATATCCTCCAGTAGCATCATTGATATCCTCCAATAGCATAGTTTTGATATCCTCCATTAGCATCGTTTTGATATCCTCCAATAACATAATTTTGATATCCTCCAATAGCATCATTTTGATATCCTCCAATAGCATCCTTTTGATATCCTCCAATAGCATCATTGATATCCTCCAATAGCATCATTTTGATATCCTCCAATAGCATCATTTTGATATCCTCCAATAGCATCATTGATATCCTCCAATAGCATAGTTTTGATATCCTCCAATAGCATCATTGATATCCTCCAATAGCATCATTTTGATATCCTCCAATAGCATCGTTTTGATATCCTCCAATAGCATCGTTTTGATATCCTCCAATAGCATCATTGATATCCTCCAATAGCATAGTTTTGATATCCTCCAATAGCATCATTGATATCCTCCAATAGCATCATTGATATCCTCCAATAGCATCATTTTGATATCCTCCAATAGCATCGTTTTGATATCCTCCAATAGCATAGTTTTGATATCCTCCAATAGCATAGTTTTGATATCCTACAATAGCATCGTTTTGATATCCTACAATAGCATAGTTTTGATATCCTACAATAGCATAGTTTTGATATCCTCCAATAGCATCGTTTTGATATCCTCCAATAGCATAGTTTTGATATCCTCCAATAGCATCATTGATATTCTCCAATAGCATAGTTTTGATATCCTCCAATAGCATCGTTTTGATATCCTCCAATAGCATAGTTTTGATATCCTCCAATAGCATCATTGATATTCTCCAATAGCATAGTTTTGATATCCTCCAATAGCATCGTTTTGATATCCTACAATAGCATAGTTTTGATATCCTCCAATAGCATAGTTTTGATATCCTCCAATAGCATAGTTTTGATATCCTCCAATAGCATCGTTTTGATATCCTCCAATAGCATAGTTTTGATATCCTCCAATAGCATAGTTTTGATATCCTCCAATAGCATAGTTTTGATATCCTCCAATAGCATCATTGATATCCTCCAATAGCATCGTTTTGATATCCTCCAATAGCATCGTTTTGATATCCTCCAATAGCATCATTGATATCCTCCAATAGCATCATTGATATCCTCCAATAGCATCGTTTTGATATCCTCCAATAGCATCATTGATATCCTCCAATAGCATCATTGATATCCTCCAATAGCATCATTGATATCCTCCAATAGCATCGCTTTGATATCCTCCAATAGCATCGTTTTGATATCCTCCAATAGCATCATTGATATCCTCCAATAACATCATTGATATCCTCCAATAGCATCGTTTTGATATCCTCCAATAGCATCGTTTCAATATCCTCCAATAGCATCATTGATATCCTCAAATAGCATCATTGATATCCTCCAATAGCATCATTTTGAGTATTGTGTTGACACGTTGTGAGGTGCACCTGTTTTAACCAACAGTTGATAACAGTTATTGGGGTGTTTTTGTTATTATTGTTTTGTGGTTGTTGTTGTTGTTTGTAGGTGATGTGAATAAGGCTGATCAGAGGCCAAATGCTATTACGTCTCTTAAACAGAGCGAGAATATTTGCGCTAAACATTTAAAGTTGAATTCTGCTCCCTGACCCGCCTCTCTACTCTGAGTACAGGTTAGCATAAGTATATCAGTCTGAGCATAAAAGTGTATTTTTCTCCTTGTGCTGTGATTCCCTCCTTCTCTGCAGATAAGCAATACACATGTATTCAGCAACAGATAGGATTTAGCGTTCTGTAAATCCAAACTGCACCTCCACAGCGCTTTTCAAAGTGAGCGTTCACGTTTGATTCCCAGACAGCCCCCCTGCAGTTCAAGATCAAAAAGGGTAAAAAGGCTTTTTTTTTGCAGTAACCGGAGAGAACCTTTTTGACAAATTTCTGCACGTCCATGATTAATTTACCTCAGTTTGATTTGGACAGGCATTGAGAGTGCTGTTTCATAAGCCCACCCTCTCACACTCAGAGAACCTGCAGGTCACATGAAATAAAGGAAATGAGCAGAGCAAATTAGTTTTTGATGGCTGCGTTGTGATTTCCCTTTGACGTCTCTCCTTTCGCCGTGATTGTCCTTGTGTATATTTCCTTTATGTTTTCTTCTCCGGGTGAAATTGCACGTCAGTCATTCCTTACTTAACGTTCGTAAATTGATGTAATATATCTGTTTTTGTGTGCGCGCGCTCCGTCTCAAGGATTGCATTCCCCCACTAATTCGCACCACCTAATATCGCCGAGTGTTTATCTAGTTCGAACGTCTTGAGTTTCATCCCGTTTGACACGCAGAGATGCGATACAGGGAGGCTGCGGAAATAGAGAGACAGAAGGAGAGATGGGGAGAGACAAGGGGGGAGATTGGAGCAGAGGGAAGGAGGAAAGGATGTATGTCTCCATAACCGCTCGGCTTTACATAAGCACTTCTTTTCTGCAGCCAAATCATTTTGTTTTTTCTAGTCTGGTTGCATTTCCATATTGAGTCGGCTGTGTGCGTGCGCGCGTGTGCGTGTGTGTGTGTGTGTGTGTGTGTGTGTGTGTGTGTGTGTGTGTGTGTGTGTGTTAATGAAGAGCAGTAAATGAAATCCTTTATTGTGTTTGATATAATGTCAGCTTCCATTAGGGAAACTGGTGCTAGGAATGATTGCTGGACTACCGGGGCCAGGAGAGAACTACAGGTCTGGTGTGTGTGTGTGTGTGTGTGTGTGTGTGTGTGTGTGTGTGTGTGTGTGTTTACGCCCCAGAGCACGGCAGAAGCGGCGAGTGCGTTCTGTAATTATAAAGTCATTAGCAGGTGTCCAGAGGAGATATGAATATGACTGTAATCTGTCCCCGCCCGTGATGGAGCGCTTGTCTCAGACTCAAATGTCAGCCTTTCTCACAGACTTCCCATTCAGACTGATTTAATCCCAGCGCTCCACGCTCGCTGTGTACATGTGACAGCCCGTGGAGCCATTTTTCAATCACATATTGTCCCCCCCCCCCCCCCCCCCATTCCCCCAAAATCATCTATCAGTTACGCTCTTTCACATGTGCTGAACTTTTGGGTGAAAGGACGCGATACTTTCAAAGGCGACATCGACTTTCAACCCCCGAAGCTGATGATGTCTCATATTTACCTCCATCTACCTTTTACTTCACCTGGACACAAATGAGCTTTTTAACACTAACATGAGACTAAAGCCGTTTTCTCCTGTTTCTCAAATTCAACTGAGGAGAAACAACCACACGTCAGCTCATGTTGAAACTCTGATCGCAACAAGCAGATCTCAAATAAGTCTTATTTACCTGTCCTGAACATGAAACCATGAGATTAGAGAAAGATCAATACTGTTGCATCTTAGGAGGAGCTGCTTATCATTATATATGTCACATGGTAGCATCTTCACATTGATCAGGAATCCTTACTCCCGTGGCTCAGTGGTCTAATACCGTACGACCACAATGTCCTGGGTTTGAATACCACCTGGGACCTGTCACATGTCATCCCTCCTCCTCTGTCCTGTCCCTCTCTACTGCTAACCATCAAATAAAGACCAAAAAGAAATCCTGAAATAAAAGGATCCTTTTCTCTAAAGGTTTTTTTCTTTTTTCTCAGATGATCACAGAATGAGACAAAATTGTTTCTCAGGAGATGGAGAAAAGAGACTCTGAGGGAAAGATAGTTTCCTCTAGGGTTGGAAGTTTGAATCTGTAACTGCAAGCATGAGATGAGGTTTCAAAAAAAATACCCGTATAAACAGACAGAAAGACAGGAAATGCGTTCAGACGGATACAGAGAGAGACGAAACGCGACGGACAGAAAACATGCTGACTTGTGGGCAGACAGACGGGCGTTCGAAAGACGTGGAGACGCATGGAGACAGACGTAGAAGCCAATAGACGTAGAAGCCAACAGACGTAGAAGCCAACAGACGTAGAAGCCAACAGACGTAGAAGCTAACAGACGTAGAAGCCAACAGACGTAGAAGCCAACAAACGTAGAAGCCAACAGACGTAGAAGCCAACAGACGTAGAAGCTAACAGACGTAGAAGCTAACAGACGTAGAAGCCAACAGACGTAGAAGCTAACAGACGTAGAAGCCAACAGACGTAGAAGCCAACAGACGTAGAAGCTAACAGACGTAGAAGCCAACAGACGTAGAAGCCAACAAACGTAGAAGCCAACAGACGTAGAAGCCAACAGACGTAGAAGCTAACAGACGTAGAAGCTAACAGACGTAGAAGCCAACAGACGTAGAAGCTAACAGACGTAGAAGCCAACAGACGTAGAAGCTAACAGACGTAGAAGCCAACAGACGTAGAAACCAACAGACGTAGAAGCCAACAGACGTAGAAGCCAACAGACGTAGAAGCCAACAGACGTAGAAACCAACAGACGTAGAAGCCAACAGACGTAGAAGCCAACAGACGTAGAAGCTAACAGACGTAGAAGCTAACAGACGTAGAAGCCAACAGACGTAGAAGCCAACAGACGTAGAAGCCAACAGACGTAGAAGCTAACAGACGTAGAAGCTAACAGACGTAGAAGCTAACAGACGTAGAAGCCAACAGACGTAGAAGCCAACAGACGTAGAAGCTAACAGACGTAGAAGCCAACAGACGTAGAAGCCAACAGACGTAGAAACCAACAGACGTAGAAGCCAACAGACGTAGAAGCCAACAGACGTAGAAGCTAACAGACGTAGAAGCTAACAGACGTAGAAGCCAACAGACGTAGAAGCCAACAGACGTAGAAGCCAACAGACGTAGAAGCTAACAGACGTAGAAGCTAACAGACGTAGAAGCCAACAGACGTAGAAGCCAACAGACGTAGAAGCTAACAGACGTAGAAGCCAACAGACGTAGAAGCCAACAGACGTAGAAGCCAACAGACGTAGAAGCTAACAGACGTAGAAGCTAACAGACGTAGAAGCCAACAGACGTCGTACTCCTGGCGAGGAGACAAAGTCACATTGTAATCTAGAGCACAGAGGCGGTTTCTATAGCAACAGTAGGCATCTAACCTACGGCGCGCTGCATTCGCTGAAATCTGAAATTGGGAGAGAGGAGGCTGGTGTCGAGGGCGGGGAGATCGGGAGAGATGGAGATAAGGCAGGGCGGAGAGGAGGAGGAGAGATTGGGAGGAGAGGGGAGGAGAGAGGAGGCGGATTGAGATAAGGGGCGAGGAAGGGAGGGGAGGGGAGGGAAGGAGGCGAGGGAAGGAGGCAAGGGAGGGGCTGGAGATCATCACCTGACCTCGGTGTTTGTCTCCTGTTTGGTCCACTCAGCGTGATAGATTTAATTTACTGATAGCAGCTTGTGTCTGTGTGTGTGCACGTGCATGTTCATGTGCATTCGGCCATGTGAGTGTGTGTGTGTGTGTGTGTGTGTGTGTGTGTGTGTAGGCATGTCTTAGCGTGTGTGTGTGTGTGTGTGTGTGTGTATGGATGGAGAGTGATGAGTGTGGGTTAATTGCTGGCGTGGTGTTTTATCAGATGTGTGTTTAACCCTGGACCCCCGGGGCCCCGTGGAGACCCCCCGTGACCAAGCCGCAGCAGATGGCCGAGCTGGGAGGGTCACCCACATGGAGCCACCTCTCCTGTGTGTGTGTGTGTGTGTGTGTGTGTGTGTGTGTGTGTGTGGTTGGAGGCGGAGGCTGCGGGTGTTGTGTTAGTGTTAGTGTACATTTAGAGGTCAAATATTTTCACCATACTGCAAAAGAACTACACAGCTTTTTGACAGACTGACTCACTGTGTTGAGTTGTGGACGACGGCGTGGTACAGCAGTAGTAGTGTATAGATAGATAGATAGATAGATAGATAGATAGATAGATAGATAGATAGATAGATAGATAGATAGATAGATAGATAGATGTACTTTATTAATCCCAAGCTGGGAAATTGGCTATAATAATATCACAGTTACCAGTTTGTTTTCACCTCCGCTAAATATCAGCTTGGAGTTGATCCGTCTGATTTGTTTGAGTCAACATGTCATCAGGTGATTATGAGTATGAGTCCAGTTTGATGCGGAGTGATGCTCAACGTTGTGAGAGGACGTCCCGTAGAGCCACCCGGGGGTGTTCGGGCACGAGCAGGCCCGGGCCCCGGATCAATCCTGCAGACACAACAACACTGTTGCTCTGCTGCTCTCTCTCTCTCTCTCTCTCTCTCTCTCTCTCTCTCTCTCTCTCTCTCTCTCTCTGCAGAGGCACAGGCTATTTTTAGCCCGGCAGCTCTCTCTCTCTCTCTCTCTCTCTCTCTCTCCACCACCACCACCCATCTCTCTCCCCTCTGCTCCTCCTCACCACATCGCCCCCGGGCTCAGCCTCCATTCTTCCCCTCCATCTTAACCCGATGTACTCCCCCTCAACTATCCGCTCTGATCCTTCCTCTCCACTTCCTTCCTCCCGTCTCCTCGCTCCTGATCTGTCTTAGCGGCGTTGAGGGGGGGGGGGGGGGGGGGGGAGGCAGAGGGAGTGCTGGTAAGAGGAGGAGACGTGGACCCCCCCCCCCCCCCCCCCCCGTCTGGGCCTCATGTCTGGTGTGAGTTCTGGTCAGGCGTGTTTGGGCGAGTGGAGCTGATGACTCTCTGATCAGAGGCTCAGACCGTCGTCACGTCACACGGAGAGAAAGATGGAGGCTGACAGAGGAAAAGCACAGTCGTGTACGCGGGGTGTGTGTGTGTGTGTGTGTGTGTGTGTGTGTGTGTGTGTGTTTACTGACAGTGTGTGAGTGTGTGACAGCAGGAGAGAGAGAGAGAGCAAAACAGTGAACAGCAAAACAGAGAAAGTGAGAAAACGACGAGTGAGGCTCACAGAAGGCTCTCTCTCTCTCTCTCTCTCTCTCTCTCTCTCTCTCTCTCTCTCTCTTTCTCTCTCTCTCTCTCTCTCTCTCTCTCTCTCTCTCTCTCTCTCTCTCTCTTTCTCTCTCTCTCTCTCTCTCTCTCTCTCTCTCTCTCTCTCTCTCTCTCTCTCTCTCTCTCTCTCTCTCTCTCTCTGCACCGGAGCATGACCAGGGCTCCTCCACAGAGGGGGAGTCGGGCCACTCCGGTGCCCTTGAGAGCGTGTCCTCCTCCGCCGGCCTCCTGGCGATAATGAGGCGGGGCCCCCGAGGACAACCGGGAGGCTGAGTTGTGGTGGGGTCTTGGGTGGGGTCTTGGGTGGGGTCTTGGGTGGGGTCTTGGGTGGGGTCTTGGGTGGGGACCTTGGTGATGGGTCTGTGGAAGTGGGGTGAGGAGGGGGCTGAGTCTGGGGCTTCGTCTGCAGACTAACTGGTTATTGGAGTAAGAAGGGGAACAGCACGACTTTACACTCCTTTTTCCTTTTTCCGTTTCTCCTGTGAGAGCCTGAACGCACCGCCAGCCAGATTCTGTTGGCCCCGCTTTACTCCATGCTACATCTGGGCATCATGCGCTCACAAGTTCTCCACAACACATGAAAGTGTCCCCCCCCCCCCCTACCCTCCCCCACCCCCCCCAACGCTGTTCCAAACACCGGTTTGAACACGTCCAGAACATTAACCTCAAACGCATCACATCCTTCCTGGTAGGATCTGGGCCCGGCTACCTGCTCGCCTCCATGACTTGTCATCCCACATCACACTACTCCTCCCCGTGTTCTGTGATGCTGATTATATTCTCATGCTGAACGGTGTGACCGAATATAACCGTGACTCTCTCTAGCTTCCCACCGCGAGGAGTCGGGCGGATATAGGCGCTGCTATATCTCCTCTCATCACCTGTCTTCTCACTTTTCTTTTCTGCGCAGGAGAGTGACATTTCATACTACGATTCGAAAGCGGATTCGGACTATGTGAGTACAGTACGGTCTGACCCCCCACCCCGACCCCGACCCAGTGACCCCTCCCTTCCTCCCCCCTCCCCTGTCACCCTTTCCTGCAACCCCTCCCTCCCTCCCTCCCCTCCTCCCTCGTACCCCCCCTTGCCTCCTCGGTGTTGGTGTCCTCCCGGTCGCAGGCCCCTGGGCTGTCTGTGTGTGTTAGTGAGGTGACGCTACTTCACGGTGAGTCAGAGTGACAGAGCAGGAGCATGTGACTTCAGCTGTCCTCCCCCAGTCTACCTCCCCCACCCTCACCCCACCCCCCCTCACTAACAGTGTCGACTGTGGACCTCAGCAGTGTATACTCTCCGCCCACTCACCCTTTAACTAACTGAACTGCAGGACCCATCCAGTCACGTCCTGCTCACACGCGCCAAGACACCATCTCTCTCATGAGTGTCATTCATATTTTCTCATGAGAGTATAAATGACATTGGAAGGCCTGCATGTTGCTGGTCCCCCCCCCCCCCCCAATCAAACCCCCCCCCCACCCCTGCAAGTCATCGATGTTTGGCGACGGCGTCCCACCATGTCACCGCTCAGTTCCTGGTCAGGATAGGTCGCAGTCTGAGTCCCGCCCCCCATCCGACCACCGATTGATTACCTTTCACGGACGGAGTGCAAGAATCTCCTACATCACCAAAGCAAAAAAAAAACAAAAGGGTGGGAGAGGGAGAGTGAGATAGAGAGGGTGAGAGAGAGAGAGAGAGAGAGAGGCAGAGGAGCAATAAATCATGGTGTGATTTTCTCTTTGTGCACGCCACTCCCGTGATTAATGACACGGCGCTTCAGGGCCTGTCGGCACGTCTAATTGGAGAACATCGGTCATCATTACCGCGGCACGCCGAGGCCGAGCCCCCTCACACGCCCCCTGACCCCCCCACAACCACCCACACACAGAGGCAGAGGTCAGGCAGAGGTCACGCTCCACCCCCCCCCCCCCCGTCAACATAACCCAACAGCTCCTCTGTCTGCGTCGTAGGCTCCTCCCACTCTGACCCCCTCTAATAAAGACCGATCAAGAGTTCCAATGCGAGCAGCGTTGAGTGTGAAGGAAGGTAAGTGAGCGCTGGGGCCGTCTTGTCTGCTCTGTTCCCTATTTCCTGTACTATCCTGTACTATCCTGTACTATCCTGTACTATCCTGTACTATCCTGTCTCCTCTTCCTGTCACTGTGGTGTCAAAGTCAAACCTCTCTCTCTCTCCCGTGTACCAGAGAATGTGTGATGGCGGGGTGTCAGTGAACGCACCGTCCTCCCAGTGGGCGGGGTGTCTGTGAACGCACCGTCCTCCCAGTGGGCGGGGCGGAGGGGCTTTTGTAATTAACGACGACGTGTTCCTCCCTTTTTGGTTTGATCAACTACCAGCGGACCTCCATTAGGCTCTTAATCCACTGAGGAGGTAAAAAAAACAAGATGTTGGGTGGAAAACTAATATCTGTTATTCAGCCAGAACAGAAACACAATAATAATAACTCTCACATACACCTTCACCTTTCATAGTTTCCTTTATTACTTACACACACACACACACACACACACCTTTGACAGGTTGGAGTGCGTCTGCCTTTCTAGACCATCTGCTGACAATATTATGATTTTTTTTTATCACGAGATATTTTGAGTCTTATCGGACATTGGGTAAAATATATCTGCAACAACTGAAAAGAAAGAGACAAGATCAGCACACACACCCCCCCCCCCCCCCCCCCCCCCTTTCAATATCAGATTATAACAGATGCCTCACCACAGAGCAGACAAAGATTTCTGGGTGAAATTGTGAATATTCTTTGCTCTGCCTGATCCACCTTCCATTGCCACCCTGTTATCTGTCTGGTAGAGAAGTATGAATAGATTTTAAATCATGTATCAGTCCAGGTAGTGACTCAGATATATCAAACACGTGATTCCAACACAAGATTATTTTCACTTTTTTGAGTCCAAATTCATCTCGAGGTATTTGCGGCTCGGAGCCAGAGGGGCGACAAACTTTACAGAGGAGCAAACAGTTGTAAACCTCTTTTGATAATAACACTGTCATCACTCGATAGATCTCAGGAGCTTTTACTTGATGTATTGATCTCATTTCCGTCCAAGATGCCAGTTCCAGCCCTCCATGTTATGGTTCATCCCTTAGAGCAACTCTTTCCTCAAACGTGGAAAAACACCGCCACCCATACCTCAGGGAAACTCTGTGTCAAGTGGTATTAATGTTATCTGTCAACAGCTCTCGTTGTATTGATAACCACTGAGTGTATTCTTTTAAATCCTTGTTTGTAGTATGTACTTAATTTAAACTCTCACACACACACACACACACGCAGGGTCAGAGGTGGCGTGCTATAGGTTAGGAGTCTTCAAAATGTCGTCCCTGGCCTCTTCAACCTTTAATTAAACCTTGAGAATGGGGAGATAAAATTAACAAATTGGGTAATGAATCGAGCGAAACAGGTGGTGGATGGTTGAAGAAAATGAACCAATCAGTCTTTCCTGCTTGGATTTATTTAGCTTCTAATTAGAAGCTGCCTTGGTTAATTATGATTGGGCTCTTCTGAAGGAAAAAACAACCTGCCTGCCTGACTTTGACAGAATTACTGTCAGGCTGAGTGATAAACAAACTCCACACTCCTGTCACATGCAGTAAGGGCCAATCACAGTTACTGTTGTTGATAATCCGGCATCACTAACCCAATCAGGTCAACTATTAATGGTAATATAGTCAAAGGAATCTCAAATCCTATCATGTCCAATGTGATCAGCGGCACTGATTAAAGGCTCCACAGTTTCCTGGAGTGTTTCAAGGAGCCCTTTCAACAAGTCTGCACCAAACCAACGTCAGTCCAAGGATGAACCATCGCCCTTTGTGATACATGCATCACTTCTATGGACAGCTCTGGTGTCGTGAAGGAAGCGCTGTATTTCTGATGTAGTCATATGAAGAAACACACTACTAACATTAGTGTTAATTGCCAGCACTGGTAGCCAACATTTTACTACATTACTGCATTCCTTTCATGTGGTTGCAATGTTTTAGTTGCAGAGTTTGGTTATTGTAAAACATGATATAAAGCAAAGAGGATATATGGGATCTGGGAAAAGTCATCCATTAATGCAACTGCCTCATTTAGAAATCTCTCTCTTGTCTTGGAACAAAAAGATAAAATCACATCACCATGATTTAAGCATCTTTACATCGGTTACTTGTCTTACCGATCACTTTTAAGGCATGTATGGTCTGGCACCAAGCTGTGTCACAGACCTGTTAACCCCATAGGAGCCAAATTGCAGCCTGAGGTCCTAATTGGTAGTTCCATCAGGGTTTTGGACCAACCTGCTTGAGGAGCTTAGGTTGGCTAAATCTTTATCACGTTTTAAATCACATCTTAAAACTAAAATGACTTAAAAGGTCATTACATTTGCTTGTATGTAATGACCTTTTATTAAAGCTACACTCTGTTGCACCTGTTGCCAGAAGTGGTAACTGTTCAGTGGTTTTTGCCTCCAATTCCCCTGAATCCTGACGTCAACAATCTACAGAAACACTTGGAGAAAATGTCTTCAAGATAGGTAACTTATTATTATGTTATTTTGTATAACAAATATTTATGGTCATATAATGATGATGTGGCCACTAACATTTCTAAATAGCTTCCTAAATAGGAAATGTATTTCAAAGGAGAGCTTGCTAGCTATCCCAGGCTGCCTGTGTAAACACGATTCAGTAAAGAATCACTAACAATATAGCTGGGATACAATATTTGTTCAAGTCTATTGCTTCAATGCCAGTGCAATTGCAATGCTATCGAAACGTTACCCCAAAAGCTAATGATCCATATTTGAAATATAACTGTTATATAAATATATAACTCAAAATAAGAAATATAACTCAAAATATATTGAGGTAAAACGGCAGTAAAGGCTATGACATGTATTGCCTGTTTGCTAAGAATATAGGCTACATGTATTTATTATTTAGTCATTAAAACTTCAGTCATATATTATTTACATTGCTGCTAACACTAGGCTAACAACCTATCTCTATGGTAACTATACTAGTTAGCTGCTAACACTAGGCTAACAACCTATCTCTATGGTAACTATACTAGTTAGCTGCTAACACTAGGCTAACAACCTATCTCTATGGTAACTATACTAGTTAGCTGCTAACACTAGGCTAACAACCTATCCCTATGGTAACTCCATTACATTACATTACATTACAGTCATTTAGCAGACACTTTTATCCAAAGCGACTTACTTGTGCATTCAACGTAGGCAAGAAAACTACTAGTCACCAGAAATCATGTATTTCCTTCCTAAACAAGCAACTAAGAGCATAACTAGTGTTAAGGTAAGAGTGCGATAAGTTAGCAACCTACTTTTCCTTAAACAAATGAGACAAATAAGACAAATAACAAATAAATATTTTATCCTGGATGGCCGGGGAGGGGGTGAAACCAGTCCTGTGAAACCAGTCCTGTGAAACCAGTCCCGTGGAGCTGCTAGACTAGTGCACCTACAATCCAAAATAGTCTGCAGATCACATCGTAATTGTCCTCCTTGTTTACCCCCGGTCGACCCCGGGGGCTGGAATCGAACAAACTAGGTGGTCTCTTGCCCCAACACCTGTCAGTGGCCTTGCCTGCCGCTGTCTACAGCTTCACTGTACTTTATTTCCTTGCTGCTTTTTGCCATAGTTGCTGCTATGACCTCCCAGTGCTGCAGCTGGTAGCCTCACCTGGTAGCCTCACCTGGTAGCCTCACCTGGTAGCCTCACCTGGTAGCCTCACCTGGTAGCCACCCAGCTCACCATACAGCACACACCCACAGCACTCCTAAACATCACTGGAAACACAATCAGGCAATTTCAAGGGGATTTAGGTTGTACATGTAAAGTATATTCTTGTTATTAATTGTTATTTTGAATGTGAAAAGATTTTCATTGTGCAGCTTTAATGGTTTTTGACCTTCCTTTTATGATTCCTCCCTTGCTATATACTTACTGCTTACTTTGCTTTTACTGATTTTTCTGTCTTTGTTTTTACTCTTTTGTAAAGAGCTTTGTAGCTGTGTTTTTAAAAGTGCTATATAAATAAATGATGATGATTATTATCATTGTTATTATTTCCATATACTAAATAAAGCACCTAGGGGCCTGAAATACATTAACAGATGTCTGGAAATGAGGTTTAATTGTGAAGTTAAGTCGGGCGTGGATTGGGGAAGTAAAGCCAGAGTGTGAGGCAATATGTTATCAGGAAGCTGTCAAATTTAGAGGAAATCTGGATTAAAAATCTACCCTACCCTAATAAGTTAAATAAGTAAGGGAGAGTTTGGGGGGTTTTGTCCCAGAAACAGCTTGCCTCACTTAATCTTGAGTTGAGACAAATTAATCTATGGCTACAGAACTTCTCATTTTGATGACAGAGGCTAACACAAGTTTAATAACCTGCAACAATTGGCTTGGTAGTTATTTATTTAGTGAATGTCAAGTGTGTCTACCCAGTGTGCGTTCATCTGTCCTTGAGTATTTCTTGTGATCTGTCTCATGTCCTGGTCCCTTTGACGACACTGCATTGTTCCTTATGTTGACTTTCAAGTGGGACATCAGCAGAGCTAGTATCCCCCTGCTCGTCCCAACAACAGCTTGTAATTGCATTTTAATAGTCAATTAAAGCTGGGCCATCAATCAATTTCTGCTCTGGACATGGGGCTTTGATTTAATTTTGCCAAAAAAAAACAACTTTTTTTTATCATGTCAGATCCAATTAACCCGTGCTGCTCTATTAAAATGATAAGTTGGAGCGCTACGGAGGTTGCATCATAGAAGTTACACTCGAAAACATCCCTTAAAAGGATTTATTGAACATGAAAATTGTGCTTGTAATTATCAACAACCAATCATCTGACATGAGGTTTTTGTTTTGCAAACATTCGGTTGTGCCTCTTCAATTAAACCCTAAAAAACAACCTGCAGTACTAATGGAGGGTAGAAGGAGGATAGATGCAAGACTGTGCAGACGGGTGGATGTCAGTGTATTGAAGAGAACTGACCGTGGTCTTCTAGGTTTTGATATGTAAATGTTCCTGTTCACATCTCACTGTGGGCATGTGTTATTGATGATCCTCTAACAGGGGGCACTCTGAGGATGCATAGGAACAGACGAAGGAATAAGTCACTAAGCTTCACCAGAGGGTTTGGTTTCATCCAGGTACCACTGAAGTCTAAATGTCACACTAACAGTTGAGGTTCATCGTCTTCTGGCCTCGTTTGGTATTTGACTCTTTCTTTATGTGATATCTAGTCACGTCTTCAACACGTACAATCACCAGACTGGGGGAAAAAAAGAGTTAGTTTTGGGCGTACGAAACGACACGTGACAGAGCAGCCTGCAGACGGTCTGTTGCAGATACTACTTGAGTAGGTGTGAGAAGAAAAAAAGGGTGATTAAGTTTGGCTGGTTCCTAGTTTTTGTCGGGGTTAATTTGCGCGGCACTTTGCGTGTCTGTGATAGTTATCTGGGCTCCTAATTGATTCCCTCTGTTTGGTGTCTGCTTTGATACCCGCTGTTGCTCTGTGATGAGAGGGAGAGAGCCCAACCCTAACTCTGAAGGCAGACAAAAGGCAGAGCAGTTGTTGTTTTTGCACTCAACGCTGTCCAAATGGTGTGTGTGTGTGTGTGTCAGAGAGAGAGAGAGAGAAGGAGAGAGAATACATGTGTGTGTACTGTATACTGTGTACTGTGTACATGTGTGTGTACTGTATACTGTACTGTAGCCACATTAAAGGTGGGGGAAGGAATGTGGTCCTCTACTTGCATGTTTCCCCTGTTTGTCTGTCCACTCCTTTGTGTGTGTGTACTTATCCCAGTGTGTGTGTGTGTGTGTGTGTGTGTGTGTGTTTCTGTGTGTGTGTGTGTGTGTGTGTCTGCAGACTGAGGATGGAGAGGAGGAGAACCTGCTGGAGAACCCGTTCTCTCTGGAGCTGGAGTTTGTGGACGATCTCAACTTCAAAAACAAGGTCAACTACTCTTCCAGCGCGGTGCAGATTCCCACAGACATCTACAAAGGCTGTAAGTACATATATAAATATATACTGTGTAGATATATACACGCTGTACATATACGTTAATAGATCTATGAGGTTACATTCAAAGCATTTGTTTAGCATCTTCCTCCTCTGTGTGTTTTTGGAGCGTTTGGTTTATTATTATATATATATATATATATATATTATTAAGGAAGGGGGCGGGGCTAAGACAAAAAACAAAACGAGACATGGCAGTGAGCACGCCCATCCAAGCCATGCGCTCCGCCAGCCCGTCGTGATGCTTGCCCCATTGACTTTTACGTTGTTGACCGTCTCCGCTGTCAACAGACTGTAAAACGATCATAATGAATGGTCTTGAAACGCTGCCAGGCGTGAAGAGAGGCCGCTAGCATCGCTTAGCATGTAGCTAGACGGCCCCCGTGTGTCCGGGGAGGCTTTCTGACAGGCCGCCGGGGCCGTGGATGGATGACTCGACCTCTTCCCCCTTCTCTCAGTGTGTTCGCTCAGTCCCTTCCCTCCTCTCGGATCAGCCGACACGCTCGTACACTAACACAATTTCCGGCGACAGGCTGTATTTGCTCGCGTGGGCTCGCGGGCCCTGCCCTCCTAGCACCTCCGTTCTCGGTCTGCTCAGCTTGAACACACGAATCTTCTGGGGCTCTGATTCTGCTTGGCACGTTCCCTCTGTCATCCACTTCGGATCTTTGAGACGCTGCCTCTTTAACCCTTTAATACCGAGTGTGTCGTCGGCGACACGTTGCAAGAGCGCACTTTGAATTACCATAATTACGTGATGGTTCGCGCTATCGGAAAACTTCCAACGGTTTCTGAAAGCTGAGACGTAGCGCTTTACAGCCAATGTGGTGTCATTATGGTAATTTCACTCGCGCCTCTCGCGGAAGTCCGCAAACGCGTTATAAGACTCTTATAATTTGCAGTAAATTGTAAATATCTGCCAGATATTGAAAGTTTGAAGTTTGAAGTTTTCTGGAAAAACGGGAAAAAGCACTTACTCACAGGACATTTACTGACCCTTTTATAGTCAAGATAAGCAAAAAAGTCCAGGCTAACATTTTGAGTGTTAGGTGTTAAAGGGTTGAAGACAGACAGACATTTTGTATATCCGTTCGTCTGTTACCACCTGGCCCCCGAAAACCCTCTTTATTCTACCGGGGGGGGCGACGAGTGGCACCCGTCTGCACCCGTCTGCACCCGTCTGCAACCGTCTGCAACCGTCTGCAACCTGTCTCCAGCCGTGTCTCCGGACCAATCTCGTCAGAATTAGCCACCCGCGGTTCAGGAGGAGATGTCAGAGGCGGCGGGCTAACTCACAATAGAGCAATCAGCCCTCGCGCATTGTTCCCCCGGAGCCATTTTGCGGCAGCTCCGGTGCCCCCGTCTGAAGATGTGACACGGAGAATAAAGGCCTCCTGATTGAGCCCGGTGCCGACCGGAGCAGGGGACTCGGTACAGTACGTGGAATTACTTTTTTTCCAGTTTCCGTTCCGTTTCGAAAAAAATGTTTACTATTGATGTCGTTCAATCAGCTCCCCTCGCGCAGCCTGCTGTGCCGAGATTGCCAACTGCAGATTTCTGTGCCAACTCCATTATGAACACGCGTACTGTGTTTTAGTCGTTGTCGATAAATACGCGGTGCTCAGAAACATCTTGCTGCCCGAACCCGGCTCTCCAGGAGGCTTTGTTGCTTAACTGAGTGTCCCACACTCGGTGGTAAATGCTGTGGCAGCTGCTCTTGTTTCTATGCCGTCTTGATCCAAATCAAATCACATTTTATTTGTAGAGTCCTTAATCACCGTTACAGTCTCAAAGGGCTTCACAGTGCCCAACATGTGAAGCAATAAATGGTTAGTACACGACATCCCCCAGGCTTGGACCAACGGAGGGCGAGGAAAAACTCCTACAAAACCTTTTAGGGGGAAAATGGAAGAAACCTCATGAGGGGCTACTCAGAGAGGGAGGGGCTACTCAGAGGGGGAGGGGCTACTCAGAGGGGGAGGGGGCTACTCAGAGGGGGAGGGGCTACTCAGAGAGGGAGGGGCTACTCAGAGGGGGGAGGGGTTACTCAGAGGGGGAGGGGCTACTCAGAGAGGGAGGGGCTACTCAGAGGGGGAGGGGCTACTCAGAGAGGGAGGGGCTACTCAGAGCGGGCGTGCAATAGATGCCGAGTTTGGGCAAGCAGCGTATACACGACGCATCAGTCAGTGTCATCATAGGACCAGGGGACCACTCCTTTGTTCTGGGGTCACTTACACTCAAACAAACAGCTGAGACATGCACACGAGGTCTGACACATTAACACAAATTTGGTGCCAAACTGCATTGTGGGTAATTCTGTCCATTCCCCAGCATTTCAAATGCTGTACCTTAGGCTCACACATTTTGCATGGAGTCCAAGTCATGGGATCTGAGTTTGGATTTAGAGACTGCACTGCACTGCTGTGGTCCCACCAGTCTGTGTCTGGGTGTGAAAAGGTCTGTAGAGGTCTGTAGAGGTCTGGAGAGGTATACCTGTGGGTTCAGGGTTAGTAGAGGAGCAGCAGTGTGAGTGGGCAGATTTGCTCCTGGTTCCTTGGGGGGAGAAACCGAAGGAAAGGCAGCGAGACTAAAAGAGGAGCCAGTCTAGTCCTGAGTACATAATAATGTCTCTCAGGCTCGGCTGTGAAATTGGGAAGTGTTAATGTTGCTCATTAGCCCTCATGCTTTATGCATGTAGCTTTTATTTGTGCACATTGTTAGCGCACTGAATAAAAAGACAGTAGTTTGTCCAGGAAATGGAAATATGATTTGCAAAATTTGTCGAAATGGGTGTCCTTAAAAGCCAGAATGTTTGTACGAAATTGTTTGACGCACCGTAATGATATTGGAGCAACACAATTTCTGGCACTGGGCAATGGACTGAGAGAAGCACAGATAGAGGGAGAGATGGAAAGAGAGGAGAGCGAAAGGAGAAGAGACACTTTAATAATAGAAACCGTTTAGAGGAAAAAAGCGTTTTCTTTTTTTTTATTGTGATCCTTTCAGCAGCTAAATGAGGCGGTGTACGCGTCCTGGTTTGATTTGTCTGCTAGGGCCCATGTCCGTTTATTGAGATTGAGAGTGTTCCCTGAGCGCAGTAATGAACCATTTTATGATTCATTATCCCACTGCTGATTCCTGCTGCCAAGTCTGCAAACTTTCTAATTAGCTGAGGTCAAACATTCATACAGTTTCCTTCTAATTATCATTGCTTATTTCAGAATGGACATCGCGGCACAGTCGCGCGGGAATAAATGGATGTGGGTGTCGTCCTGCGCGTGGAGAGAGACAGGTTTTATTCTCCCCCGGTGAATGTTATGGAAATGGGTCGGGAGAGGCAGGGATTTGCTGAATAATTGCAGAGGAAGGGCTCCGGGAATATAATCTCCCAAATAATCACTAAAGAAATAGGGATGAAAACAGCGAGGGGGGGGTACACGAATGATTCTTCGGAGGCTATTCTGTAGATTCGGTGCAAGTCGTGCAAAGTAATTGGACCAGGTTCACCGGATACTAAGCCGGAGCCGGTCACCACGACGGCGGCATGTGGGACATATTGAAAATGTGAAAACGTACAGTAATGCACGTATAGTAGTAGTACACAAATACACTCGCGACTACATTCAGGTTTGCGTGAGCGCTATAAGCAGCCATGTTTGCCGGCACCATTCAATGTAGGGACCCGTCAGCGTGTCCTTTCATTACATCGGAGGTTTAAATCCGCTGCAGCAGACAATCACGGCAGTCCACAGGCACAGTGAGAAAGTTGGATATTGGCAGTGAATGATTAGGAGCAACTAACTGGGTGTCGATGAAAGAGTGAAGCTTAGCACACACACACACACACACACACACACACACACACACACACACACACACACTACCTCAACCGCCACTACCACTAAAGCCCAACAGCAAAGCCCAAACCAGCTACAAGCTCCCTGCCCCTCTGAATTCCGAATTCTCAACGGTTAATTTGCTTCACTATATAGTCCACTATAAAATACCCACAATGCACAACAATTTGTAGCGAACAGACGATGTACCCTACAATTTCTCCCGTATACCACAATGCAATGCGTTCGTGTCTTACCAAAGAAGAAGAGTCGTGAAGACGGCAGAAGGCAACTTTTTTTATTTTATTATTATTTGTTTGTGATTTAATATTATTTGTGATTTAATATTCAATACTGCAAAATCGATACTACCTGAGTACATGTCAACCTGCTGAGTGCTCGGTGTGTTTAGGTGATGCTGGGCGCGTCCGCTTGTGTCACGTGAATATCTGGCGCATTTTTTTTTTGAACGCGGTGATGTTCAGCGTAGTGTCCGAAACCTCGGTTGGTCGTTGCCCATATAGTGGACTATCTGACAAACACTACATAGGGAATAGTGAGTGAGTGAACGAGTGAACCGTTCCGAACACAGCCACAACCAGAGAGTCGAGGCAGAGTAGCGTCGTGGTTTAAGGCGGGGAGAGAGATTTGCATCTTGCGGGGAAACTTGGTCTGACGCCTCGCCTTTCACGGAGACTCTCTCGGGTCTACAGGACAGGAAGTGGTCAGGGAGAAGGACGAGACACGAGTGATGCTGTGTGTTTCTTCTTCGGCTGCAGCTACGCACAGTTGATATTCCCTCTTCACCTGACGGAGCTGAGCTGTTGCTTTCTATAATCAAGCACTAAATTTGTCATCTTCAAATTTTAAGCTGTGAATCTTGAGATTTATTTCAGCTGAATGACTGTATAATGTCATCTTTGTGAATGTGCAAGTGTGTGTGTGCTTGCGTGCGTGCGTGTGTGTGTGTGTGTGTGTTGTGTGTGCGCCCTGTATTCTCTCCACCCGCCCCAGGTTCCTCCAAGTGTTGAGGAAGTCTCCCTGTCAACCGACTCACGCTACGCCGGGGATCAACTCAGCCCCTCTCAACATCAAACCAGATTTAAGCGTGTGAAAGAAAGCAAAAGTGATTTGTGGGAAGGAAAAAAAATAAAGAGAGAAACTGCAAAAAGAAAAAAAGAGAGATAAGAGAGAGAGAGAGAGAGAGAGAGGGGTGGGGATAAGGGGAAAGGGATTTAAAGTCTGTTTTCCAAAGACAGTGTGAACACTATTTGTGTCTTCAACCCTCCTCACATCCAGCCGACAGTGTGTGCCCAGTGAAGGGGCACTATCGTTTACCAGCACACTAATGAGAACAGTCAGCACAGCAAACTCCACTTCACTCACCGCCAAGCCCACAAATTACATTTCATGTGTTTGTTATTTACCGCACTTCTTTAATTAGAAAAATTATTTGGAGGAGCACTCTGTAAGGAGGGGTGGAAACTCTTATTGTGAAATATCGTCGGTCTGCAGGGACATTTGCATTCGCTTCCCCCCCTTCACAGTCTGAGATTACTGTTCAGCAGAACCGAGGTCCTCGACAGCAAATGCACTTCTAATAATGCTGCTGCTGAATGAAACTTTGTCTGAATGCCTCATGCATTTTTTTAATTACAATAACTTATAGACCAGTTGTTGCAATTGCTAAGAAATTCTCAGAGAAGTGACCTTAAAATGCTGCAGTAAAAAAAACAAAAACGAGGTCTTTTGAACATTATGCGTTTATGTTTTCCTCCGCCAAACGTTACGGAAAGACAATTTCCCCCAGCAGGGCTTAGACTTTGTTTTAGCTGGTCTTTGTAGACGTGGAGGCGGCTGCCGGTCCCTGTTGCGCCCCCGTTTCATCTGGGGGATGAAATGGTTTTGAGGTTCAATGCTCTTTAGCGCCTGGGCCAGGACACAAAGAAGACTGGAGAAGGAGGAAGAGGAAGAGAGAGAGAGAAGGAAGGGTGATGAGAGAGAGAGAGAGAGAGAGAGAGAGGGGGATAGTTGAGGGCGTGGCTTATAGCATGGCTAGTCACCTGATGCAATCTGTGTTGGTCTGTCTTGATTTTACACCCAGGAATCAAAAGGAGTAGTTAATAATAAAAATAATGAATATAAGTTATGTTACTTCCTCTAGTACTCTTATTGTGTAATACAGCATTTGAAAATAACCTTTCTTTTATTGTGTGACTTTGGGGAAAAAAAGTGCTTTGTTGAATATTACCTCCATAAAACACAAAACAAGCGTCTGGATTAAAGCGAAGCTCTCGTCCTGAGTCACTCTTTACAAAGAAGGATGTGTAGGAGCTTTATGAAGATGACAGTGATAATGGTTACGACTCCAGAAGGACTGAGCCCGTAGCTTTACTTCCATTAACGTTATGGATTTCTTATGAGGGACCCACTTGTGTCCCGCTGTGATGTACGACGGGCCGCCGCGGCCTTGGCTGGTCCGTGTGTAAATTTGTGTACCCAGTTCCATAATGTTGGATTAATATTGCGCGTAAGGCACAGATCTGTTGTGATGTCTCTTCATCATCGGGATAGCGCTGTGAATAATGCGCGTATGCGTGTATGAGGGGGGGTTGGGGGGGCGGGGTCACGGGGAAGACGAAGGGGGGGGGGGGGGGGGGTTGAGGAACGATCTCACACAGAGATGCTCCATAAATCCCACTCATAATTGTTTCCCTACTTGGTGTGCAGTCCTGCTCCATAAAGGGGCAAAGCCAAGGGTGCTCTAAACGTCAGGGGAGCGGCGCGCTGATGGATTACCTTTTAAAGATATCGGAGAGAGAGGCCCGTTTCACGTGAAAGATGAGCCCGGCGCGGCGCTCGGGGGCCCCGTCCGCCCGCCTGAGCACGACTCGGCCCCCGGGGGACATTTTTCTTTTTATCAACTGTCCAGAAGAAGTCATGGCACATCCTAGATGAATAAATCAAAGAGAATTAGTTTGCTTGTGTTCCCTTATCGGTGATGTGCCCGTATTTCTGCAGAGATAACCTGCAGAGGTGTGTGTGTGTGTGTGTGTGTGTGTGCGTGTGTGTGTGTGTGTGTGTGTGTGTGTGTGGGCCTTGCAGTGTTGGATTCTGACAGTAGAGGTGGCCTGCATCTGCATATGACTGGCGGTGTAAACACCACCTACACCTTGGTCTGTCTCACTACCCTTGGTTCAAAGACACACACACACAGACTGACCAACACACATGTGAACACACACACACACACACACACACACATTCACACATTCATCACCAAAAGACAAAATCTGAAACACAAACATTCTGGAAACCTAGCTAGTACGTTAGGGCTGCAGAGTTGGGACTGATGGGACTCTGCAGGCTGCTAGTTGTAGCTGTCCTACTGCTAGTTGTAGCTGGGCTGCTTCTAGTCAGGGTAGCTGTCCTGCTGCTAGTTGTAGCTGGGTTGCTGCTAGTTGTAGCTGTCCTGCTGCTAGTCAGGGTAGCTGTCCTGCTGCTAGTTGTAGCTGGGTTGCTGCTAGTTGTAGCTGTCCTGCTGCTAGTCAAGGTAGCTGTCCTGCTGCTAGTTGTAGCTGGGCTGCTTCTAGTCAGGGTAGCTGTCTTGCTGCTAGTTGTAGCTGGGTTGCTGCTAGTTGTAGCTGTCCTGCTGCTAGTCAGGGTAGCTGTCCTGCTGCTAGTTGTAGCTGTCCTGCTGCTAGTTGTAGCTGGGTTGCTGCTAGTTGTAGCTGTCCTGCTGCTAGTCAAGGTAGCTGTCCTGCTGCTAGTTGTAGCTGGGTTGCTGCTAGTTGTAGCTGTCCTGCTGCTAGTCAGGGTAGCTGTCCTGCTGCTAGTTGTAGCTGTCCTGCTGCTAGTTGTAGCTGGGTTGCTGCTAGTTGTAGCTGTCCTGCTGCTAGTCAGGGTAGCTGAGCTGCTTCTAGTCAGGGTAGCTGTCTTGCTGCTAGCTGTAGCTGTCCTGCTGCTAGTCAAGGTAGCTGTCCTGCTGCTAGTTGTAGCTGGGTTGCTGCTAGTTGTAGCTGTCCCGCTGCTAGTCAAGGTAGCTGTCCTGCTGCTAGTTGTAGCTTGGTTGCTGCTAGTTGTAGCTGTCCTGCTGCTAGTCAAGGTAGCTGTCCTGCTGCTAGTTGTAGCTGTCCTGCTGCTAGTTGTAGCTTGGCTGCTGCTAATTGTAGCTGTCCTGCTGCTAGTTGTAGCTGTCCCGCTGCTAGTCAAGGTAGCTGTCCTGCTGCTAGTTGTAGCTGGGTTGCTGCTAGTTGTAGCTTGGCTGCTGCTAGTTGTAGCTTGGCTGCTGCTAGTTGTAGCTGGGCTGTTGCTAGTTGTAGCTGTCCTGCTGCTAGTTATAGCTTGGCTGCTGCTAGTTGTAGCTGTCCTGCTGCTAGTTGTAGCTTGGCTGCTGCTAGTTGTAGCTGTCCTGCTACTAGTTGTAGCTGGGCTGCTGCTAGTTGTAGCTGTCCTGCTGCTAGTTGTAGCTTGGCTGCTGCTAGTTGTAAGCAGGGACCTCAGGGTGGCTCCTCGCCCGTGGCCTTCCTGTGACAGCGATCATTACAAACCCGGTGCCTCTCCAGATAAGAGCACCCAGGACCTCACAGCCTATAGGGTGCAGCTGCAGAAACCTGCTGCGAGAGCTTATGCTTAAAGGATAATACTTTTTTTTTGCACATTAATCAGATGGCTTTTTGACCGGAGGGTATTGTACGGCCCAGATGAAATTGAAATGCATGATTTGGTCCTCTGATAATCTCCACACAAACCTCAGCAAAATGTAGCTGTCGCTCATGGGAGCATCTGCAGCAAGTTTCAAAATTCACAGACAAATCCTTTTAAAGCTTAAGAGTTAATTCCAGGAAAAAATTGTGAGTGATTTTGAGCTTTTCACTCATTTCTACTATTGGCTTGACCGCTACCACTGTCATACGCTGTGTGTTGTGAGATTGTCGTTGTAGAGTTGCATTTCTTCTGCTCATAGGATCCCATTCAGTTTGAAATATATATTATATGTATGATTGGCACATTCCTCATCAATCCAAAGCCGTGGTGCATCAGTCCAAGATGCTATCAATACAGTCCAGATGGAGGTGTGCTGTAAACCGATAACAACACATCGTTTAATGTTTAAGAAGGTTGGTTCAGTTTCCCTCGTTTAGCCGTAGCGCTGGTTAGCGTGTTTGAGCGTTCACCTCGGCCAAGGTCAAAGAGACATCTGACTGTTATTCAACACCGACAACCTGAAATTATCCTTTAACCCCAATTAAGACTTCAACTCTGTCATTTCGTCTGACCTGGTTTATAAAGAGAGGTTTGTTTTTTCCACACGGGAGAGGGAATTGCATTCTGGGTGCCGTGAAAGCAACCGCTCATTTGTGTTAATTTCTCTCTTGCCTTCCATCAATGGCCGTTCCTCTCCGGGTTGTTATATTTATCCCCCGTCTGTAGGCTTGCCTCCATCCTCCTCTCCTCGCTTCCATTCTTCCTTTGTGTTTACGTCTATGAATTTTGAGAAAAACATGTTGAAGCGCTCCCCCTCGGTGACAGGAGCAATTTGGCTCTCATATGTTGCTATCCTCCAGACACTGCTTAGTGCTGCTGTGATATCTCTGTGTGTGTGTGTGTGTGTGTGTGCGTGTGTGTGTGTGTGTGTGTGTGTGTGTGTGTGTGTGTGTGTGCGTGCGTGCGCGTGCGTGCGTGCGCGTGCTTTATAGTATATTGGAGAGCAATAGGGCTTTGCTTTTATTTCAAGCAAAAATGTCAAAGCACGCGCTAATTGTGGAGCAGGTTTGATCGCGATCATGTTGCGTTTTCAAGTCATTTCAATGTGATTGTTATGATCCATGGGCTTTAGGCAGCTTGGCCTCCCCCCCCCCCCCCCCCCCCCCCCCTACCTCTAACCTGACAGCTCGTCAAAGACCGAGCGGTAATTGAAAAGCACGGGAAAAGTGGATAATGATCGTTTATTTGTGTGAAATTCAGACGAGGTGGGGAGCGAAGCCGGACCCGTCGGTTCGGAGCTTATCTAGCCGAGGTTGGCTGAGTAATTAAATCAGAGGAGGGAGTGAAGTTCTCCTCAGCTCAGCGCCTCGTCGTGTTTCCTCTTTAATCAGGTGGCTATTAAACCTCTGATTGCACTCCCCATCTTCTGACTCCAGCTTAGCTATTTGACAGACTGAAAGCATTTTCCTGTGTGTGTGTGTGTGTGTGTGTGTGTCTATTGTTTGACGGTGTGAGGAGGGGGAAGCACATTCTGCATGAAAAGGCAAAACGAAACGGGAGGAGGAAGAAGAGCGTCAATGCCGGTTTGGCGTTATGAGAGGAAGAAGAGGCGGCGGCGGTGTGAATAACACCCGGCGTGTTTTTTTTTGTTTGTTTTTTTTCTCCACTTCCTGTTGAGCGGGTGATGAATCGCTCTCTCTCCGGGTCCATAAATCCATTTCACAGAGTACGTCTGACCTGCGAGATATACCCGCGACCTCGAGCTTTAACACACAGACGCACACATTCATGCATTCAGCCACACATGCACAGACAAAGCTCTCTTTCTCTTTGCTCTCTCTCTCTCTCTCTCTCTCTCTCCTGCTCGAGCAAGAAAACACACACACGCACACACACACATGCACGCACACACACACGCACACATTCGTGGACATTTGCAGAAACACATCAAGAGAGAGTTTGTACTTCTGGCGGTGGAGCAACCAAATATTCGCCGCCTCCATTAGCTGCCTGCGAGTGACACGTGACCTCCTTCAAGGTCATCTCAGATTCCTCCACTGCACTCCTCTGAGATCACCCAGATTACCCCCCCTCCCCCCCCCCCCCCCCCCCCCCCCGCTGCCCCCGGGCTGCATACATACATCCTGATGCCGCCGGCGTGGACAAGGTTGTTCAGCCAGCAGAGATACTTCTGTACTTCTGTCTTACTTTGCAGAGAAAACCTCCATGTGCTGCAGCACTACACTCACCACTGCAGTGTTTTAAGGCTGATTTTTTCTCTGTGTGTGTGTGTGTGTGTGTGTGTGTGTGTGTGTTGCAGCCCCAGTCATACTAAATGAGCTGAACTGGACCCAGGCTCTGGAGAGGGTCTTCATCGATAACCGTCGGGAGGACAGCTCTCTGCGCTGGCAGGTGTTCGGCAGTGCCACCGGAGTGACTCGATACTACCCAGGTAGGCTGCGGTCAACACGCCGACTTATAACTGCAAGATACCGTCTAAATTGACCCCAGGGCTCCCCGGCTGCAGAACATTGGCAATCTCTTATCAGATGGCTGTACTGGTAACTCGATAGACTGAATGAAGTTATGATTACTTCGATCTAATCGGATCTGAAATATCCTACAGTGAAATCGTTCTGTTGCTCTCTGCAGCCACTCCGTGGAGAGCACCCAACAAGATTGACCTGTACGACGTCCGCAGGAGACCGTGGTGAGTCACCCAGGCCCTGTCTTTTCCCCTCAACGTAGTTAGAAATATCTCCCAACAGTTTCTACTGAGGATTGACCCCCAATAGGATGAGATGAGGTCAAGTGGACTGGTTGGTCAATCTACTAAGATATAAGGGGGAAGAGTTGGTAAGGAAGGAGGTGTTTCAGTGTTTGAACTTATTTTGCATTGCATTTTATATACATTATTCCAGAGGTATAATAATGTAGTATTAATAAATGTTTAATATTATCAATTGAATGTTGAATTATTTTGTCAAAAAGACTGAATAGGTTCAAATTACTAATATTATACAGCTTTGACTTTCATTATTGCTAAATTATTACAATAAATCATATTATTATTAAAAAAGATAAAGTCGTAGGAAAATGGTAAATATTTTCTACTCTTTGATGGAAAACATTTATCTATCTGTCTAACAACACAAACATCTTGTTGTTGGTTCATTTAAAGGGAACGTGGAGAGTTTGAACCTTCAGAGAATCAATCAGTTCAGGTGGATGTTTGTGTGAGAGTTTATTACAGATGTCATGCAGGTGCAGTATATGCAACTAACTTCCAACAACTTCCTCAGAAAAAGATAAAAACACTCTGAATTCTAGAATAACAGAAATGTAAGTAGCTCAGCGTTGAGTCATGTTGTGTCAGTGTCATGTTGCTCTTGGTGTGTTAGAAGGGAGGTTGTGTTTTAAAGCATGGCTGCTGAAAATTGTTCTTCAAGCATCGTTGAGGCTTCTGCCTTCTTGTGACAGATGGAGGGATTTACCTACGTACCTACAACAACTGTTGCATTCAAATGTATTATATGTACTTACATCTCCACTCTCACCACCCGCTACATTTGTCCAAATGCTTGTAAAATGACTTAAATGTTCAGAATGAGGAGGAATTGACTCGTTTTCCTAAACTGGTCTTTTGAGGACACCTCTTGTGTTTTCTCCACCGATCCGAGAGAGAGTTAGACTCTCTCATCCAGCCGGCATCAGGATTCATGTTCGGTGTTTCGTCGGCGGCTCCCTCAGACCTCCTCTGCTCCCGGAGCTAAATAACGTCTGTTGTTTAATGGATTTGAGATCAAAACGTTTTCCTGACCCGTGTTTATCTCCGTAAGTGATAATATTGAACGCGTTGTCTTTTTTGTTTGCCACGAGGACAAAAACAAGATAGGGGCTAATGTTTTTTTCTTATAAAGCACCAACATCTGATCCCCGACCAGACCGAAGGGGACCAGGCCAGCGGCGGCTGAAGGGCTGGACAGATCTAGGCTGCGTCGGGCCCAAACCTCCCCGCCGTCCTCCCCCGTCCTCCCCCGTCCTCCCCCGTCCTCCCCCGTCCTCCCCCGTCAGCGTTCAGTCTACCTGCCGCTGTCACATCGGCTTTGCGGAGCGCCCCGGCCTGTTGCCTGGTTACACACCGGAGTGCACCGGACATCATCGTGGCAGCGACGTTGATTAGACCCGACCCCTTTTTTTTTCCATCTCCGGCTCCGGCTCTGTCCGGCTCAGCCCTTGAGTGGCTGTTTCAGGTCAACGAAACAAACCGATGCCTCCGCTCAAACCAGAGGGGCCTCGCTCGCTATCGGGGGGAAAAAAAGTCAGCGCGAGAGACTCGGAGAGCTTCCAGATTAGGGGTGCTGCAATCGGAAATGGCCGATATTCAGTATAAATATGAGATCGGGGAATTCCGATAATGCTTTACAGTCGCCGATTGCGAAAACCGATCGATGACGCGAAAAATGTGAGCCTATTCTCATCAGATTCGGTGTCATTGTGGCTAACTAACCTGAAACATGTCGGCGGTGTGGAACTTTTACAAAGTGTGTGAGACAGATGCAACAGTTGCCATCTGCAGTGTGCCGGGAAAAAAACACCTCGTGGGGGAAGAGAGGTAAAAAGTTTCAACACAACAAATTGAATAAGGCGCTTGAAGTCGCATCACCCAGCAGAGCATGGCGAGTTTGTTAAGAGTGGAAAGAAAAAGGCAGAGCAAACACCAAAACAGCCACTAAGAAAAAATAAATAAATAAATAAACGATCGGTATCACAGTGTATCGGATCGGCCGATATGGCTCATAGGCAATCGGTGATCGGCGATCGGCAGTAAAAACCATCACCGGGGCATCCCTACTCCAGATGCGACCGCCGTTGCTTCGGTGCACGATCTCGCCACGCGGGAAAAAACGCAGCCAGGTCCGACGGGAAGTTGCAGTCGGACAACCGGGTTGCAGTTCTCCGTTCAGCCCGGGTGGTAAGTGGAAGTTAAGTGAGAGCCGTGGTAGTCTCAACACCTCGGTGTCCTCCATCACCAGACTAACGAGGTGCTCCCTGACAGTTTAATTAAGTTAACACCAGAAGGAAGTCCCCGCTGTTGCTGCACCGTCAGGAGGCGACACGTTAAACCTGGAGAGTGCAGTCTACCGACCCCAACACACACACAACAAAAACGAAAAAAATAATTTGTGGGTTGCGAGGCTCCGTGTAGCGGAGACGCTAAAACAAGGATCTCCTCTGTGTTTTCTCGAGCGCCATCAGCCGCAACAGCTGAAGTACAGCAGATTTTAATTCCCTTACACGTGTTTTAGTCTTTCAGGAGACAGGAAGATGAGGATGGGTGGGGGGGGTGATGAGGTTAGACAAAAGAAGAAGAGAGTGTAGAGGAAGTGTGTTTCTGCGTGGTACCTCATCACCCCCCTGGTCCCCCTCCATGTTTGTCACTGTCATTTCTGTCCTGCTCCCCCCCCCCCCCCTCCTGTCGGGGGGCCGCAGTCCTCTTTCGCTGTTCCCGTGGCCTGTTGCTTAGCAACTTGTGCCCGGGCGCGTTGAGTGGCGGGGCCGTGGCAGCGAGTGCCGCGACGTGTCAGGGTCAAGCTCGTGTGATTATAGTCCTAACACGCCGTCTCCCCGGCTGACGTCCTCTGGAGGGGTCAGCCAATCACGCGTTCAAAAACAAAAACAAAGAGAAGGTTGGGTGAGCCAATCATCTGTGTTGAGGTGGATAACGGCACCTGTCAAGGGGAATGTAACAACACATGCAATAGCACAACCTCGTGCACACGCTTGACTACGTGCGCATGCATGGACACTCAGACACACATATCAGCGCAGATACATCCTATCACAATGCAGCGATGGGCCACGAGATACAAACACCGATACAACAACCTGACCGCACAGATGCCATCGCAGGAGCGTGCTGCGCTAGCGCTAGCGCTCCAACGGGCCCAGATCCATCCATCCACCTCCACCTCCACCTCCACCTCCTCCACCTCCACCTCCACCTCCACCTCCACCTCCTCCACCTCCACCTCCACCTCCACCTCCACCTCCACCTCCACCTCCACCTCCACCTCCACCTCCACCTCCACCTCCACCTCCACCTCCATGTGGCCAACCTGGCCAGGGCCGAGGAAACCCGGTGATGCAGATCGGTGGGCTGCCTGCCTCTACAGATGGGCGCCCCACCCCACCCCCACCTCACCCCCCCCTCCACCTCCACCCCCACCCCCCCCGACGTCTGCTCCCCCGCTAACGGCCCCCGGCAAAATTAATGGTCCAGTCAACACACTTAATTGTCTCCAATTGCTCTGACATTAATTATTAACATTTGTCCATTATAATGTCTGTTCACGTTATCAAAGGAAGCGAAGCAGAGGACCGGAGTGAAGCCAGGCAGAGGGAGAGAGGGGCGAGCGAAAAGGAGCGAGGGGGAGAAAATAAAGAGAGACAGGCATGGAGTCCTGTTAGCCAAGCGTTGCAAAGATCCCATTACCTCCCGGGTCCACAACAGCATGGAGGCCGAATCACATATTGATTTCTGTGAAAAGTCAATCTACTTTCTCAGTAAATATTATGACTGCTGGTCGATCCCCGAAGACCAGGCTCCCCAAAATGCCAATCCCCCCAAATATCTGGAGCCCTGAGCTTCGCCTCCTCTTCCTCCTCCTCCTCCTCCTCCTGTTTTCATTCTCCTCACCCCACTTCTGGTGAAGTTGTTATTGGTGGGACTGAAGGGTGTCACAGTTTGACCAGCAGTGTCACAATCACAAGCGTGACCTTTCAGTTTGAGACCTTTTGATAGTAGAAAAACACAGCAGGAGATCATCTCTACTATTCTGCCTCTATTCAACATCACAGCAATAATTGAATCTTCTATCTTTCTATCAATAATTGCACATATTCAAAAGTGACTCAGCATTTCTGGAGCGTTCTTGCAGAGAAGAAAGCGTCAGGGAAGTTGAGTACGCTTGAATCTTCTTCCTCTTCGGCCGCGACCCAAAATATGGAGCATTTTGATACCAACCCGTCCAACAATCAGGAGAAAGTGGAATAAATAAGAGGCCGACAACATCTCTCCCCCGCCGGCTCCCCGGGGCCCGTCCTCGTCCTCCTATACTTTCTATCTTAATTCAATCTTTATTCGGCTGCCACATCCACAGGAGCACTAAGAGAGCAGCAGTCTATAAAATAATAAGCCCATCAGCCCAACACAAATACACCTACACACACACACACACACGCACATGCACACCTACACACTCTCTTTACATACACGGTGTCCTGTAGTTATTACGTCTGCATGATGCACGCGTATCGTTGTTCACGTTCTAAAGGGAACACACCCACGCGTGCGATACGGCGTGTGCACAACTGAACACATGTACAAAACACGCGCGGCGCTCGTACGACCGGCGGACATACAATCCCCTGAACGCATCACAATACAACGAGCCAGCTCCGTGCATCGTCTATCTGAAATGCACGTCGTAGATAATTCCTCCAATTTAAATGTAATGCGCCACGCTCTGCAGAACGGGTCAGGGTGCAGAAACACAATCTCCCGCCACCCCTCCCCCCCCACCCTCCCCCCCCCCCCCCCCCCCCCCCCCAGGCACCGTTAATGTATTGATTCTCACACGGCGCCGCGCCACCATAAAACTATTTCATGAATTCCAATGAGACTCGTTCACCAGACCACAGGAACAATCACCACCACGCTCAACGTGTCGTTGTGTTCACTGCTTGTGTAATGCATTTCTGTTACACTCATGGGTGGTGGCGGTGGGTTGGGGGTTGGGGGGGGGGTGAATGTGAATGTTACTGCTTTATCTTATTTACAGTAATACCCGCTTCCACGTCGACCTAAAGATCACATACACACACACACACACACAAATCAATCTTCATCATGATAGCACCTGCTACATATTTCTGGTGGTGCATGAGTTTATATATGGTGTGCACATGATGGATGTTACGCCTGCCTGCTTATAAACCTCCACCGCTGCTGTGGTATTTAGCTGCACTTGCTTTTCTGGTATGTTTGATTGGAGATAAATCCCAAAAACGAAATACGCATCGAACAGTTACGAGCTGAAAATATCAGACCGTTATTTCAAATGCTTCCTGTTTTAATCCGGTGCTGATTGGCTGTTGATGATCAAAATAAAAACTCCATATTGTACCAAATTAGGGATGGGACGATATACGATTTTATCTTTTATCACGATAAAAACACTCGATCATTTTTATCGTGGTGAATTTCCATGATCGGAATAATCGTGATAATTGTGTGATCTGAAAACAAAACAGGTTATTGAAGATATGTGTCTTATGACGCAGTAGAAATATTTGTTTCTTAACAAAATGTAAGGTGAAGTGATTCCAGTGTTTAGTGTTTTAGTGCTATTTTAAGAGATTTATGCATATTTTGATGATTATCGGGATAATATCGTGAATCGCAATTATTTTGGCCGGGATAATCGTGACATGATATTTTCATATCGTCCCATGCCTGTACCAAATAACACAAACCTACTGAATCCAACACCTCACACACGCTGAATCATCCCCGGTGTAAATACCAGCGTCATGTGTGCTGGACTCACCAGCCACCGCGGTTCACCGCCAACGGTTCAGATGCCGTTAGACGCCAGTGCTTCCACTGAGCAGACAAGAGAGAGAGGCCTGGGGCTGGTGGCGGCTGGCGGCTGATGGCGGTGTCAGGGTTGAGGGTGGGGGTGGGGGGGGGGGGGGGGGGGGGGGCGACCGGGCTCAGTTCAGCACCAGCCAGGCCCATCTGCTTGTCACCTGGCCTTGGCAGCGCAGGAGGCTGGGTAATGACAGGGAAAGAATGGCATCAGTGGGCAGAAGCTGAGAGGTAATTACTGACTGGAATCCATGCAGAAACAACACATCTGGATCCGCGAGTCAAAAAATGTTGAGGATTATCAGCCTCGGTCGGCGGGTTTCGCTATCCGTCAGAGCCCGCCGCTCGACCCGGAGACGACTGGAAATCCTCAACGCTGATCCCCCGGGGCAAATCCAAGTCTACTTTCAGAGAGAGAGAGAGAGAGAGAGAGAGAGAGAGAGAGAGAGAGAGAGAGAGAGAGAGAGAGAGAGAGAGAGAGAGAGAGAGAGAGAGAGAGAGAGAGAGAGAGAGAGAGAGAGAGAGAGAGAGAGAGAGAGAGAGAGAGAGAGAGAGAGAGAGAGAGAGAGAGAGAGAGATACACCGAGACAATCTGAGGGAAGATCAGCCGTGGCAGCACTATAGCTTCAGCGTTGAGTGCCGCTACTCCTCTCCACTCCGTCGCTCCCCCCTCAACACATTCCCCTCGAACCCCGTTACTGCTGATCAACGCCGCCCCTCTTTCCCAGGCCGGAGAGGAAATCATATCGCTGAGGTATATTCTCCGGGGGTTCGAGGCCGGCGTGACTAGACGGAGACGACCCGTAACGACTCGGCACAATTAACATCCACTGCCTTCAAAACGTCGAAGCTCCATCCTGCACTGCGAGAAATAGACCGTCCGGAGAAGTTAATGGAGTCAACCCTGCATCAGCCTCCTCCAGACGACCACCGCCCACCTCCCTCCTCCTCTCCGCGGGCCCCCGAGGGGCGACCGGAGACGCGGGCCCTACGTTCCGACCGAGTTTGCCGGTCCCGCATCGCCGGGTGGCTCTCACCGCCCTCCCGCGGACTCGGCGGAACGAGTCTCGGCTCGCTCCTTCTCTCTCCCCGTCAAATTAAGATTTCAGTAATTAAATTGATAAAAGTGGAGCCGGTACGCCTCGTGGTTCCAGACCTGATTTCATGCGCTACACAGTTATGGAGGGCTGAGGAACTTCTACCTTTGATGTGGCATTCTTTATTATTGAAAATAATTGGATTCCCTCCCCCCTCTCTCTCTCTCTCTCTCTCTCTCTCTCTCTCTCACACATACGTTTTGCCCTGACTCTGGGCGTGCTCAGCTAATCGACCTCTTGAGGCGGCGTTGGTGGCGAGCCCGTTCTCCATCTCGGGAGGGGGGGTTTGTTTTTTCAGGCAGCTTTTTTTCCCCCCGGTTCCCGGTTGTGTTTGAACCGTGGGTTTGGGCAGCCGGCGCGGCGTGGGGTTCAACGGGTCAGTCTGCAGGTTGGGAGTGGCGCCTGCCAATGAGCGGAAGCGCTGAGGCTTGTGGGAGCGGCGGGGGGGGGGGGGGGAGGGGGAGCGAGGGGGAAGGGGAGGGCCCGGTTCCTCCACCTCCGCATCGGCTCGGCTGAGCTCGAGTAGAGAGCCTCTCCGGCCCGCCGGCAGCTGGCTGCTCTCCACGCTCAGACCCCCCGGTGATCGCGGCGCCTCAGACACGCTCACTCAGGATGTCACACCGGCTCTCGCTGCAACCCCCAGACGCATCGCAGAGACGCCCGTGTTAACGCCCATCAATCTCAGCTCTGTTTGTATCGGGCGCAAATGTGAATTTAATTGCCCGCTGGAACAGAACGAGCGTCTTTCTGGTTCCCCTCTACACGTCATCCTCTATCAGGCGTGGACAGACTTGGTGCTCGTGCTTCTTCCAGGACACGAGACGCCGTCTCCCCCCCCGGCCGAGCCTCGCGGGCCCGCAGAGCAGCACCTGTTTCAGCAGTAGCGTAAAGGGACATCCGCAGTCAATAACGTGTCTGACGCCCGGCTGATGAGTCATCGGAGGAGCAGGAAGTCAGCTGTCTCACTTCCCCTGACGGCGCTCAGCTCGCTGGTCATCCCCCACGCGTTTACAGACGGCGAATCACCGCGGGTCATCTTAGCAAATCGTTCAGCGTCACGTTCGGCTGGAAACACAGAAAATAATAAATATGGATCAAGACTATCAAACCCCCTGCAGGTGGAGAACGGCCGTCTGGTGCTACGGGCCGATAAAACTCCTCCTGATTGGCCCTTTAAGACTCGAGAGACTAAATGTTAAGGTGGCTGTTTTTGTCTCATTGTAAATAATATGTTATTGTTTACTTGGACTGTAAACTAGTAATTAGTTTTACTGGTAATTATCTAGAGTAGACATTGTTGTACGGGGGGGGGGGCTCGGCCAGGCTGGAGCATGGAGCACAACTTATTAACTCTTCTAAGCTCATAAGCCATTTCAGTATTCTGTAGCTTAAGTGGGCTCAGCCTCGGTAGCGGCGTATTATGGAGCTCAGCTCATTGTAACGGCGGCTCCTTTCATTAGCGCTCTTCTCCTCCACAAAGATCACGGGAACAAATTAAAGCTCCTTCTTTCTGTCTTCTGTCTTCAGGTACATCCAAGGAGCGTCGTCTCCAAAGGACATGGTCATCATCGTGGATGTGTGAGTATCTCACTCTGCAGTCGGCCTTGTCACTTAAAGCCTCCTCTCTCTCTCTCTCTCTCTCTCTCTCTCTCTCTCTCTCTCTCCATTTACCCCCTGGCTAGAACGCCCCATTTCCCTTCAAAGGGCACTAGTGCCACCTGTTGGTCTGAAGAAAAAAGACAGAATAAGACGGATGACCTTCCGTCATCGTCACAGTCCTCCTGCCCGGCTGCAGCAGACATGTTTGATTGTGAATGCATGCCTTCACCTGCAGCGGTGGTCCTGATGAGACAGCACCAGCTCCCTGACCTCTTTCTAACCTGGAGCCGTAACTCCAGTAGCGTCAACACGTATCATCTACACAGTTATCTGGACGATTACGGTCTTCGTATGTTTTGTTCAACGACGGGCTGCTGGTTCTGTCCTCAGGAGTGGGAGTGTGAGTGGACTCACCCTGAAGCTGATGAAAACCTCGGTGATGGAGATGCTGGACACGCTGTCGGACGACGACTACGTGAACGTGGCCAGGGTAAGTCACGCCCGTTTCAGTCACGCCGCCATTCGCTGCGTCACTGAATCACTTCCCGAGAGCAGCAGCAACAGAAACGCTCGTGCGTGGAGCCGACGTGACTGCACACCTCCACCCCGGCGTCCACCTGGGATTGTCTCTTTCTAATAGGACCAGCGTGTAGGGGAAGGTTGCATTGTCCTATAGTATAGGACACACACACACACACACACACACACACACAGTGGTGTGGTAGCCCCGTTTGGAGACTTCCTTCAGTAATCCTTCATAATCCATTGCTCTTAGCCGGTGTATGCCTCTAAATCCCGGCTCTAAGAGACGAGCATGGCAACCTGGGTGGGAACACATCTGGTTTTCACCCCTGTACAGGAAGTGAGCGCTTCCAGACGTTCGCTATGGATTATTTGCAAACAAAAAGAAAGGATTAATTGCTAAAAATGTATCAGAAAATAACATAATCATTGACCAACTGTGGTCTCGCTTCCATGACGGCGATATAATAAATGATTATGGTGTAGAAGGTGTTGTTGGGACTCGGCGGGGTGAAGGAGGGGGATGCTGCCCCGGCCTGTTCTCTCATCTCGTCTCGCAGCCGCATCGCGTTGAGGCGCGGTGACCCCGAGTATCTCCACTCTCAACACTTTTGTTTGTTTGATAACGTCTCTCTGCCAATTTGAGTCTGAAACCGCACAAACCCCCGCGAGAAATGTCAGCTTTTCACGCCCATAATGTTTTACATCGTTCTGCTCCTGAAAATGTCAACTGGTTTTGAAGTTGACCTTCAGGGAGAAACTGCATTTGAAGCCTCGCCGTTACAGACATTGCTGCTAATAATCTGCTCGTGCATAGACACACACACACACACACACACACACACAGTCTTAGACTAATTTGGTGGATGAGATGAGACAGATGATATTACCTTGGCTGGGTTTCTGTTCAGTGGTTTGCGTTGGTATTTCAGGTGCACCTGTTCTTTGTGTGGAATGTTGTAATTACCCGTGTTTACTGCCAGCCAGCGAGGAGCAGGCCAGCCTGCATCTGCACATCCACATCCTGCTGCAGGGAGGCAGAAACACACACACACACACACACAAAGCAAACCAGGGAAACAGTTCACTTTGCAACGTGTTCAGTCGTACGATAGTGTACCAAAAGTTGATTCATACCCCGACACATGGCCAAAGTCAAATAGAAGGATGAGTTTGGGGTTTTTGGTTAAATAAGAAAAACTCACAGCAGACATCTTCTCTGTATTAGTCAGGACTTGATCCGGGGTCGGTGCCGTTGAAGGCAGGTGTTTATCTGCCAAACAACCTTCACACTCGACCTCCGAACATCAGAGGAAATTACAGTGCTTTGCTTTTTGCAACTTGATACAGAAAAGGCTGACTCTCTAAAACTCTCTAAAACTTCATGAAGGTTTTGGTCTGAAAAACATCCACATGTCTGTTTTGTTTTTTTGTTTTTTTCCCCAGTTCAACGAGAAGGCGGATGCTGTCGTCCCCTGCTTCAAGACCTTGGTCCAAGCCAACATTCGCAACAAGAAGATCTTCAAGGAGGCCGTCACGCACATGCAAGCCAAAGGAACCACAGATTACAAATCGGGCTTCACATTCGCCTTTGAACAGCTTCTCAATGTAAGACCCAGCAGGCCGTGGGGGGCGGGGCTCTGTTGGGGCGGTTGAGGAAGTAGCTTCACTATGGCGCCGCCGGTAGTAGTAGACGTTCTCCCATGAAGTGCTGGATTACGTGCACTGTCAATGTCACCAACTAATCCACTTAGTGAGGCTAAAGTAACAATGATTAGACTGACACCGAGTGGTCCGGGCCTGGTTAAGACCCTTTCGGGTCGGGGGGGGGGCGGTATGTCGGCGGTACGTCTGAGTAGAACTGGCGTTGCAGTTTGAGCTGCGAAGGCCTGTCGGTGGCAAAGGCCTGTCGGCGGTGAAGGCCTGTCGGCGGTCTGTCGGTGGCGAAGGCCTGTCGGTGGTGAAGGCCTGTCGGTGGCGAAGGCCTGTCGGTGGGAAGGCCTGTCGGTGGAAGGCCTGTCGGCGATGAAGGCCTGTCGGCGGCCTGTCGGTGGCGAAGGCCTGTCGGTGGCGAAGGCCTGTCGGCGGTGAAGGCCTGTCGGCGGCCTGTCGGTGGCGAAGGCCTGTCGGCGGTGAAGGCCTGTCGGCGGTGAAGGCCTGTCGGCGGCGAAGGCCTGTCGGAGGCGAAGGCCTGTCGGTGGCGAAGGCCTGTCGGTGGCGAAGGCCTGTCGGTGGCCTGTCGGTGGCGAAGGCCTGTCGGCGGCCTGTCGGTGGCGAAGGCCTGTCGGTGGCGAGGCCTTTCGGTGAGGACTCTCTATCCTCCTCGGCTCCTCTCACCTGTGGGGTCCCACAGGGCTCAGTTCTGGGCCCCCTTCTCTTCTCTCTCTATTTGCTTCCGCTTGGCTCCATACTTAGGAAGTATGGCATTTCGTTCCACTGTTATGCGGCTGATTGTCAGATTTATGTGCCTCTTAAAAAGAATGACACAGACTCTTTTAAAATCTTACTTAAGTGTCTTGACGACATAAAGGCCTGGATGGCTCTGAACTTTTTAAACTTTAACGATAAAAAGACTGAAGTGATGGTTTTTGGTGGCACCACTGGGACCCCCCCCTGTTGATCTGGGTTTCCTGGCACAGGTGGTCAAACCCACCGTCACTAACCTGGGGTTTAAAGTCGACTCTGATCTTAAGCTCGACAACCAGATCAGGTCAGTTGTTAAATCGAGCTTTTTCCAGTTGAGGCAGCTGGCCAAAATAAAGCCAATCCTTCCGAGGCAACTTTTTGAGACAGTAATCCACGCCTTTGTTACTACTCGGCTGGACTACTGTAATGCCCTCTATGTGGGGGTTAGTGCGTCCTCCATAGCCCGTCTTCAGAGGGTTCAAAATGCTGCTGCACGTCTTTTAACTGGCACACGTAAATATGAGCACATTTCCCCCATTCTAGCCTCACTCCACTGGCTGCCCATACATTCTAGAATACATTTTAAAATTATTTTAATTGCTTTTAAATCCCTCAATGGCCTTGCCCCGCCCTACCTCTCTGAGCTTCTACACCCATATGCACCCACCCGCTCTCTCAGGTCAGCTGACCAGCTGCTCCTAAGCGTGCCAAAAACTAAGAGGAAGCTCAGAGGGGATCGTGCTTTCGCAGTTGCAGCTCCAAAACGTTGGAACGATCTGCCTCTCCACATCAGACAGGCCTCTTCTGTCTGTTTTTAAATCCCTTCTTAAAACCCATCTTTTCTCTGTGGCCTTTAACACTATGTGAGACGTTGACTTTTATTTTTATTGCAATTTCTTGTGAACCATTTATTTACTATGTCTTTATTTATCCTGTACAGCACTTTGGTCCACTGTGGTTGTTTTTAAAGTGCTTAACAAATAAAGTTGGATTGGATTGGATTGGAGGCCTGTCGGCGGCGAAGGCCTGTCGGGCGAAGGCCTGTCGGTGGTGAAGGTCTGTCGGCGGCGAAGGTCTGTCGGCGGCGAAGGTCTGTCGGCGGCGAAGGTCTGTCGGTGGCGAAGGCCTGTCGGCGGCAGGCGTCCACGTGCTCCCGACAGGTGCTTCCTCAGCGCCGTATGCTGCTGTGTATTTTAGGACGCTGCCGCCCTAATGGGCTCTGATGGGATGATTGATGAGCGGAGCCCAGAGGAGATCAGCCACAGACACTTTATATTCCTCTGGTGGGCTTGGAGGCATGGAGCCAAGCACCAGCCGCCCAGCCCCCCACCTACACCCCCACCCTCCCCCCACCTACACCCCCACCCTCCCCTCAGCAGAATGAGAACTAAAAGGCTCTTTTAATCGGCGTCTCGGCAGACTCCCTCCTATGATTGGTGGCAGAAGCACAATAAAATGTGTAATTGTAGCAATATTATTTATCTTTATTAGAATCTTGTCAGCGTGACACGCCGCTGGCCTGCATATCAATGGCAGCTGTCATGCAGGCAGAAGGGGGGGGGCGGGGGGTGGGGGGGTGGGAGGAGCCAAGCAGCCAATCCATATCAAAGCTGAATGCTACAAAACAACGCCTGGCTAAGACACGTTACTGGAATGAAACGTTTAGTTCTTCCAACACGATCAGATTTAACACCAGAACAACCTGGTGGACTTCAGAGGAGACCAGACCTGTTGGAGTAGGGCAGTACACGTCTGAAGGTCCATGAATGAGAAGAAGAGGTCTGTTATAACAGTCTTGGAAAATACCTTAAAATACCTTTAAAATACCTTAAAATACCTTAAAAATACCTTAATAATACCTCAATAACAATACCTTAAAAATACCTTAATAAGACCTCAGTAACAATACCTTAACAAAACCTTAATTGTACCTTAATAATAGTACCTTTATAATACCTTAACAATACCTTAACAATATCTTAACAATACCTTAATAGCTTAACAATATCTTAATAATACATTAACAGTACCTTTATAATACCTTAATAGTACCTTAATAATACCTTAATAGTACCCTAATAATACCTTAATAATACCTCATTGATACCTTAACAATACCTTAATAATACCTTATTACCTTAATAGTACCGTAACAATACCTTAATACCTCAATACCTTAACAATACCTTAATAATACCTTAACAATACCTTAATAATACCTTAATAATACCTTAATAATACCTTAATAATACCTCAGGTAACTTGTATTTGCTACACTTGAGCAGAACGGATGTTGATGTTACTCTTCAAGGTGATCCAGGATTCAAAATGCACCTGAAACTTCAGTTTAACCATCCATAAAACCATGACACACACACACACACACACACACACACGCACACACACACACACACACACACACACACACACACCCACACACACACCTGGCTGACTCACACAGAGAGTGCATGTTGCTGTTTTAAGTGATTTCTCTGGACCGGCGTTATTATACTTTCCCTCCACGTCTAACCACGTCTCCCTGCCTCCCCCCCCATCCCTCCCTCTTGTCTCTCTCTCTCTCCCCCCCCCCCCCCCCCCCCCCCCTCTCCGTCGTGCACAGGAGAGCAGTGCCCCGAGGGCCAACTGCAATAAGATGATAATGATGTTTACAGATGGCGGGGAGGATCGTGCGCAGGACATCTTTGAGAAGTACAACTGGCCCAACAAAACGGTGAGTCTGTCCCCCCGTCGGGCGACTATCTCTCCCATCTCGTCGCTCCGCCAAGTCCAGGAATCGTAGTACCGGGCCCTCCTTTTCTCCCTTCCCTCCCTGTGTTCCTCTCTCTCTCTCTCGTCTCTCGCCACATTCTGCCTGTAACAGAAGCCATTGTTGTGGTGAGGCTGTCAGACGTGCCAGCGGTCCAATCTGTGCTCATGACATCCAGACTCAAGCTTTCATTCTGGCTTTGGCTTTTTGATGCGATTCATCTCTTTTGTCTTTTTTTTTTTCATCTCTCTCTCCCCCCTCTCTCTCTCTCTCTGTCTCTCTCTCTCTCTCTCTCTCTCTCTCTCTCTCTCTCACTCGGTGACTCTCTTGTCTCTTTTGTTGTGTTGCTGCTGGTGTTAACAGCTCTGACCTGCTGACTAATTAGCCACTTTATCATCAGAGCCTATGAAATTTCCAGCCAATGCGGCGTACACTCGGTTTGTGTCTTTGTTCCAGTCTCGCTGTCACTCCCCCCCCCCTCCCTCCCTCCCTCCCCCCTCCCTCCCTCCTCTCCCCCCCCCCCCCCCCCCCCCCTCGTTTTAAACCCCACCGATATTTATCGTCATCAGCATCACCGTCCAGCTCCGTCGTGACGATGCCTGCTGTCACTGTCAATACTCTTTCACGTCTCTCTTGCGCTGGTCGTGTTGTGAGTTGAGGGACTAGTCTGGGATCGAAGTCACGTGATGCTGAACTCGTTGGGTTTTGTTAAGACACTCAACACCCCCCAACACCCCCTCCACCCCCACCCCTCCTCTCTCTCTTTCTCCTACCAGGTCCGTGTGTTCACCTTTTCCGTTGGCCAGCACAACTACGATGTCACCCCGTTGCAGTGGATCGCCTGTGCCAATAAAGGTGAGTGGATGGTGGACAGGGCGTTTTCCACGTGTTGAGGTAGTTGTGTTTGTGTGTATCATAAAAAATGGGAAATAACAGTACATTTTTTTCCATCATCGTGTCACACTTAACTTGCAATGCTAACATGCTAGTCCAACAATATAGCGCATGGTCAGATTAAAGGGAAGGACTCTGGTGTGGGCTGCATTTTCTGACCTGATATCAATCTAGAAAACACGAACCACTCCTTTTTTCAAGGTTACTTTTGGTGTTTTTTGCCTTCATTTGATAGGGAAGATAGAGGCAGATGACATCGGGGTCCCACGCCAGATTCAAACCCAGGTCATCAGTTAGGTGGTACCAGGACGTCCCAGGCCTGATCGCTCTTTTGGTCATTCAGTCAACCAAGATGTTTTGAAGAGCGTAAAGTTTTGACCTGGTCATCTCAATAACCAGATATCAAATGAGCATTGATTGGAGATCCGTCATAAAGATAGTAGTAGCCGTAACACCGATTAGAACTGACCGCACCCTCTGATCAGTAAATGGGCCCAACGCCCTGCACCACGACGAAGCCGCCATCTTTATCCGGGCTGTTTTCCTTGAATGCGCGTGCTCTTTAAATCGGCGTCTTCTCCATGTGAAGCATCGCAAACACCTGAAATTACCCAGCAAGCCCTGCTGGACCGCCCTGGTTCTGACCTGTCGGACCTCCCTGGTTCTGACGGATCAGGTCCGGTGTGACTTCACCCTACCTCTAACTACAGGCTGGGTTTAACGCCTTCACTTCCTCTGTGTCCTCGCTTTCCGGTCGTTTTCTCGAAGACGGGGGGGCCGTCTGCTAACCGCTAACCGCTAACCGCTAACCGCTAACCCCCGGCCGATTGGCTCCCTGCCGGTGGAGCCGAGCGCACCAGAAGCATCTCCCTCTCCCCAGAAGTTGTTATTAATTAGCGAGAGGAGGTCCAGGATCATGCCTCTGTGCCGGCGTGCTCTCGGCCGGGTCCCCGCGGTAACGGTCCCCGCGGTAACGGTCCCCGCGGCGCCGGCGTCCCCGCCAACAGCAGACGATGGCGTTGACGCGCCCGCCTCCACGGAGCCGTCCGCTCATATCTTCAGTACTTATGACTCATCGGTATCACACTCAAACAGAGCCAGTTTCCTGACACTCGTACAGGCCCTAACCCTTCACCCGTGACACACACACACACACACACACACACACACACTTACACACTTACACACTTGGCGATGCGAGGTGTTGTCTCACTCAGTTTGAGCTGCAATCCCTCCCTCAGAAGAACCTCACCCCTCTCTGACTCCCTCCTGGCTCAGCCTCGTCTTCATGTGGCTGAAGGAGACAAAGAAGCGTTTCTCCACGCTCACTTGTAGGAGGAGATGAAATCCAAAATAGTCGGAGGGGAATTATCTAAAAAACAAAAAATGGGTGAAATGGAGGATGAAACTAAATTTGGTGAATGCGTATGGGGTGGTGCTAATACTGCCTCAAAGGGGTGCCGAAAATTCAAGATGGCCACCGACAATGGGTAAAACCTTGACAAAGGGATTGAATTACTGCAAAGAATTGAAATGGCCAGTTAAATGTTTTAAAGCATGCTCAGATCACACCATGAAACCCTGCAGAGCCCTGAGACGTCTCAGAGCTCACCCACATTACACCATAAAGCATGAAATATGATATGCTTCCTGTAGGCATGGTGACACCATACCCATATCACTCTGGGAAAATCATCCATTTCACAGCAGGTTGCTGTTGTGCTCACTTGTCTCGTAACATCATGAAATCACATCTCAAGGGTGAAGTCTGAGGAAAAAGACTTTATTGATCAGATTCAGAACGGCCCCTGAACCGGTAGGCCCGGTAGACCCGGTAGCCCCGGTAGCCCCGCGCTGCTGCTCCCTCGTTACTACCGATGTTCCCCTCGCCTCGCCTCTTGTCATCCTTTGCCCTACAACCACAGATGCAACCTCGTCTGGCAGGCAGCCAAAACGACTGCACTGAGGGGAAAAAAAACCCTGTAACAAATGGTTGTGTTTCACGTGTGTGTGTGTGTGTGTGTGTGTGTGTGTGTGTGCGTGTGCGTGAAAAAACAGCAAGACAGACTCTCAACCCAAAGTGCGCGGTGTGTCAGAACAGAGTCACGGCTGCCTCTTAACATGCAGGGGACGCGTCTCCGTTCCGCGGCTCTTTGTATAAACACTCTCGGCTTTAATAACTCGGGGAGCGTCGCGGTTATTGACCCGCTCGGTCTCTCTCTCCTCCATCCCCTGATCAGCAGCGGCGCCCCGGGGTGCAGCATGCGCAATGAGCCTCCCGCATTTCCATCCCGCCGCGCCGCGATGAAAGTGGAGGTCGATGACCGAGCGCGCCGACATCATCAGTCCGGCCGCTGACGGCTTTACACGCCACATAACATGGGGGAGATTGGATTTCACTCTGCGGACACGCGACCGCTTTACGTGAAATATGTGATTGTGTGCGCGTGCAGCCGGGGGGTCGGTGCGGTGCATTGATTCTCTCCTCTCCGTCTGCAGGTTACTACTTTGAAATCCCATCGATAGGCGCCATCAGAATCAACACCCAGGTGAGACGTGTGTGCTTGTGTACATGTGACAGATTTTTTTTTTTTACTTTCATGTACGCGTGTGCTCGTTTTACTCCCCGAGTTCAGACGCCGTTCTGAGTTCACGCCGGCTTTGATGATAATTGTGCAGATTGCAGATATGCCTGAAATGTTCCATAGCGGGGAAAAGGACGAGGAGGCCCAGCTGGTCCAGATGGAGGATAACAAACCTGCTCCGGTCTGACTCGGAGAATGTTTCTGGAAGCTCTGAGCTAGAGGCTTTCAGAGCTGCTGTGCTGCTTAATCTAACCCCACCTCACACACACACACACACACACACACACACACACACACGAACACACACACACACACACACACACACACACACACACGAACACACACACACACACACACACACACACCTCCGGCTCCTCACACACTCGTGGTCGCGCCACCCCCCTGCACTCGCTTGAGGCGCTACGAGCTTTTTAGAGGCCCTTGGGATAACCTCATTCCAGCTGTAGAAATTGACTCAGTTGCTGGGGGTGGGGGGGGGCTACTCCCTCCCCTCTCCTCCCTCCCTCCCCTCCCTCCCCTCTCTCCCCCCCCCACCCCCGTCTCCCCTCCCAGCGCTCCTGCCCCACAGAGCGATCAGGCCCCGGAATAGACTGTCAGCTGTTCCATTAACTCTGGCATATTTATATTCTGAGAACTGCCACTTACTCTAATAGGTTTTCTGCAGGTGGGGGGGGGGGGGGGGGCAGCCCTCCGTAGGCCTCCGTAGGCCTCCGTAGGCCCAGGAGACACGGCAGGGGGGAGGGACGGGGGGGGAGGATAGGGGGAGGGGCAGTATTTAACGGCAGTCCTCCTTGCAACATCACATACTGACACACGTGACGACACCATGTCAGAATCAGACAACAGGACATACAATCCTGATTCCTGCTGTTTGGTAGAGACTTCCTCCAGTGTGCAGCCAGACAGTCCAGTAGGTTCCTAACAGGTCCTCAGCTAGGTTAGCCTATAGGGGGGGGGGGGGTCCACTGTGACTGGACCCCCGGGGAGGACAACAGCATTCAGTCTGCGGTCTGCGGTCGGCCCCCCGGTTCCCCTCCCATATCTCCGGCTGCTGACTTCTCTACCTCCCCATGATTGTTCTCGCCAGGCAGAACGTCCCCCCCCCCACCCCCCATACCCCCCCCCGCCCCCCCCCCCCCCCGGAAAGGTCTGGCTGTCAGCGTCCTGATGGAATATCTCCCCGCGGCGCGTTAAACTGCCTTTCATTGAGCTAATAATAGAATAGGTTACGCCTGTCAGCACCTCGGCGCTCGGGCGATGAAAAACAAACGGTCAAAGAAAACGCTCGTGCAGGACTCCCCCCCTAACCCCCCCCCTAACCCCCCCCCCCCGTGTCTAGAGGAGGGCTGGGTCAAGGGTCAGGCACCAGCAATCACACTTTTCACTGTAAGATGCATCGACGTCGATTAACCTGTTTTTTAAGATCGACACGCCCCTCCAGAGAGACGCCTTTCTGCTGATGCTGTGTTACAGCGTGTTGTTGTTGGACAAACAGACGGACAGGCAGACGGACAAACGGCGAGGAGGGATGGGGAGGGATGGGAGGGATGGGGAGGGATGGGAGGGATGGGGAGGGATGGGAGGGATGGGGAGGGATGGGGAGGGATGGGAGGGATGGGGAGGGATGGGGAGGGATGGGAGGGATGGGGAGCGTGCTGGCTGAAGTACACACGTTTTACTGGGGTGGTCTTTATGACCACGGGGAGATCGGGGGGTTTCTCCTCAACACCGTGCGGTCATGAGGTCGCTCACTCGATAGTTCAATATGACACAAATCAATAGGTGATTACAAAAAAAACCAAACATCCCTGCTATGAGACTCTGAGCAGTGAGAGTGAGAGTGATGTATTGCTGGTGGGTGTAACCCTTCACCCCCGTCCACCAACGCCGCGGGACATTCCCTCACACCGCCGGGGGGGGGCGTGGCCTGTTTGCACGTGGCGCCATTGACACCCCTAATGTGTTTTTAATAGCTCCTTCACGATGATGAAAAACGGCCTTGAGTGGCGGAGGACTGCCGGGTTTATGGCTCGCCGGTGCCGGTGCCGGTGGCCCGCCGGTTTATGTGGCCCGCTGGTTTATGTGGCGCTGGCCGGTCAGGGTCTTCTGGTTTTATGACAGATGAGCGTTGAAAACTCCTCCAGCTCTCTGTTTTAACGCCCGTACACGACAAGCACTATAAAGTAATAGTCTATTTGATTACGCGCGTGTGTGTGTATGTGTGTGTGTGTGTGTGTGTGTGTGTGTGTGTGTGTGTGTGTGTGACGGAGAGAGAGAGAGAGAGAGACTAAGAGAGACAAAAACAGTGATGGAGAGTCAAGTGAGATGGAGACAGAGAGGCAATGAAGATGGATAGTGTGTGTGTGTGTGTGTGTGTGTGTGCGTGTGCGTGTGCGTGTGCATGTGTGTGTGTGTGTGCGTGGTGCGTGTCCCCATCACATACTAGCATGTATCCTCTCTGCTGTTCCAGGAGTACCTGGACGTCCTGGGCCGTCCCATGGTGCTGGCCGGGCCCAAAGCCAAGCAGGTCCAGTGGACCAACGTGTACCAGGATGCTCTGGTGAGGCGGGGCCGGCACCAACGCAGTAACCAACACCTCCACATACATCACCGTCACAGTCAGTGCTCACTTCTGATCCTATACTTCATTATTGTACTCTCAGGCTTTTGACGTGTAAATCAGGAGCACACTGTTAAGACTGTTGCTGTGAAATCATCCCAAGAGAAGTCAAACTGCTCAGTCAGTCATACTGTAGTTCAGCAGCAGTATTATTGTAATGGTAACTTCAGGTTGATGGATTGGATAATATACTTATAAAGATACTTATAAATATCTAAAGAGCTGCTGTGTGTCCTCAGGGCCTGGGCCTCGTCATCACCGGGACCATGCCGGTCTTCAACCTCACCGCCGACGGGGGAAACTCTCAGGTAGCACCAGCGCAGTGTAACACACTAAACCGGGCTGATCACTCACACTGATCTTTATAGATCGACCGATCCGCCGTATTAACGAGTCTTTCCCTTTAGTGTTAACGTGAGTGTCAACGCCGTCCTACAGCTGGGTTAAGAGCATAGGCGGGGCTAGGTTGTGCTAAACAGCAGCAGGAGGATGGTCTTCTCTCCCGTCCCCGTGGGTTATTGACCAGCATCAGTCATTTGTAATGGCGTCCTGCTGCTGCTGCTCTCCGAGGCAACAGCGCCCCCCTGAGGTGACAGCGGGCATTACAGCAGCTGCTCTCCCTGTAGTCCGCTGGCACAGATACAGATGTTCAGACAGACAGGCAGGCAGTAGATACGTGGTCTCGTCGTGACGCTCGGATGTTAAACTCGCTCCGTGTGTGTTCTCCCCCCGCAGAACCAGCTCATCCTCGGCGTCATGGGAGTGGATATCGCAATCAACGAAATCAAGAAGAAGACGCCCACGTACAGGGTGAGTGGTGTTTCACACGTGTTCTGGCTCACCCTCCTGATCTCTGCGTCTTCGTCGTGAAACCGAGTCTCTCTCTTCATCTTCCTGTGTCTTGCAGCTCGGAGCCAACGGCTACACCTTCGCCATCGACCCGAACGGTTACGTGCTGCTGCACCCCAACCTGCAGCCCAAGGTAGGAGCGCCGTACGAGCCTGAGCACCTCTGGGTGCCCGAGATACGTGTTGACTTTATTCCCGCTGGGCTGATGCCAAACCTCCCCCTCCATCCTCCCCCTCTCTCTCTCTCTCTCCCTCCCTGTTCAGATCATTAACTTCAGGGAGCCCGTCACTCTGGACTTCCTGGATGCCGAGTTGGAGGACAGAAACAAGGAGGAGGTAAAAACCGGGACTGAACCATTATCACTCAGCAACTCAACGTTTCCTCCACATGAGTTTGATTTGGCGTTTCTCCCTCTCACATCCTCCGCCTCCTCTCCTCCTCTCCTCCTCTCCTCCTCTCCTCCTCTCCTCCTCTCCTCCTCTCCTCCTCCCCGTCAGATCCGGCGACAGATGATCGATGGCAGACCGGGGCAGATGAAAATCAAGACACTCATTAAGTCGGTTGATGAGGCAAGTCACCAATCTATGAGGCTCAGTCGTGATCCGACGTGGCACCAGAACGGTGCTGCGACCGATCACTCACGTCCGCTGGGGATCCGTTGAGCTGTTTCCTGTGTGTGTGTGTGTGTGTAGAGGATGTGACCGTGATGCTTACCCCAGGCCTGTTGTTGTTGTTGTTGTTGTTGTTGTCTTGACAACAGAGGTACATCGACGAGGCCATACGGACGTACACATGGACCCCCGTGGAGGGCACAGACTACAGGTGAGTCCAGTATCCAGCGCCTGACCTCAGACCAGCTCACCTGCGTGGGTGAAGTCCAGCGTCGGTGCTGATTCAAGTTGCATCCACATTTCCTCCTCCTGCAGAATCAGTGCAGCATTCAGCTTCACACGTCGTTCATCTCGCTGCAACATTCGAGGTCTCGTCGTCTCGTCGTTTTCCTCCAAATCCTTTTTTTTGTAAATGACAGTTTATGATGCGAACGCCTCGAAGTCCCGCGAACGCCTGATGTGTGTTGTTGTTGTTGTTTTGATCACGTCTGCTGGCGGCGTGCCTGGTCCTGCTCCACGTTTCTATTAACACTCTACTCAAAGGGAGATTCTACCATTGTGGCCCGGGTCAGTCCAATTAGCACTCGCCAGCGTAAACATCTCCCTCCCACCGCTGGAAACCAGACGGCTCTGATGTGCAGCGCTGCTCTGTATGTCTGATGAAGCAACAGACCGACTCTGTTGGTTTGTTTTATATGTTTTATATGTTTTAGATGTTTTATATGTTTTAAGTCTTTATATTGTAGATGTTGCGGCAGCGGTGTCGTCTGAACCCGATACCGTCTCAGCCCCGATGTTCCCCCCGTCCCCGTTAATCCTCTTACCCAGTTATATTCTGCTTTGTGGCGCCGCAGATTAAAAAGAGACGCGACACTTTTTGCTCTCCGGTTTCTGATTTTGGGAGAAGATAGTGAACGCTCCCCTTTAACCGTGTTTTCACTTGAAATACAGACCGCCTGTTCACAACTCCAGATGTGTGTGTGTGTGTGCGTGTGTGTGTGTGTGTGTGTGTGTGTGTGTGTGTGTGTGTGTGTGTTCTCGCCACAGTCTAGGCTTGGTGCTGCCCACATACAGTGAGAACCACATCAAGGCCAACCTGAGTGACCAGATCCTCCAGGTGCAGTGTAAGTACCAGGGGTTACCCAGAATACACCTCTCTCTCTCTCTCTCTCTCTCTCTCTCTCTCTCTCTCTCTCTGCCTGTCTCTCTATCACTCTTTCTCTCTCTCTCCCAATATGACCTCTTAAGCTCCGCCCCTTATTCAGTCCCGGGTCTCCAACGTCGTGCGAGTGGAGCCTCCCCCCCTCGTCCCTCCCCCCCTGCCCCCTCGCCCCCCCTTACCTCTCTCCCCCTTCTCTCCGCTGTCCGATAGCCAGGATCATACCTGGAGTCCCCCCCCCCCCCCCCCCCCGACTCCTCCTCTACTGCCCCCCCTCCCCCTTTACACCCTCCTGTCTTCATGCTGTGCTGTAATATGGTGACGTTTTTTCTTCACACTGTGCTGAAGAAAAAAAAACCCCTGAGAGGACAGAAAGGTGAAAGCTGTGGTCTTACTGTGTTACTGAGGTGAAAATAATGGTGACCTTGTGCTATTATTTTTTTTGCCAAATGCTCTCGCCTCTTCTCCACCAAGTAATGATTCTGAAGCATCTGTGTGTTTCGAAGTACTTTGATGTTCTGGGGGAAAAAAACCTGTGAAAAACCTGCATGCTTTTCACTACTTATGATGAGTTTTTATGATTTGGGGGGATTTTTTTCCTTTTTTTTTTGTTGTGTGTGTGATTTTTTTAATTCTTTCTTTTTCATTTCTGTTGGATTGCCGTGAGACGTTTCCTCAGCTTTGGAATCATTCGGTAGATAAACTCCCACCCGGGCCGAGGGCTCGTCCACCGTGGGAGTTTGGGTTTGTCTGGGTCTGAATGGGGACACCTGTTGTCTCTCTCATTCTCTCTCTCTCCAGACCCCGTGACTCCCCCCTCTTTTCCTGGTTCATTCTGTTTTGGTTTTGACTTTTCCTGTTTTCTCTCACGATACTGGTTTCGTCTTTACGTTGTTTTTTTTCCTTTCCTTTTTTGAATTTCCAGTTTTCTTTCTTTTGCGTTTTCTCGTTTGCTCTTTGCAAATAAGATGTTTGCTCTTCATTTCTTTTTCTCTCTTGTCTTGTTTGACTTAATGGGTTTCTTTCTTTTGAGAAAACAATATTTTTATTCAAACAGTAATTGAATAAAATATTGTCTGTGACCCCCCCCTTCCCACCCGATCCCCTGTTTCTTTTCTTGCTCACTCCTTCTCTGATGGATCCGCACAGTGCCATACACCAAGGGCAAGTATACTCCATATTGGTCCACGTACCCTACCTTACTTCCTACTCCCTACCGCTGCCTCCTCCCACACCTCTCGTCCTCAACCTCTTCCTGCTGCCCCCCCCCCTCCCCCCTCCTCCCCCACCCTCACCTGTCCCAGCCTGCTTGCCTCTGTTCCTGCCCGTCTTGCCTTCAGGACCCTCCTCTTCCTCCCTCTTCCTCCTCCTCCTCCTCCTCTTCCTCCTTTTTTTCTTCCTCCTCACTCTCCACCCACCCACCCTCTTGCTGCAGCTCAGATCCCACATCTGTCCCGCCGGCTCCTCCGGTCCCGAACCTCACCCGAACCTCACCCGAACCTCACCCGAACCTCACCCGAACCTCCCCCTCACTGTTTCTGCTGCTGCCGGTAGCACCAAACCCCCCCCCCCCCCCCCCATGCCCCGAGGAAGATGCTCATGTTCTCTGGTCTTTTGTCCCCCTGGTCCTCCCCCCTCTGTGGATAGCTCCAAGCAGGTTGTCTCTACCTTCGCTCTCTCTCTCTCTCTCTCTTTTCTCATTCTCTCTTTGACCATCTCTCTCTCTTTTGTCATCTTCCTTTTCTCTGTCATTGTTTCTCTCTTTTGTCTGTCTCTCTCTCTCTCTCTCTCTCTCTCTCTCTCTCTCATTCTCATACAGTGTCATGTAGCTAAGATACAGCACTGTGCAAAAGCCTTTGATTTTTAAATATGAATTTGAAAAAAAAGTGTATTTGTTTGTTTTATCTCTTTATAGTCATTTTTTTTTTAATATTTAGAAACTTTTCATTTCATTGTTTTTGAAAGCATCATGTGGCTTTTGCACAGTACCGTACGTCTTCACTAACTCTCACACTAGTGAACAGGTTTGACGGATCGTTGAAATAAAGAAAAGTCCCCTTATTGGTGCCAATGGCTGTAACACGACACGTTGAGCTCTAAGTGAAATAAGTAAAAGCCTTGCAGTAGCATAGTGAGTACCGTATCCATAGCAGCCTAACACACGTCTCTATAACGATATCAGTATATAACTACTATGATGAAGTAAGATAGAGTAATAAAAGTATAAAATAAAAATCTTCTTTAATGATGATCAGTGACCGTACGTGGTCCTCTATCCCTCCACCCCTCTGAGAAGCCTGCAGACTGACCCCACCCAGGTCCTCCCATGTTGTCGGGCGTCGGCGCAACCCCCCCTCACCCCCCCACCCCCACCCCCCACCCCTCGGTGCAGCGCCCGACTCGTTTGTCGTCCCTCTGTAACCCCTGTCTCCATCAGCTTGTCTCCCTCCTCCCCCCCCCCCCCTCCTCACCCCTCAGACTGCCTGGGGCACGGCCCGCCCACTTCCTCAATAAAACGGTGACCCGGACGTGCACGGCATTGTGGGTGGAACACTACCTGGGCACTCCATTGTAGCTCTCAAAGTATGTTTTATTCCGCCTCTGTACGCCATCACGGGTCTGACGTGACGAACAAAAACCTGAGATACGTTGAGATACGTTGAGATACGTTGAGATTGTAACGACGATGCAGGTCGATGACAGATCAGATACGTTGCCCTTCAACACGCCCTTCACAATGCCATGCACCTCCCCCGATTGTGTCTCCCTGCGCCCTCTCCCCTGCCAGTCTGAGGGGTGACCACTTCCATCAGGACCTCCACCCACCTCCCCTGCAATAGTTGGCCATGTTGATGCCTGCCTGAGAGAAAAAAAACAACAACAAAAAAAGCACTCATTGTTGGTTAACCTGTCTGAGAACTTGCTTCTTGTCTCATGTTATGTCGGTGAAGTCAGTTCTCAGACGTCCAAAGTGTATTAGATTGAAACCAAATGAATTTGCGACGGTTGGATGTGCAAAGTGATAAAGAAAAGAAAGAAAAAAAGACGTGAAAAAAAAAAGAGTGCTTGTGAAACTAAAGCCGTCGTCCATTGAGAGTCAGGTTCCATTACGAGGCACCATATTGGCTAACGCTGGTATTCCCCCATGATTCCTCAGTGTTGCTATGGTAAACTCCCTTCTGCGTCCCCGCACCTCTGAAGAACAGCTGCTGTTTACCCACAACGCCCCACTGCTCTGCTCGTGGCTCTTCCCACATAATTTTCCCCTTTCTGTTGCAGATTTTGAATCACTGCTGCCAAACAGTTTTGAGTCTGAAGGACATGTATTCATAGCTCCCAGGTAGCCCTGTGTGACTGCTTGCTGTCGTTGATGGTCATCACTTTTTGGTTTTGTCTGTTTTTAAACAACATAAAAGATCAAATTCATTATAGCCCCATTATATATCACCCCCCCCCCCCCCCCCCCCCCTTCCCCAAGATACCCCTACCACACCGAGATATACCCTTCCACTCCTAAGTACCTCTCCTATGGCACATCCAGTCCCCTGTGCATGCCGCTATCGTGTTGCCGCATGTTTTTATCTTAGCCCAATACATTTGTGTGTGTTCATGCATGCAATGTGAAGTTAAAAATACATTATTATTATGATATTGTACTTCTGTAGACTATAAAATGCTACTATGTGTGAAAAAAACGAATGAAATCCTCTGTGCATGTGCTCTTGTGTTATCGAGCCCTTGTGGCCTCCAGCTGCAACCCTTATTCTGACTCACTGATAAACTGCTTCACCCAGCAATTCAATCCATATTTCACTTTGACTGACAGCCTTGTCAGCGTATTGGAATATCCCCCTTAGGGCGTGCATGCTGCATAAGACAGTGTGAGACGTGCATATGGGCTCATGCATCCCAAAGTAGTGTTGTCCTATCCCCGATATGAGGGGATGCACAAGGCAAGAGGGAGAGTGAAACGTTCCACGCTCGTTGTTTGTTCTCGCCGTCTTTCCCCCGGGGTCTAAAAAAATGAACGTTGGCTCTCCTCAGGGAATACTGCAACGACCTGGAGCTGTCCAACAACAACACCGAGTTCCTGCTCAACTTCATTGCTCTCATGGAGAAGGTGACGCCTGACTCCAAACAATGTGAGTTCCTCTCCCTTTCTGCCATGCCGCTGTCTGGTCACTAGGGTTGAGTACTGCCGTGGAGAGTGTGGAGAGGCAGACACACAAGAACAGTAAGGAGAACGTGCTGCTTCGATGCGGTTCCCCTTTTCTGGTCACGTGGGCATCCAGTGTTCAGAGACATTCATATTTACTGTAAATGTATCTGACGTAGAGTGGTGCAGGGATGATGTATTTCTGTAGACCAACCTGGACGTTAGCATCGCCCTGGTTCCCTCCACAAAAAGCCAATGGGATTTTTCCATTGGATTGGGATTATTGCAGAAAATAAACTCTGTGTCAAACAAAAGTTTATGATACTTTTTGTTCAGCAAGATAAAAAACACCACTTGTATGATTTTTGAAGCGTAAATGCAATCGGCAGAAGTAAAAAGCTAACGTTAGGCTATAACCGAACTACATGACTTCAACGTCACCACCACTAAAAATACTATAAACTGATAAATCTACAAGTTGTAAAGTTTGAGTTACAATAGTTTGGAAGAGCGCGAGTATAAACACAACTAGAGGCTGTAAAGGCGGACTAGTGATGAGATGAGTTTCCTTGTTCGGCGTGATGCGTTTAATGTCCCCGACAACCTCTGTAGTCTCATTCAGCCACTTGGTAGCAACCTCCTTTTTTAAGACACGTAAAAAGCTTCAAACTTCACGAGTGGGGTATTTACTGACGTAGAACAAAACGTGAAAACCTCTTAAGCTTGAGTTAACCACAGACCTTATTTCAGGCATCTAACCAAAAACCCATTCAAAAAAACCCATTGACTTTGAGACGAGGGAACCGGACGTGAAAAAACGCTAACTCCCTTCCTGGTTTTAGGACTCATTCCTGCACCAGATTCCTCTCTTCTGTTTGCTTCAGTCATCTCTGCTTCGATCATTTTTCCAGGTGACAATCTGCTGCTCCACAACCTGATCCTGGACACTGGCATCATCAGACAACTGGTGGACAAAGTGTGGAAGATTAAAAACTTGAACACGTGAGTGGCGTCAACCCTTTCCTGAGGGAAACGGAGGTTGTTGTTTTGTTTTTTTACGTGCTTTGGCAAAATGTCCTAATCTTCTCTCTCTCCTCAGTCACGGTTTCTTGGCCGTGTTTGCCGCAACAGATGGAGGTATCACCAGAGTGTTTCCCAGCAAGTAAGTTCACTTCCTCGTCAAGGCTGCGCGTCTGTTCGCCAGGCTTGACGCAGGCAGCAGCTGCGTTAGTTCCGTTATGACTTTGTTCTCTTTTCGAGTGGTAAGTTTTTAAACGGTTCGTAAGCACCGAGGGGGTTAGCCGAGAGATGCAGCGGTAGGCAGCTTGTTGCACATCACAGATTTACAGCCCCTACAGAGTCCTGACCCCCGTCCGCCGTCTTAAATCTCAGGGCCGCGGAGACCTGGGAGGAAGACCCTGAGCCGTTTAACGCCAGCTATTACCGCCGCAGTCTGGACAACAAGGGCTACATCTTTCGAGCGCCCTATCGAACGGGTGAGTGGCGTCGTGATGTGATGTTGTTGCTCTTTGTTCCTGACCCCCCCCCCCCCCCCCCTCCCAGGCTTGACGTTTTTGTTTCTTCCCCCTCCCCTGTGGCAGGAAGGGATGAGCTGCTGAACCCTGAGAATGACACCATAGGGGTCCTGGTCAGCACGGCTGTGGAGATCACAGTGGGAGGGAAGACCATCAAGCCTGCAGGTGGGCTGCTAACAGCGGTTGATTTTCCAGAACATGTCTCACATCAAAGCATGAGGCTTTACTGTCACCTTGACCTTGTCCGTCCGTCGTGGCCGTTTGGTGTCTGTTTGCTTCTTGCATCTATTCTCTCCGGATGTCCTTAACCCTCTCCTCACTTTGTAGTGGTTGGAGTGAAACTAGACCTTGAAGCCTGGGTGGATAAGTTCAAGATCCTTGCTAGCAACCAGACAGACAACCATCAAGGCTCAAACACGGTAACACGATGACACACAGTTGACAAAAAACGACACATACCATACAACTTCACCAGTATTTCTGACCCGTGCGTTCCTCTGTGGCAGTGCGGACCGAACAGCGGCTGTGAAATGGACTGTGAAGCCAACAGTGAAGTAAGACGATCGCTTCAGGCTCATGTACAATGCAATGCACATTTCCAGATGTGCTCCCGTCTAACGGCCCATCTCTGTTCCCGTGTGCAGGATCTCCTGTGTTACTTGATAGATGACGGTGGATTCTTGATCATGTCCAATCAGAGAGAGGACTGGAACAAGGTGACGCTGATGAAATGGCGCTGAAGGTAATGTCTCTGTGAGGATCCTGAAAGGAAGCTTGACCGGTGTTCTCCCGTCCTCCGCAGGTGGGCATGTTCTTCAACGACGTGGAGCCCTACCTGATGTACGCCCTCTACAACAACTCCTTCTACAACCGCAAGCAGTCCTTCGACTACCAGTCTGTGTGTGAACGCATGCCCAACAGTGAAGCTGGGGCTGCACCCAGAGGAGTGTTTGTGGTAAGGTTGTAATGGAATGTTGGATGGATGGATGGATGGAATGTTGGATGGATGGATGCATGGATGGATGGATGGATGGAATGTAATGTAATGGATTGGATGGATGGATGGGTGGATGGATGGATGGATGGATGGATGTAGTGTAATGTAATGGATTGGATGGATGGATGGGTAGATGGATGGATGGATGGGTAGATGGATGGATGGATGGATGGATGTAGTGTAATGTATTGTTGGATGGATGGATATAATGTAATGGATTGGGTGGATGGATGGATGGATGGATGGATGGATTGGATGGATGAATGTAATGGATTGGATGGATGGATGGATGGATGAATGTAATGGATTGGATGGATGGATGGATGGATGGAATGTTAGATGGACGGATGGATGTAATGTTGGATGGATGCATGGATGGATGTAATGATGGATGATGGATGTAATGTAATTGGATGGATGATGTAATGTAATGTTGGATGGATGGATGATAGATAGATAGATAGATAGATAGATAGATAGATAGATAGATAGATAGATAGATAGATAGATAGATGGATGTAATGGGATGGATGTAATGTAATGTTGGATGGATGGATGGATGGATGGGTGAATGTAATGATAGATGGATGGATGGATGGGTGAATGTAATGTTGGATGGATGGATGAATGGATGTAATGTAATGATGGATGGATGGGTGAATGTAATGATGGATGGATGTAATGTAATGATGGATGGATGGGTGAATGTAATGATGGATGGATGTAATGTAATGATGGATGGATGGATGGATGTAATGTAATGATGGATGGATGGATGGATGAATGGACAAATTGATGTCTCTGTACATGACATACTACCATAGTTAATGTTTATTTCCAGCCCACCATTGCAGACTTTGCCAGCCTGGCCTGGTGGACGTCAGCAGCTGCATGGTAAGCTCTCATACAAGACAGAAAAGCAACATACCCGATGAAACATGCTTGTTGCAATGCAAAGCCTTATATTCCTCATATTACACTAAAAACAGCTCACTAATCCGATTTTCTACAAACTGATGTGTGATTCACTCTCTGTCTGTCTCCCCAGGTCCCTGTTCCAGCAGGTCATATATGGAATGGCTTATCACAGCTGGTTCATCACAGGTAGGTGCCAACACATTTTTACTGAATGTTATTTAGGTGTTGCATGAAAACATTGACCCTTTAAACTCAGATCAAACTCATGCACATGTAAACTTATAATGTATAGACAACATCAAAACAGTTGAGCAGTGCGAGAGCATGCACGTGCACAGGATGTTTCGTAAAAATCGGTACCCTGCAGTTACACTTCGTCGTTTCAATGCGAGTTTATTCCGATCACGACAGCACTCATTGGATCTTGAACACCAGATATGGAAGTAGTCCGGCGCGCAATGTGATTGGAATTCTCTGTAGTCTGTGCAATCGAGCCTGCAAAGAGGCGGAGGGGGAGCGTGGAGAAAAGTAATGCAGACACAGATTGCTGGAAATGCAGCTACAGGAGCAGCAGGGCAGGTTTTTTCAGAAGTGATCTCATATTTAGAGTCAGATCTCATGAACCAGATTAAACCCTTCACGTGCGCCGGTGTATCTGTAACGCTGCAGATGAGGTGGAGGCAGAGGGAATGGACTCCAAAGAGAGGAGCTGCGTGATGATCCAGACCCAGTTCTACTTCAGTAAGATCAGCAGCTCCTACAACATCCTGCAAGATTGTGGCAACTGCTCCAGGTCTGTATGCATTAGAAAACACACACACACACACACACACACACACACCACAGACAAAACATAGTGTGACGGTGGCACCGTTAGCAAGCTAGATTCATGGTTGTGTTGGAGCTAATAAACATTACTGACGATTAAACCACATCAGAGTTAATGAAACGCTCACATCATCGGCTAAATGAGCCTTACGAGAGCGTCCCGTGAAGCTAGCTGATCCATTAGCAAATGAGCCTGTGATGTAAGGGAGCAGGGGGGGGTGTTGTTGACAGAGTCGTCTCTCCGCAGGCTGATTCACGCCAAGAGGATTAACAACACCAACTTGCTGTTTGTGGTGGCGGAGAAGTTGCCCTGCAACACCTGCGAGATAGAGAAGCTGTCCCAGAAGGAGGAGGAGTGTATCCTTTTCCACCAGTCGGCAGGGAAGAGGCTCTCTAATCGCTATGTTCGATCTCCTTATTATCGGAGCTTTGGAAACGTGGTTATTTTTATCCACGGTGTGAAAAATGAACTGTGTGAGCCATCAATGGGCAGCTGAGTAACGGACGATAGGGGAAAACAACCTGCATCTACGGCGTGGCGACATTCCTTAATCGTATTATTTTCAGTCAAGGACATCAACCCCTGTGAAGAGTTGAGTGTGGCGCGGTATCGAAAAGGACCCTCCACCTGCTTTGACAATAACCGTGCTGTAAGACATGCCCACACGACACTGACACGCACAAGTAAAAGCAGACAAGATGAAAGGAGATGGTAGCAGGAGCGCTTGGTGGCGCTCTGGGGGGACGACTAGAGAAACGAGGCGTGAGCGCGACCACGCTTTAGACATTACAGATCAGTTTCAATGTCAAACCTACAACATAACCACTCTTCTGTGGTCATAAATAAATATATATAAATGTGATGTGTTATTATTATTATTGTTGTTATTATTATATTATTATTTTTTTAATATTTATTTAATTAATATTTAATTAATATTTAATTAATATATATATATATATTTTTTTATCCCTTGTTTCTTTAGGCAATTTTTTTTTTTAGTCAATGTGTTTTTATTAAACTTTTCAGACAGTACAGTACATTACAAACGTAACAGATACAAGCACATACACAAAACAGCAGAACAAACAAAAGAACAGAGAACAAAAACAAAACAGTTCACAGAGCCACTTTTTATATACAATACATCTTTAGGCCATTGAAGCTGACATACTGTATTTTAAACGTTAGATGTGTAATTACTTGTACGTTTCCTCTCTGCAGGAGAACACGTCAGACTGTGGGCGGGGCCACTCCTTCCGCCCCTCCCTCTACACCTTACTGGCCATTCAGCTGGTTCTGCTCTACCCAGTCGCCAGCCCCCATGTTCTGTCTCTACTACTTTAATTCCATTTCCTCCACTTATCCTCCTTCTAGTCCTCCCCCAGTTTCTCCCCCGTCCCCCACCCCGCCCCACCCGGCCCCTAAGCCCTATCCCTGATATAGTCATAGGTAATAACGGGACTTCCCATCACGGGCAACTTGGAAGCCCTGAGTACCGCGCTACCCAGCTCCGCTTCAGTTCTTGTTGCTTAGTGACAACTGCCGGGCGTCTGCGTCCTCAGCCAGTTACCTTCATCTGCAGGAAGAGCGGGTGATGCCGGACCACCTGGATCATCAGAGGCAACGTCAGAAAAGAATTAAAAAAACTCCACCACCTCCACCGTCAAGAAGAGGAGGGAAAAGGTCGGGGGTGACATCGTCCTCGCAGACCTCCTACCTACCGCATACGGACCGGGGAGTCGAGGTTGTCCGTCCACCTCTGTTCGTCAGACAGACGGTGAGACGAGGCCTCCTGCTCTCTCCTTCATCTCAGAGTTTCACCGCTCTGTCATTCGCCTCTTATGAGGGGCTACGGACCATTCAAGCAGTTATAGTCACCATAAAAGAATATAATGGGAAAAAAAAAACTTTCAAGTATACAAAATGTCAAGTATAAACCGCTGAAGTGATGAGTATTCAAACCATATATTTAGGGTTATCATTTGAAAAGGAAGTTGTTAGGTGTTACTTAAAAAGACATGAATTCATTTATGCACTGTATCTACTTCTTGCCAAAATGAGATAGACTTTCATGTGGTCTTATTTTTCTAGCCAAATTAGCAAGAGGAGAAAAGGCTTCTGATTTAGAATTGGGATAAAAGCGCACGAGGAAGAGGCAGAAACCGAACCCCGATTCATCTCGAACAGCGCTCGTGCTCCAACCTTAATTACAGGTTAAGGCCTCTCATAAAACGCCCGTGGAGATTATTGGGAGTAATGCGATGGTAATCTCATTTCGTAAAAGTATTTTTTCCCCCCCGAAATCTATTAACTTGAGATAAATGAAATCCGGCTTGGAAAGGAGGAAAAGCGAGTTGTTTTTTTGGGGGTTTTTTTGCGGAACCGCTGTTGAAACATGAACCGGTGTTTGGTTTCTGCACATCTGGTCAGAAGCGGCGTCAAGTGTCGTGTAGTATTCTCCTGTAAGAGCGATGGACCACTCTGACCTCTGGTTTGGACTGATGTAAAAACAACACGCGCTCTCTGATGCGAAAGCTCACCTCTGCCAATCCTCACGAGGCTCCTCCGGTAACCTCTACTAACGTTCCTACTCACTATTTGTATGTGCTTTACTGCTGTATACACACCAGACATACCGGTACCTCTGCCTCATGATCGCCTCACAGTAGTCCAGGTGGGTTTGGGCAGACTATTTATGCTTCTATTACCTTTGACTGATGCTGTTGTAACTTCAGACCATTCGCTGCTGGGGGTTAGGGGCTTTTCCACATTTCCAACAAAACAAAAGTGCAGAAGAGGCCACTAAATATGGTGATCGCGTCGCAGTCCGGTTGTAATCTGTTACAGTACATGTCATTTGATCAATATGATGTGAAATGTCATTTAGACTCCCATGTTTAGGAGCCGTTTCATAGTGCCTTGATGCACTTTGTTTTGGAGCGCGTTGGCTGTGTACAGCAGAGCTACTGTATAGTATCTCTGTACTGCCGCCGTCGTATAGACCTTGGATGACGCTAGATCCCGATCAATCTATTGGCTGTAGAGATAGCTTTACACGGGGCTCCAGCTTAACGTAGTCACTCCCAGAGCTACCTGACTGCCACCATATGGAGTTACTATACCGTTCCTTTGCAAAGCCATGTATAGAGCTATGATACACTATCAGTATAAAGCGACTTAACTGGCCGTAGGACGTTTGTAGGGCCACCTGACTGCTGTAGTTGCGTTTCTGCCTGAGTTGTGTGCGCGTTTGTGTTTGGGCGTGTGCTAGTTTGCGTTAAAACCCTCAAAGGGAATGTCTTTTAAACGAGTGTCTGAGGAATGACAGTTGTGGTAGCATAGCTGTTTTCTTGTTTCCGTGTTGCAATGGACAAAGTGTAATACAACATTGTCGTGAGGAGAAAAAAAATGGGATTTTACAAAAACTTATATCAAAAAAAAATCCACTCTATCTTTAATCTATCTGACCCCGCCCGGGGGGGGTGGTGCGCCCCCTTTGATTCAGAAGTGTCTGAAAGAATGTGCAATGTGTGTTTTCTGTTTCAAAAGGCACCAATAGTTATAAAGCCTCTCTAAATGCCTTAGTGTTATACAGTCTGGAGCTCTAATTCATTTACACACAAATACATCCTCCAAAATGCCCCCCCCCCCCCCCCTTCGGGTTTCGGTGTTAATCAGTGAGCTCTAGTTTTGTACATCCTTGATCGATGCCTGTTTGATTAACGCTTGAAGTGGCGGGAGTTTAAAAAGCTCCTTTGCACATCCTCAGTGTGTTTCTCAGGCGGGCAACGTCACACTACGATTGGAACCTCACACGTGACACATCCTGTACAGATACTATCTGAAAAGACAAACATGCTGGCATAGTAACTGCAGCACAGCTCCCGACAAAACCGACTCGCTACCAAGATTTGCTTTTCATTTAGAGACTGCTAACCAAATTGCGATTCCAAGATGTGTATTTCCAATTGGCTGTTCTCGGTGTTCAGTGCAGGCCGGTTATTTAATGCCTGATGCAGTTTTGTTGCATTCTATTCTGGCATTTCGTTTGTCTCCGTCCTGTGCCATTGATCCTGTCTGTAGATCCCTATTTCCACTGTCTGTAAATGCAAAGCTGCACCTGCCTGTGGAAATGTACTCCCTGTGACTTTCTCCCCCCCCCCCCCCCCATCCTGGTTCAGTACACATAAGAGCCCCCCCCACCCTGCACAATGCACACATGAAGCGAACAGCACCGTGACGCGTATTCACTCCCCCTAGCCGGGAGACGTCAAGGAAGGTATAGGCAGAAGTGGGCCAAGGACTTCACTTCCCCGGGGCGTCTATCCCCATGGTGAACCTGTTGGATGTCAGGCTCAGGGAGGGGGTCTCCACAGAGCACGGGGCTGTGTCAAACAGGAAGTCAGAGAGAGTCATAGTGATGTCTGTGTGTGCGTACGTATCCCGACGGGGAACACCGACGTGCTCTGAGGGACACTGGTCTGTTTTTTCTGTGTTTTTCTTTTTCGAGAAATTTTACTTTTGCCAAAAAAAAAAAGAAAAGAAAAATGGAAACGGCTTGGGGTGAAGAGGGAGGGGTCTGCTTTAGGACCAGCCCTAAAAAACAAAAAAGGGTGGGGGAGGGTCTCCGCGTAGCCCCTGTCCTGCCCCTCCCTGCCCTCGCTGCATCTGTGTAGGTGCGTCTCTGTGGGAAAGAGTGTATGTGATTCTGTAGTCTGTAGTCTGGTGCTATGTGACCATGTTTGACAAATGTGTGGAAAAAAAACGGCAACATTTAAAAAAAATAAAAAGGAAAAAAAGAGTAAAATCAGTCGAATTTTAAGTGAAGTAACAAAAAAAATGTAGGAATTACAGCACTGCTGATAAGTCTGAGATCTGAAGTCAAAATGTTTTGGATTTATTTTTGTTGATTTCCTGTACGTGTGTGTGAGTGTGGATGTTTGTGTGCGCGGAAGATTTAGCTCCTTCTTTCTGGGCATTGGTCCATGTCGCTCCATTCTTTTGTACAGATGAAGCTAAAAAAAAAAGAAGAGGGCAAAATTTGTAAAATATTGTGTCTGTGACTCCTTGTAAAATATTTTCAAATTGTTTATTACAGAGAATCAGTTATTAAATAATGTTCATATTTTTCACTTCATTTCGGTGTGGTGTTTGTTTCTTCTAATAGTCTTTTATTTGCTGCGTTAAATTGAAGCAATATATAAAATCTATAAAACATGATTAAGTTTATATTGGCCCTAATAAACTCTTAATAGCAATTAAATACAAAATAATCCCTCATCACATTTCGGTTAAAAGTTCGTCTTCATGTGCTCTCATCTTGAGCAAAGATGACTTTCAAAACATTTGAAGACATAAATTGGTCCTGCGTGACGATGCTGCCTGATCCTGAATCAGGTTTGCGTATGCCACAGAGCTGCTCAAAGTCATTTCTGAGTGGCGAGAAAAATCTGGGAGAGCGACACGAATGGAATCCAAAGAGACTTTACACTTGCCCTTGTAGTGTGTAGTGCACACACACACACACACACACACACACACACACACACTCTCTAGATAAATACACTGAAGAGCTTCACAGTGTATTGAGGAAGTCTGTGAGAGCCTTGTGCCAAGTGTCCGGGTCATCCAGGTAGCAAGGGTGTCCTGCTCCCCTCATCACCACCACACTGTGACGGGCCAGGTTGCTCAGGTTGTTGAGTGAAACCTCTCCGAGTTGAGTGTCCTGGTCACCGTAAACAATCAGAGATGGGATCTGGAGGACAGAGCGGGACAAGGACAGTAAAGACACGGTAAAAAAAAGGGTTTTCAACACTCAAGAGGAATATTAAAGGTCCCATATTATAGGAAATCAAAGTTTCTTCTATTTCTACACATATATGATCAAAGATGTATTTTTGTTACAGCATTTTCACCCTTTTTTTTAAAGCCAGTTTCAGCCTGCATCCAGTGAACGCATCACAACAGCTTGGTCCTGATTGGCTCTCCTTCCAATCAAACCAGCTTGCAGCATGTGAACTGGAAAGCCTCCACTCAGCAGGTTTACCCCAGTACAATTAGAGGCCCAATCAGGGTCCAGTATTGTGACTGTTGGTCTTCACATTCATTTCATTTAACTAATTCAATTAAACTTATTTTATTTGCAAAACACCATAAAACATTCTTCTCATCCTGAGCCATAGAACACGTTAAACCGTGAATCATGACGGTTCAGCAACATGGGCCCTTTCAGCTGACTCTGCACACAGACGGTACCTTTATGCTTCGGTACTGCTGTGCGGAGAACTTCTCGGTGCATATGGGAGCTACAGGGATGTAGGCCCGTATCAGAGCCTGGTGCTGGAAGAGGAAGGGGAGGGAGTACATCCCACTGAGTGAGGGGCTGATCAGCACCACCGGGCTCAGGCCCAGCCGCTCACACACTTCCTTCAGAAACCCTCCGGGGGCCAGTTCTCCCACTGCTGCCGGGGCCTCTGCTGACTTAGATCTGCCAAGGCCTGTGGGCAGAGGGAGATGGATGGAGGGCAGACGAATACAGGCATGGAGAGAAGAATGAGGCAGTGTGTTGGGAAAAGTGAAAACTGCAGTTGTAAACAGAGAGACAAGCACAGAGGAAGGCTTTTGCCCCAACGCACTAACCCGGTAGGTCAACGGCCACCGCACGGCACCCTGCTCTGGCCAGCGTCTCTAGAGTGCCAATGTTGAGCCAGTTTTCTGACGAGAAGCGGATGCCGTGAAGCAGTAAAACTGACATCCGAACTTCCCCTGTGGCAGGTTCACTCTGCCTGTAAAACAGCGGTGATTTGCAAGACTCCACGTTCAGACTCCCCTCGGTTACTGTCACAGCCGACATCCTGCACACAAAACAGAAAGAGGAATTTCACCATTCACAAAGCATAACGCATCGGAAAAAACAACTCAAGTATACGCAACTCAATATATCAAGGTAATAAAGAGTCCAGAATCAGACTTTACATGTGGGCTACCAAAATAAAATGTCTTACTATTATTATTATTATTATTATGATTACTATTATGATTATTATTATTGTGATTATTATTATTATCATCATTGTTATTATTATCATTATTATTATTATTACTATTCTTCTTCTTATTATTATCATCATTGTTATTATCATTATTATTATTATTACTATTATTATTATTATTATTATTATTATTATTATCATCATTATTATTATTATCATAATAGTAATAGTAGTAGCAGTATTATTATTAGTAGTAGTCTTATTATCATTAGAAGTAGTAGTAGTAGTAATAATAGTGGTAGTGGTAGCAGTAGTAATTGTAGTAGCAGAAGAAGCAGTAGTACTAATAGTAGCAGTAGCAGCAGTAGTAGTAGCAGTAGTAACGTTAGTAGTAGTAGTAATAGTAGTAGTAGTAGCAGTGGTAGCAGCACTAGTAGTAGTAGCAATGGTAGTAGTAGTAGCAGTAGTAGTAGTAATAGTAGTAATAGGATAATAATGATAATGTTTTGATCTGTGTACATAAACAACCTGTACTGTGGTAGCAGCTACTAGTACATGGTACTAGTAGTCATGGTATAAGGAGTATTTGTTTGTCGTGTGATTCCTAAAGCACGAGCTGTGACGTCACCAATCAGTTTATTTGGGTTATTTAGAGAATACAACCGGAGGCTTTACACTCCGAGTCTGCGACATTACCTTTATGTGGACGTCCGGTTATCAGAAACACAGTAACAAAACTAAACGCACTCGTTGATCGATCCGGCAGTGGGAGTGAACAGCAGAGTTTAGTTTGGGACAATTCGTAATGGCACATTGTCCGATCAAAGTCCAGATTAGACGGTAACATTTTGTAACACCCGCTGCTGCTGCACCACAAACACAAGGAGAACCAAACCTCCCTTACCTTCGATAATATCGATCTTTTTACAGTGAAAGAAGCTGGGCTGATTCACCCTATTGGCCCAACCGGTTGTAGTTTCACTTTTTTCCCAGAAAACACTGAACCTGTGTTGAACTCTCTGGTACTTATTCTACTGACGTCTAGCGTTTAGTAGACGAACTGCCTTTTATTGTGACAGGACTGAACGGTACCTGTGTCTCCCGTTACTACACGCTTTCTCTGTTTCTGCAGGAAATCAGGTTTAATAGTCAAAGAGGATGTTTTAGTTTGGAACAAAATGGAGGAAAAAAACATGAAATAGGAGCCATACTCTCCCATGTGCCACTTCCCATTAATGATTAATGCTGGTATTGATTGGTAGTGTTTTGGGGATAAGGGCCTCTGTTTGATTAAGGTCTCAGTGTTCATGTATGGGTGGTTGTGTTTAAGTCAATATTTTATGTGTTAACTCTGGTTTTCCCCGTGGCTATCCAGACTACCGTTTTTTTTTATATATATATGTCTGTGAAGTCTCTATAGTTTTGGTCTGATTTCCTCAAGGAAAACAAGACGCCAGAGGAACAGGAACCCAGAGCAGTGATCTCAATCTTTGGTTTGTCTCATCTCGTGTTATAAACAGTCGTACCCTTATCTTCCGCAGACTAGGAACAATGAAGCTGCTTCTCTCCTGTGTTCTCCTGACAGTTTGCAACTCACTGATCACCGGTAAGAAAGTTTTACCAATCCTGTCTTTGAGTGTGAATCTGTACTAAGTGTTCTGAGATACTGAGGTTGTGGGTTTGACGTGTTTTGGTCGATTTAAAGCCAAGGCCTGTGGAGTCACTATCTTTACCTGTGGAACGTGTGAATGTCATTTTAAAGGAGTATAACACTCACTAATGTACAAACCCTAAATGAAGGAATCCCCAAAACACAACCGATCAGTAAGTGTGTTGTTGCTGTATTAGATTGTTTTGGGATAATTGTGATGTGATTACTGACTGATTTGTTTCATTGGGCGAGTGTGTGATAATACTAATAAAACTAGTAACGAGTAATAGTTCTAGTCGTAGTAGTTTCAGTAATCACATGTGTTGTTATGTTTCATGCTTTTGCAACGGCTTCTTGTTACCAGCCTCGCAAACTTGCACCGTCTTGGTCCAAAGGTTATATGTGTGCAGGCCCGTGCCCAAATGGGTACCAGTGTTCTCCACCTGGACTCTGCGTGCTTCACAATAGGAGTAAAAATAGATCCCTTCTGGAAAATCAGCTTTTTGTATTTATTTATTTTATTTTATTTTATTTGCTGCATTCCCCGCGCTGGGCCGGTGAGCGCTGTGTGCATGTGTACGGTTGTGGCGGCTGTGGCTCAGCAGGTAGAGCGGGTCGGCCTCCAATCAGAAGATCGTAGGTTCGATCCCCGGCTCCTCCAGTCCACATGTCGGAAGTGTCCTTGGGCCAAGACACTGAACCCCAAATTGCTCCCGATGGTCAGGAAGCACCTTGCACGGTAGCTCACTGCCAATCGGTGACTGGGTGAATGAGAGGCATATACCGTAAAGCACTTTGGATAAAAGCGCTATATAAATGCAGCCCGTTTACCGATCTCCCGTGCTCACTCAGGGTACCGCAGTCCGCTCAACGACTTCCAGCGCTCCGAGGGGCAGGAGCTGGTGCCCACCCCCTGGAACGCCGCTCGGGTCCTGGCGCTGCCCGGCCTCAGCCTGGACGACTGCGCCACGCGCTGCTCGCAGTCTCTGGAGTGCAGGTATCCGTCCCGCACCAGCTCGTACCAGACGCTTTATTAAAAGCGCTTTGTTGACGACATCGCTCTATCCCCTCAACTCCAGAGCCTTCAACCACGAGACACGCCCCTCCATCAACTGCAGACATCTGCCCTGGGTGGGCGACGGCAGCAACGCAGAGGTGAAGAGGAACGTGAACTGTGACCTTTATGAGAAGAAGGGTAAGGCCGGCGGTGTGTTTAGTGAGGTCACCCAGATGGTGTGACGCGCCCTTATTCTGAAGTGATTGGGTTGATGTGTTCTGTCATTGTGAAGTCTATGTAAGGAAATGCATCGTGGAGAAAGGGGAAGACTACCGGGGCAAAGTCTTCATGACAAAGAGCGGGCACACCTGCCAACAGTGGTGGTCAAAGTTCCCTCACGATCACAGGTGAGACCATTTCGTTCTGAACCATTTTTCTGGAAGTCTTTCGTACCCGAGCCGCACGGTGACGTTTTGCCTGCTAGGTGGACTCCCACCGCGACCAACGGCCTGGAGTTGAACTACTGCAGGAATCCAGACGGGGACCGCATCGGTCCGTGGTGCTACACCACCGACCCGGAGCGCCGCTACGAAAGCTGCAACATTCCCCACTGCAAAGACGGTACATCCCACTCTGCCATGACATCATACTCTCACATGACATCCGGTGGCTTTTTTATCATCATGTTTGTAAGACTTGCAGTTACGTGTTCTTGTTCGCAGAGGTGTGTATTACCTGTAACGGAGAGGACTACAGGGGCCAGGTGGACCACACCGTGAGTGGCAGAGAGTGTCAGAGATGGGACCAGCAGTACCCACACCAGCACATCTACCAGCCCGAAAAGTACACAATGCTTTTTTTACCTCATCTGCCAAATTCTGACTAGGATGTAGTTGATGAGGACACGTGTTTGGTATTTGTGCATGTGTGTGTGTGTGTGTGTGTGTGTGTGTGTGTGTGTGTGTGTGTGTGTGTGTGACAGAGAGAGTGAGAGCAAAAGAAAGTATGAGCAAGACAAAGACTTGAGAAGAGAGAGATTAAGATTAAAGTGAGATGGAGATGGAGAGTGTGTGTGTGTGTGTGTGTGTGTGTGTGTGTGTGTGTGTGTGTGTGTGTGTGTGTGTGTGTGTGTGAGACGTGTTCTGTGTCGGGTCATATTTAGAGAAGGCAATGCTGTTTGTACCCGTGAGCAGTATAAATCACAGCATCCCCCTCAGTTTCCGTCCCTTCCTGTTTCCACGTGGACATAAAACATGGCTGGTGTGTTTCTCAGGTATCCGGATAAGAGCTTGGACGATAACTACTGCCGTAACCCCGACGCCTCTCCGGTGCCCTGGTGTTACACCACAGACCCTGAGGTGGAGAGAGAGAGCTGCGACATCACCAAGTGCCGTAAGACGCCCCCTACAGGACCCGACCATATATAGACTATTACATTTTATTACTGTTGTAGTAACATGATGAATGGGGGTGGAAAGAGTACTGAAGTATCCCATTCAGGTACAAGCACTTTGCTGAGATTTTGAAATGTAGCTCATTTAAAATGTACTCAGAGTTAAAAAAAAAAAAAAACAACAACAAAAACAGACAGCGTTACATATGATGTTTCCAATGCAATGCAAAAAGGTGAAGAAGGACAAACTAAGAAAAAATACTTTACAAAATAAAGTGCATTCATTAACTAAAGCTTGAATTAACACAACAATTTATTGTGATAGGATTGTAGTAATTTAGTAATTTAAATTTGCCCATCACCATTATTCAATAACATTATTTATGTTTCCTCTGCTTCTAGCCAGCCAGCTACCAAGGCTAGTGAACTAGCTAGCAACATCCAGGCTAACTCACCCAATAACACTGTAGGTGGACGGCTAACTAAGCTGCTATCAAGGATAAATTTGAGCATTTCCTCCAGATGATTGAGCAGGTTTGGTCTAGATGTAATTCACCAATGTCTGCAGCATTTTGACTCTAATCGATGTGATTTAAAATGTGATGAAGTACATTACAGTGTGTTACAAATGTAATGGAGTCAAAACATAGTTACTAAAAGTTAATTTACTGAATTTAAAAAATCCACCCTTTTTTTACAGACAGTTTCAGACTAACTCCAGTAAACACATAATTTTTTACTAAATGGAATTACTAAAATCCATCCAAGTCAAACCGCTTTATAGCATTTGAACTGACACGCCTGCTGGAAAGCCTGTGACACAAACTATCTCACTCATAAACTAAACTAAAACCTGCATCTTTGAAATGCACGGGGCCAGTAGGAGTCTTCTTCTACTTCATGTCTTCACGTCATCCTAAAACATGAACTCACCGACTGAGCTGCAACGACGTGCACCGAGCACGTCGATATATTGTTCATCAGTTTGTGATCACACCTTCCTCTCCAGCTGTGGCTCCGAAGAAACACCACCGCTCCAGCCACACCACCAACTGCTTCCGCGGCCGGGGGGGGGATTACCGGGGGAGAGTGAACGAGACAACATCAGGGGTCCCCTGTCAGCGGTGGGACGCCCAGTCTCCTCATGAGCATCCCTTCTACCCCAATACATACGAATGCAAGTAAGTATGAGAAATCAGATCAGAGAGAGAGAGAGAGAGAGAGAGAGAGAGAGAGAGAGATGGATGATGAAGGAAAAGAAACACGTTCCTGAAGGAGAAGTGATGGTTCAACATCAAATAAACCTTTTGAGAAAAGAAATGAATGAAAATTTGATTACCGTTATTCTTGTTATAACATGAACATGCAGGAATTATATAGCTAGATATATAGAATATAAGCATTTTATGGATTCTTTTTTTGTATTTTCTGCATTCAAAGTATTTACTTAAAACGTGAATATGTGCTGTAGTACTGTCAAGACGTCATTACGGTGAATTTACCTGCACTCAATTCAATTACTGTCTGAATTCACACGGTTCTGCATGTTGCGTCATTGACATCGATGATATCAATGTGAACTGAGTATTCAACTTTCAACTCAACTATTCAATACTCAGAGATTGTTTATCAGTTTTTGTATCATAAATTGTCGGCAGATCTTGAAAGAGAGACATTCTTTGAGTCTAGTTGTATTTACTGTATGAATTGTCTGAAGGTTTTATGTCCTGTAATGCATCAGTGTGTAGACGTAGACGTTGCTCTGGCCCGTTGCTGACTGTGCTGCGTTGCATCCAGGGGTTTGGAGGAGAACTACTGTCGTAACCCAGATGGATCGGAGGCTCCCTGGTGCTTCACATCTGTCCCTGAGATGAGGACCGCTTTCTGCTTACAGATCAAACGCTGCGCGGACGACATCGAAGCCGAGGGTACACTGCCCCCTGCTGCTTCATTCTGCTTTGGACAAAAGATGGATTTAGTGAATAAGCTGCTGTCTGAGCCTATGAGTAGTCACATGAGGACAGCGGGTGTCCATGTTAGAGCCCATGCTTTCCACTGTCTGCATTCACTATATGCTGTAACTCACCAAAGTCTCTGTTATAATATTACTGTCCTTTTTTTTTTTTAGATTGCTACCATGAAAATGGAAAGAACTACCGGGGAATAGTTCGCAAGACCCGTAAGGGAATCATCTGCCAGAAATGGAACGTCAACACACCTCACAGGACCAAGTAGGGTGATCATTTCAGGGATGCAAAGCCAGACGAGTCTGAGTTCATCTGATACCTGTCTGAAGATGTTCACAGCCTCAATGTCATACTGTGCGATTTTGCAGGATAAACCCAAGGACGCACCCAGAGGCCAATCTGACTGAGAACTACTGTCGCAACCCGGACGGGGACCAGCACGGACCCTGGTGCTACACCACCGACCCCAAAACTGAGTTCGACTACTGTGCCATCAAACAATGTGGTACAGAACTTCTTCTTTCTCCCTCTGTTCTGAAAAACCATCACGTGGTGGCGATTCATCCAGAGCTCTTTGCTGACAGGCAATTTAACAATTCATCTGTTCCATTCATCTTCTTGTTGTTTTTGAACAGCTGGAGAGAAAGTCTCCATTATTGAACCAGCAGGTTAGTTTCTGAAAGCATACGAAACAATCATTCCAACCTGACTAGAAACCTCTTCGTCTTCTTTTTAATCTAAAAAAAAAAACAACCTCTCTGCATCTGTCGCGTCTGTTTGTGAACACAGAGAACGTGGAGTTCAGCGAGTGTGGGAAAAGAGACGACCGCTTGCCCAGGACAAGGTTGCGTATTGTAAACGGGATTCCTGGGAACTCGCCGTGGACAGTGAGCCTCAGAGACAGGTCAGTCAGGGAGAGGCAGGGCTGGCTTTGCGGTGGCGTTTTGACCCGCTCGTGAACGCTGCTCCGCTTGACCTCCGATTCCTTGCGTGCAGGAAAGGAAACCATTTCTGCGGCGGCTCCCTGGTGAACCCCAAATGGGTGATCAGCACCAAGCAGTGCTTCTCCTCCTGGTAAACCTTGTTCATCTCTGCTTTCGATGAAGTGACATGAACTACGTATCGTTTGCTCATTTTCCCCCCCCCCCCAGCGTGCACATACACGTGTTGATTTGTGTGCGTGTGTGTGTGTGTGTGTGTACAGCTACGTGGACCTCCCAGGGTACACGGCCAGGATGGGAACGTTGTTCCGCGACGCTCAGGAGGGAGAACCGGGAGTGCAAACCATCCCGCTCACCAAGATCGTCTGCGGACCCTCGGAGTCTCAGCTGGTCATGCTGCAACTGGAATCGTGTGTAGCCGTCAAGCGCACGCACACACACACACCACACACACACACACAAACATACCCAATTGTAGTTCATTTTCCCGATGACTCTCTCTGCTTCCCCCCCCCCCCCCCCCCAGCCCCGCCCAGTTTAACGAGCGCATTTCTCAGATCTGCCTTCCTCCTGAGCGCTACATCGTAACAGATGGGACGACTTGTGAGATCGCTGGATGGGGGGAGACGAAAGGCGAGTATCTCTACATGCAACCGCAACACGCATCTCATGTCCGCCATTGAAGCAACAGCGTCATTTAGGTTTCATCCACCTGAGGAAGGTTTCCCAGAATCATCCAGCATCCTGACCGGACACAGCTGCTAACTCGCTCCCTCTCCCCCTTCTCCCCTTCCCTCCCTCTCTCTCTCTTTTCAAGGTACTGGAGATGAGACGGTCCTCAACGTGGCCCAGATACCAGTTCTCAGCAACAAGGAGTGCAACAAATACTTTCGGGGCCGCGTCCGAGAGAACGAAATGTGCACGAACTCTTTCCAGGGCGGCGTGGGCGCCTGCGAGGTAGGCGTCTCGCCGCGCGGGTGAACCGGACCATTTGTTTAAAGGGTGGGAGCGCTCAAAACGGGCCGGAGCTTTATTGTCCATTTAGAGTAAAACATTTGTGTCCGGTTTTCCCATGGACCGGCGGCGGCGGGGTTTTTTCTCTCTACTCACTGACCATATTCATTGGCAAACACTCTCCTACAGCACGTAGGAAAAAACCTGCTGGCAGGGAAGACGAAGAATAACACAGCAAAGTACTGAGAGTGAATGCATCGAGTACTGATAGGCATGGATAGAGAACGACAACAGAGGATGCAACCGTTTTCTATTCTCCAGTAAATCCAACACATGCGCTCTCGCCGCTGTAGGACGTACCAACGCGGTGAACGAGAGCGGCGAGGACGAGGCGTGGTGAGGTTGTTTCCGACCTCGGCCATAACAGAGACGCTGTGGCTCAGGAGGTAGAGCGGGTCGTATGCTAATCGGAAGATCGGCGGTTCGATCCCAGGCTCCTCCAGTCCGCGTATCGACGTGTCCTTGGGCGAGACACTGAACCCCAAGTTGCCCCCCGAAGCTTCGCCTTCAGTGTGTGAACGTGTATGAATGGTTAGATTCCCCTGATGTGCAGGTTGGCACCTTACATGGTAGCGCCCTGCCATCAGTGTATGATTACAGTGGTTCCCAATCCAGTCCTCAAGCCCCCCCCTTGTCCTGGAGGTTTTAGCTCCAGCCTTACTCAGACACACCTGAACCAATTAGAGGCTTCAGCTTTTCAAGATACCTGAATTGGTTCAGGTGTGTCTGAGTAAGGCTGGAGCTAAAACCTCCAGGACAAGGGGGGGGGGCTTGAGGACTGGATTGGGAACCACTGGTGTATGAATGTGTGTGATTGGGTGAATGTGGATGTAGTGTGAAGCGCTTTGAGTGGCCCGAAATGACTAGAGAAGCTATATAAGTACAGACCATTTAACCCTGTGCTCCTTCTGTGTGCCCCCCCCCCCCCCCCCCCCCCCCCCCCCCCCGCAGAGAGACTACGGCGGACCCCTGGCCTGTCAGAACAGCGACTGCTGGGTGCTGGAGGGTGTCATCATCCCCATGAGGCGCTGCGGACACCCGGGGCAGCCCAACATCTTCATCCGGGTCTCCGTGTACGTGGACTGGATCAAGAAGGTCATGGAGATGGCTTAGTCGCTTAGCTACCCCCCCCGCAGATGTTTCTCCCTCACTCACAATAAATGTTTCGTATACATCAAATACATCAAAACTAATCGGCGCGTTTTATTACACAGCCCGTTTCAGAAGTAGTTGTTTGTAAATACATTTTTTCGTGAAGTATAATTTGTAGTATTAATAAAATCTTAAATGTTTAATATTATCAAATGAATTTTGAATTATTTGGTTGAAATGACTAAAATGATGCAGCTTTCTTTTTCATTACTTTCATTATTCAATTGTATTAAAAATGTACACCTACTTTTGAAACGCCTGGTACTATCTATAACATGATAACACACCAGGAATATTGCAGTTTTGCTGCGGTCCCTGTTGAGAGTACAGGGACAGTAGGTTCGTTTTATTGCTCTCAACCAGAGTAGCGAACAATACGTGCATCAACTGAGTAAACTAATAGGGAGTAAAACCTGACAGCAAACAGAAAAACAAATACGGGAAAAATATGAATTTGCTCCGAGAATATTCTCGTATCATAGAGAGGTGCAAGATGTTGCAGTAGTACACACAGTATTAACTCAGTGTACTTATTTCCTTTACATGATAAAACGTATAATGACTGGAGCCAATTAAGTTCCAGTAACGGGGTGAGGGGGAGGGGTGGGTGAGGGTGGGTGAGGGCGGGTGAGGGGGGGGTGAGGGGTTCATGCCAACCTTCCTACCTTCCCAACGTCCCTGAAACATCCCCTGTACTCCTCCCCTCTCCCTGTGCTGAATGGGTTTCCAAAATACCTCCTTTGCCCCCAGCCTCTAAAGAAATCCCTCCTCTGCTGTCTTTTGATGCCTGCCCCCCCCCCCCCCCCCCCCTAAAGACATGCCTTTGTGCCTTATGCAGAACTGTATGCGCTGCACATTCTTTCTAGTTCTATAGGAGGATTTCTGTAACCCGGTCCTGATGAGCCCACGGAATTCAGCTTAAATAAACCTCAAGATCAGAGTCCAGCAGGATCTCAGACACACCAGGCTGGAGGAGCCACTGAACCCTCTCTCTCTCTCTCTCTCTCTCTCTCTCTCACTCTCTCTCTCTCTCTCTCTCTCTCTCTCTCACACTCACAATCTCTCTCTCTCTCTCTCTCTCTCTCTCACTCTCAATCTCTCTCTCTCTCTGACACACACACTCACAGACAATCTCTCTCTCTTTCTCACACTCACAATCTCTCTCTCTCTCTCAATCTCTCTCACTCTCTCTCTCACTCTCAATCTCTCTCTCTCTGACACACACTCACAGACAATCTCTCTCTCTCTCTCTCTTTCTCACACATTCACAATCTCTCTCTCTCTCTCTCTCTCACTCTCAATCTCTCTCTCCCTCTCTCTCTCTCTCTCTCTCTCTCTCACTCACAATCTCTCTCTCTCTGACACACACACTCACAGACAATCTCTCTCTCTTTCTCACAGACTCACAATCTCTCTCTCACATACACTCACAATGTGTCTCTCTCTCACAGACACAATCTCTCTCTCTCTCTCACACACACTCACCATCTCTCTCTCTCTCTCACACATTCACAATCTCTCTCACACACACAGACACAATCTGTCTCGCTCTCTCACACACACACACACACTCACACAATCTCTCTCTCTCACACACACACACACACAATCTCTCTCTCACACACACACACACAATCTCTCTCTCTCTCACACACATACACACAAACACGATTTCCCTGTCTTATCCTCCATTCTCTTGCTCTCTTGCACACCAAAACTTTTAGACACTTTCTTTTTGCCTTTACACTTCAAAGACACTGACATTTTTTATTTCTATTTTTTTTTTTTACTTATTGTTTGCAAAAAAAAAAATGTTGCCACGTCGTCCAACGACGACCAATCATTCTACTACCAGCTTTTAGGAAACGTTAGATTAACAGTTATCATTTAATCATTCTGTACTTTCATGTAGTAATATTTAGAGTAGATGAGTAATCAGATACTCGTATGACTGTCAGTTCTCAGTAACTGCTGCCAAAAAGTTCTGGAAAACGGAAAACTTGACTAAAACATTTCAATTCTGCTACAAAATAAAAGTCCATCAGTTCTTTTTAATTTCATTTGTACTCAAGTTGTGATACTTGTCATGAGGCTACATGAGGACAAATGAAGTATCTTTGAACAAAGTACTTGTGAGACAATGTGAAGAACCTTTTAAATTGCAGTATTCTGGTTTCACAGGACATGCAATATGCCTGTTTCTGAACTAAACCACGTAGCCGAAGTCTGACACTGTAATCCGTGCTATACTTCATATTTGTAACTTGCGGCGTTATGTTTTGGTCTGCTGCCAGCGTGCTCACCTGACGTGACTCCATGAGCAGTTCAGCTTTAGCTGTCCCGGGAATGTGTGTGCACCTTTTGTTCACGCGTTTCCAACTGTATTTATCACTTCATCTCTACCATAATTAAAACCTCTTGAAGAAGATTAAAAAAAAATCACATTATCTTGGTTGCCGTGCTTCAGTGTGTATATGTGTTAGAAGTATGACGAGTGATGTCACCTCAGGCAGCCAAGACAGCAGGAACCTACACAGACAGACGCACGCCAGAAACTATAAATGTTATACATCAGGGAAATATCATTCTAGCAGAGGAAATACTGACCACGTTTTTAATACTTTGAAAAACTGCAGTTTTGGCATCTCTTATTAATATCAACTGCATTATGTCTTTTTGCTCATATAAACATAGTAGGCCTATTGTTCACCTCTAATGTACAGTGTGACTGTATGAACCAGGCCAGGGGCCGTTTTTCATATCAAGGATTCACATCTGACGACTACTGACCTTTATTTGTATTTGTATTTTATTTTTTTCAGAAACCCCATCAGATTTCTGTTGCTAGTTATGACTTACAGAACTAACTGTCTATACTGTAGGTGGGGAGATAACAGCGAGGAAAGTGAAACCTGTTATCAAAACAGTCTGATGCCACCATAACTTGCAGTCGGTGAAATCGACCCTATTCCTCGTTTTGGTGGGGGCCCCCCTCGGAGACCCCAGGAGGTCCCCAGACCCCACTTTGGAACCCGCTGAACTACGCTGTACCCTGCATGATGCCCGTCTGTCTCAAGTGGGTGGTCCAGTGAGTTAGGGGCGGGGTCGACTGTTTCAACCCTCCTACCCCGTTCTTTCTTAAAACATGCTTTAATAGAGAAAGTATGCAATGCATACTGCTCGGCTACAACCCCCATTATCCTTCAGCCGGGGTGTTCGTGACTGGCCGTCTGGGGATCACACACATTCCCGATCAGAGGAGGCGCGAGAGATACTACCCTTTCATTCCAGCCAATAAGACGGGCGAGCCACTGAGACTTTCTCGGTTGTTGTAGGACCACAGAGTCGGCTGATTGTCTGAACTTCCAGGTAACTGCAGACGAGAGCACGTCTCGCCGCGGCAAGGTAAGTTCAGCGCGTTTCTGCGGTCGGCGTGTTGTTTCTGTTACTCGGCGTTGTTTCCACTGACCGTGACCGGGACTCATTCACAGTGATCAGCGGACGGGTCGCCCGTGTGCCGTGTTTTGGGCCGGTTGAGATAAAGAGGGTTTTTTTTTTTTTTTTTTTGCACCTGCATTAGTTGCCTTTCGCCTTCTTGACCAGCTTTGTCTGCCGTGTCCGCGCGGCGGGTCCGTCCAGCCCGTCCGGACCTGCTATCACCGCAGAACTCATTGGAAATCAATTGCGCAAGTGATGGAAGTATTTGCGTACGCAGGGGATGTGGTGAGCCCCGACTTTACACTTTAACACTGATGTTGCTCGGCTTGTTTTGGCGTTAAACGTGCGCCAGTCGCTCAACTAAGTGCAGTATCTGCGTTTTGGGCTGGCTTTCCTAGTGTAGGTTTGAGCGCTACGCACGTTTTTTTTTAAAAACTTGTTAAAGAGTTTGTTTTTTATGGTTGTAATTGCCGCCCATATGAAAAAAGTACATTCAGTCCCATACTTCATTGCCAACCCGTTCAGCGGATGGTCTCCTGCTGCAAAAAAAAAAAGTGCAGGACGAGTTTGTGAGCGAGCGGCTCGGTGGCTTTATATCGCTACAAGGGCGCATACATTTCTCAAATTACTCTTACTTCCTGCTTCCACGCGGACGTTTTGATAGGCTGCGTTGGCAATTAGCGCTTGGCACGTTCTGCTTTTTTTATGATCTCGACGTTGACTGTTAAATGGCCACCTCGGGACCGGTGTAACAACACCCAATTTAGAGCAGATATTTTTGACTTGCACTCTTTCGAAAAAAAAAACAAAAAAAACACACTGATCCTGTAATAGATTTAAGTGGGATACTGTACACACACCACAGCAAAACTGTAAGCCCCTGTAGGAATACCACAGTGACACCACAGGGGGTAGAAACACCAGCAGGTATGATAAGGTCACCAGACTGTAGTGATTTATCTGCTGTAAACCAGGTTTGCCCAATAAAGGTCTGGGCAGCATCAGCACACCTACGGCCTGGCCTGCTGAAACACCCAGTGAGAAATGACCAATAGTAACCGGTGCAGACCGGATAGAGGATGGATGGTATATTGAGTTGTGAATATCTGTGCTACTTTTAGTCACTGCACACCATTCTCATGTTTCCCTGCGTTTGCCAAACCCCTGTCTGTGTTCGGATGAACCTGCAGTGACCGGTGCCAAGGCGTGTATATATATATATATGAGCAGTTCTCACGCTCGTGCTGCAGAAAGGATCCTGTGTGAATTTTTGAATCATCCTGTTTAGTGATACGTTGAGCCTGGCTTGGAGCTGGTTGTGTGTGTGCAGCAGCTATGTGGAAGCATGTCAAATCACAACATGGAACAAATTCATTTATTTCTATACGATAAGTAACGTTGCTTCCCCTTTTCCTCCCGTGTGTCCCCACAGCCCCTGATACTCAGGTCTTCTCCCCCCGTGAGCCCTTGAGGCCTCTCCCTCGGGGCTTTCGATGCCCACGCTCTTTGAGGCTGGTGGACAGACACAGGTATGAGTAACAGTGGGACCAAAGAGCCGTCTCCCCAGCCGGGCACTGCCCAGTCACCTCCCGAGCCTCAGCGCCGGGGCCGGGGCCGGCCGCGGAAGCAGCAGCAGGTGGGGACTTAAATGTTTAAGGCAAGCTGTTACGTGATCCCCCGTCCCGTCACTGACCTTAAATCCTGTTTCTGTGATAATGAATATGAAGAGGTTCGTCCTCACGCTCGACTCAGCTGCAGTCTGGCTCTGTTTTGCAAACAAGCGGGTTTTATTTTTTAACGGTAGTTATAGTGCCAGACCTGCTCTCTCTAGGAACCCGTCGGACCCCCGACCCCAAAGAGACCCAGAGGACGACCCAAAGGGAGCAAGGACAAGGGCCCCCGCGCTGCACTGAAGGTTGAACCTCTTGTTGTACCATTGTCACTGTGATACTGTACTGACATGTTACATGAGGTGTGGGGATGTTTTCCTTTTTAGAATAAAGACGAAAAGCTCTTCTATATATTTTCACACCAGAACTTCACTCATTTCCATTACTATCAGCTGCATCTCTGTTAATGTGATTATAGAGTCATTTATTAGTAGACGCAGGAATAGAGCTGCCTGTTGTATTTAGCTAAATCCTCACTTAAAGTTCAGGTTTCAGGGTTTTAAGAAGCCTATTGTATTGGGTGGGGGGGGCTGTCACACTGCCCCTGCTGGCAGCTCTCCATTTAAAGAGGAGGATTGGCAGCAGCTACCTGAGCATGCATAGCATGTAGCAGATGTAGAACATAGTAAATCTATTGGTCTTTCCATGCACATTCGGAAAAACTGCCTCTTTCGTTAATTTTATATTATGGGGAGAGGTTAAAGGCACCGCACGACTCCCGGAGGGTTTTCTTTCCTTCTTTTCTTCAGACCAGGAAAAAGAAACGACTTTCTGTCACATTACATACCGGTGACTATGTTCAGAGACCCGGCTGGGCTTTTTAAAATGAGCAGACGCATTTCAGATTTCAGCCTGCAAATAGAAACACCGATGACCGTAGTGCATTGTTATTGCCCACTTTTCAAAATGGAAATGTCAAAAATGAACGGCTCCCTCTCGGAGCAGCGGCACATAAAAACAGAAAGAGCCCCGAGTCTTTTAGTTGTTTATATATTTTGTTTCTATTGTGAAAGAGTTTCTCATTCATGTTCAGAGGGCCAATGAACAATATCAGTGAACAGGCTGCTGGTCTGCTATGTGAACACATGTTGGCTTCATAGGGATGGATGATTCAGCAGGAGACAATAAGTTTCACTTTCCCTCCCGACTGGACCAGACTCCTCCAGGAGACTGTTGTTGTAGTTTTGTATTTGTTGACAATACTAAGCATGCTAAATATTGTTTTAAAATCAAATGAAAACCTTCCCAAAGTCGTCTTCAACATTTTCTTACTACAAAACGTTCTATGACTCGTTTTCATTTTTGCTTTCTTTCATTGACTTGCAATGAAACTGCCAATTTCTCCAAAACGAAACACTCATATGAAAACCTTCTGAATGAATCTTGGTAATCAGTCCGATAAGCTCAAACCTCCCTCTGACTGTTCGTCTCCTCTCCCTCAGAAAGTAGAGCCAGTCGGGGAGAGACGACCACGTGGGCGACCAAGGAAATGGGTATGGGGCAATCACTTGACACTTGAAGGCATCATGGGATTTACTGTCAATGTATGTCCAAAGCCTCCAGGGTCTCTCTCCTCGAGGGCGTCTCCTTTTATATTTCAGCTAATTCAGCTCTCTCTCTCTCTCTCTCTCTACCTCTCTCTCTCTCTCTCTCTCTCTACCTCTCTCTCTACCTCTCTCTCTATCTCTCTCTCTCTCTCTCTCTCTCTCTCTCTCTCTCTCTCTCTCTCCACAGCCCCAGAAGGTAGTTCAGGAGGTAACTGAGGAGCAGCAGGTGAGAGGAAAACACTGTAATACTAAATAGTACATCATCAGTTTCCGTTTCCAAACAGATCTGCATTCTCACTGAAAGCAAAGCAGATACTTGACCTATTCCAACATTGTCACCACTCCCAAATAAGACATGATCCCTTCGCTGAAATGTTTCATGTAGAACAATCACTTTAGTCATGCTGGTTTTCTGTTCAGCCAGAAAAGTGGTTGCTCTTTTATGAGAAAAGACCAAGATCACCGTGGTGAAGTATTGCTGCTGTTTCTGCACTTTACCTTGTCATAGCAAAAGCGAGAAACTGCACATCAGACTGGTTTTGAATGTATACACTTGTCGTGCTCGTGCTTCCTGTAAACGGACTTCGTCGGGAATCGGGTGATTACTTGGAAATGTAGAAAACGGCGGCGCTGGATTCCCCTCGTGCACCTTGTGCAAGTACACGCTTTCTGAGAAACTTTCGTTCCTTTTCAGCAGACTTTTTTTTGTTTTTACGACTTGAACGCGTTGCGCAACCGTTTTCACCCCAAAGAGGCCGGTTGTCTCGACTGTCCCCCTCGTGCCTTATCGCGTCCCCTTTGAGCAGCGTTTCAAAGCCGGCTCAGATGAACTGAAACCGTTAGTTCAGACTCCCTTTTCTCAGATGCACGCACGCGAAGGGGAAGAATGAGTCAACGTCGAGAGGGGAAACCTGATCTAACTGTTCTCTTCCTCTGTCTTCTTGGTTTCCTGACATAACCGTCGTCTTCCTCACATTTCTAGGTCTTGACAGCTGGACCTGTTTTCCCCGCACTGCACAAAGTCACCCGTTGAAACGCTCACACTCATTCTCGTATTGCGTGATTCATTACGCCGATTCGCACGCAATAGACGTCAAGAGAGACACACACACACACACACACACACACACACACACACACACACACCCACGAAAACACACCAAGTCATGGGTTTGTTTTGTCCCTCCCGTCCCAGGGTCCTTCAGAAGAGGCTGAGGAGGGTCCCTCGCAGTCTGAGGCCTCGACATCTCAGGTTCCAGCACAGGAGGAAGGGGAGTAGATAGAGTGCCTGTCTACCTACCTCAAGGCTCGGCCTCGGACAGAGGGGGTAGCATCTGACCCCGGGTCTGTTATGGGGATCAGGAACACACACACACACACACACACACACACACACACACACACACACACACACACACACACACACACACACACACACATTGTTTCTTCATTGTACAAGAATCATGGGATACTGTACCTTGGGTTTGTCGGTCCATCGCAGCAGTTTGGTGAATGATGGGCGTCGCTCTGTTGTTTGAACATGGAAGAATTTGGTCTGTGGATGGGGATATTCAGGTTGAGTGTGTGTGCGTGTGAGTGTGTGTGCGTGTGTGCGTGTGTGTGTGTGTGTGTGTGTGTGGAGAGGGGTTAGGGTTGTGGGCTGGAAATGAAGGGGGTTGAGGAAAAAGGAAGCAGTTGCTCTCAACCAAACTGAACCGACGTACTGAACCGCAAAACTGAATCACGAGTTGCGACGCCTCGTATCAAACGGGAGCAATTTACAGTTATCATGGAAGTAGATATGAAAGGTTTGATTCCAAAACGCTATATCCATTTGGGGGGGTTGGAAGAAAAAAAACCAGTTAATTTCTCCAGATTTCATTACAGTTGCAAAAAAATGTCAGTGTAAGCAACAGCAGCCAGTTTGAAAGATGTCCTCCTGTTTCAATGGATATCTCACTGTGGAATGAAACGCTTCATATATCAACACCGGGGGGCCGACATGTCATCTCACCACACTCAGGAGTTTTTACCATTACATTGCTTTTTAACACGAACATCGAAAACCTCAGGTACAAAAAAACAACAAAAAAAAACGATTCAGGAACATGTCGTCAGTCTGCTCCATGTGATTTATTGTGCTATGTTTGTTGTGCACGTCTGACCTGTATTTGACATTGACAGTATGCCTCGACACAAAGACCTCACTTAGACCTCAGTTACCCTCAGTCTCTTTTATTTCTCATTCTACCTCAGTGACACAAAGGACAGGAGATCTCCAACGCAGTAGTGCTCCACACACACACACACACACACACACACATAGACACACATAGACAGGCAAACACACCAGACTCCACTTGCAGGGGGTTTGAATAGAAACATCGTTGTCAATTCTTTACAAAAACTGTATTTGCTAAAACCTGAAATGAGACTCGGTTTATTTTCCTGGGCTACGATCCAGCCGATAGTTTACAACAACTTGACGAGATATTTTGTTTTTTTTTGTAGATTGTAGTTTGCTTATGAAATCATTATTTTTGGGTCCGTCGCTCCTTTGAGATCTTACAATAACATTTTTTTTTTTTTTACTACATCATGTATTTTCTGATTCTTACACTGTAAAATGAAACATGTGACACTCTTAATCCGCGTGGTTTGAAGGGAACGGTAGCGCCAAACTACATAGTGCTGAAATACATGAAGATAATGGAGAACAACAAGGTGACGTTACATTACAGTCATTTAGCAGACCATCAAAAGTCATCCAAAGCGACTTACAGAGGTGATAGTTGACACTACGTGGGGATCGAACCCACAACCCTGAGTCTTGTACTATAACCTTTAACCCCCTCGTTGTTTGACCATTTCACTCCTGTTTTAAAAACGTCAACAACAGGAAGTAGTGTCAGTGGCTTCAGCTGGTCGAGAGCCTGGCATCATGGCCACACATTTCTATATCCACCGTACTCATTACTTGCTAGTTGCTAATACGACGTAGCAAAGGTGCTTTTTTTCTGCCTCACATGACTTATTTCGTTTTCCCCAATACCTTCATGTATTTCAGCACCGTTTACCAGAACGCCACCACAGCAGCATAACTCATGTACAGTAAGTTATGTTGTCTCCTTCCTCTGCGTTGACTTCTCCTCTTCTCTCTGGACTACCTCTGAAAACAGTCTGGGTCTTCAGCGTCTCAGAGGGGGGTTGTGGTCGGCTGTCGCTGCTCCTTCTCCTTCAAGCTCACTCTCCATGAAACCTTGAAATAATAACTTTGTCGAACAAATGATTTTGTAGTCCGCTCATCTCATCTCACTACATTCATATCAACAAAACTCAATGGAAGTCGGGCCTGAAGTGAGGATGCCTCTTAATGTAACTTCAGCTGAGTCGATGTTTGTGTCTGGATATTTACTATCTACATGGTGACAATGTTGTTCTGTGATCTTACTGATAGTGATACACTATATGGCCCAAAGTCAGTGGACACCCTACTAGTTATTGAGTTCAGGTGTTCCTCAGGGTTTGGGCTTGGCCCCTTAGTTCCACTGAAGGGTAATCTTAATGCTACAAGATACCAAGACATCTTAGCCAATGGGGCGCTTCCAACTTTGTGGCAGTTTGGGGAAGGCCCTTTGCTGCTCCAGCATGGCTGAGCCCCTGTACACAAAGCCAGGTCCATAAAGACATGGTTAGACCAGTTTGGTGTGGAGGAACTGGACTGGCCTGCACAGAGCCCTGACCTCAACCCCATTGAACACCTTTGGGAGGAATCAGAACGCCGATTGCGAGCCAGGCCTTCTCTCCAACATCACTGCCTCACCTCACTCAGGCTCTTTTGGCTGAATGGGCACAAATTCCCACAGACACTCCAACAGCTTGTGGAAAGCCTTCCAGAAGAGAGGGGGGGTCCAACTCCAAATTAATGCCCATGGTTTTAGAATGGGATGTCCAGCAAGCTCATATAGCTGTAATGGTCAGGTGTCCACTGACTTTTGGCCATATAGTGATATGATAACATACTTGATCCAAGGTTGAATTCTCAATAGTTGATTATCTTTCATGCCTTACTTTTAACAGCCTTTTGTAGTTACGTACCAAATGATACTGACGTCTTCTCATCCACTTCAACTTTAATACAACTCACAAACCTGTGATATATATTTTGTTATGATTCTTTACCATGTGATTTGTGTTTATTCTGCATCTTTTATCGCTTATCAATAAAATATCACGCCATCTCTGTTGTCGTCGATTCGTTCAGCAGAACACGGCGTGCTGCGTGGCGTTAAAGACGTGGTTCAGATGTGTTTCATGTGTCATTCTTGCATTGCTCAACAGAGGAGAGACAAAACGGGTTCTCTTGAGGACGGAGGAGTCATGACAGTCCAGTGTTCAAGCTTGCCAGAGTCTTTTTAAAAACCACAAAATCAATACAACACAAACCCGACTCATATTGCCGTCTTATCAAACGTGGAAGCAGATATCAAAGTTTGGAGGAACTCTCGACATTTCGACAGCATAGTCAGCGTGGTCAGAAGAAACGGGCACTACACTTCCTTCGTGCACCAAATGAGTCAACAGTGCAAGAGCGATACGTTTGATTCCATCATCGATCACTAAAGACATAACATATAAATCACGTAGAAATGGAAGTGCATGTGAAGTTATGATAGTAGGGATCACACATGACCAGCTATCAGAGTGTCTTACAGCTTACCCCACCCCAAACAATCACAAAGCTCCACTTCCCAAATCCCTTTTTTGTTTGTTTGTTGTTGTTGTTCTTCCTGAGCGACTTCATCTTCACGACGGACACAGTAGCCTCCACAAACTCCACTCAACTAATGTCTGGAAGAGTGTTGTCAAGCGTTGAGCGCGTTGGCTACATCTGTGAAGACCAGACGACTGGGCCTCTGCGTCGTCCCCTGGGAGGTGGTGAGAGTCTGCAAGTGAGATGGGGCAGCAGTTAACAGGGTGAAGCTATAGGGTGGGGTCATTAAACTGTCATACTGGCTTTAGTTTTGAAGTGAAATAAGCACAGTCATAACAAGCGGCTCTCCTGGTGGGACCGATAATGCATCTACCACTGATGTGACTGTGCCACATCTGGTTCGTCAGTTAGGGCCACAGGTGAATGAGCTACAACACCTGGGATGAGTACAGTTAGAACCAGGGACCTCGTGGGTGAAGCTCCACATGCAAGAGTAAAAAATCTGTGTGTGAACAAATATTTTAAAATGCGTTCTTCTCATCCTTTTCATTAAAAACATCCCCGTTATGTGGTGTGAGCGCATTTTCCTGTTATAACTCACAATCACAGTCATTGATCTGTGTTGCATGAAAGCATGTTGTGCAGTTCCTTCAGTCCTGAGCAGAAACGGACGGGAAACCTGCACGTTACTGTAATGACTCGCTGACTAAATTCATAATATCATATTTGCTCATCTTGTAGGATGTACCGTTAGGCATGCTTTATCTGGGCTACCGCTGAGAGCATGTTAAACACGCACACACGCACACACACACACACTATTTGTTTGTTCTATTTGTACATGGATCTTTTTTCGTTATTGTTTTTCACCATATCACACACACTCAACCGGCTCCCTGTGTGTGTGGTGTGAAGTTTAGAAGTACACGCGTTCTTGTTCATGCATCGTCTGTACACCAGGCCCCAGGAGCGTTAGAGGCGTAGGTACGACCACAAAGGAAAGGATGCGAAAGATAAAATGGATGCAGACTCAGAGGTAAAGACAGTGTGTGTGTGTGTGTGTGTGTGTGTGCATGTGCATTCCCTATGTGCATTCTGTGCATCAGGTAGAAATTACATTTTTTTTTTTTGCTTTGCTCCAGTGTAGTAGTGTGTCTGAAATCAAACATGAAACATACTGAAACATGGATGAGTAGCTAGTGAATGAAAAGGTTCAGGAAGGATCAAGACACACACAGGTGATACGTTACCATTATGCCATTGTCAAAACTTCAAAGAAATATAAAAGAAAATGGTAAATCATGATAGGAAAACAACCCGATGATTTTACAAACTTGAAAGAAAATAGAGAAACTTCAGTAACTTTGACTGTACGTTATCTACTAAGCAAAGAAAAGTGTGGTAATAATATGTAATGTAATATGGCAAAAACATTTAAGCTCATATCATTAAATGTACCGATAAATATCAAAATAAAGGAAAAACAAACAATTACACGCCACCTGAACAGCTGCAATGCATCTTGGGATGGATTCTACAAGCATCAGAGACACTTTACGAAATTACATCACTTGGTGTTTTGTTAACGGTGATGGAAAACATCGCCTCTAAATCATTTGGGCTGAGATCTGGTGACTATGGGTGACATGGTTTTTATGTTCCTCCTTTAATCCACGAGGGCATTTCCATTCTGGATGAGTCCACTGCCATCAGGATAGAAATGCACTTTGTACCCCCCATTTCTTTGTGTTTCCTTTATTTTTTATCTAACCTGTACTAAAGCGGTCTAGGGTTACTCTCGGATTGGCCTACCTTGGCATTGGGACCGGTGAGGCTGCCGTCCCGGCCGTGGTCCAGTAGTTCCTGTTCCAGCAGGTCGTCTTGTTCTTCCGCCGGGTCAAAGTTGTACATGGGCATGAGCTGGTGCCTCAGCTTCTCCAACCTGCAAGGCGACGGTGTGGAAATCAACGCCAGTGTGACAGTAAGGTCAGAGGAGTGTTTACACCTAGTTGTCAGATCAGTAAATAAAAACCAGATGGACTCACCGTTTCCGTTTACGAATGTACAGCATCTGGGGAGGAGGAGGAGAGACAAGAGGCATTATTGTATCGGATCATATTGTCATCAATATATAAGATATAACCACCGACAAACGTTTGTAGAGTTTGGCAATAAGTGATGGAGGGGAAGTACACGTCCAGTTTGAGGTGCATATGAATGAATGCGCACTTTATACTCTGAATGAGATTTAGATCTGGTCAGGTACAGAATCCAACAGAAGGTGTAATAATATCAAGGTGTCTATCGTGTTTAAATGGTCGATTTCTTACGATTGCCACTGCCAAGCCGATGACAGTGATGATGCCAAAGGGTACCAGCACCATCCCCATCCCTGAGCCCTCCACTACCACCTCTGGGAGCTTGGTGGCATTGAAGCCGGTCTCGTTTGTCGTTATGGTAACAGTCATCAGTGTTGTTCTGGAGGTGACGTTGTCCCTGGCATCCGTGCTCGTTGAGAGGAAGGGGATTGTGGTGGCTGTGGCAGTTGTGGAGAGAAAGCTAGCAGATGTCTTGGCCGTAGTCAGAGCCATGGTCGGGTGTGTTTCGAACCTCTATACGGATGTGTTTACGTCCTTCGGTGTCCGGTGTGTCTCACGGCCGACACAGGTGTCCTCCCTCTGGCCCATCGGGGATGCTTTGGCCATATAACCTCTGGAGGGAAACCTGAAACGTGCAGCTTTCACGTCATCATGCCAGTTACACATATCACCAGAAAGCACCGTAGAAACACCGACTGGTCAGCTGCATTCTGGTAATGTGTGCTGATGATTTGCCAAAGATCGAGTTAGCAATCTCAGAGCTGATACGCCCCGCACCCAATTTTAACTGAATGAAACCCATAGGTGATTGTGCCAGCAGGGCTGTGGTGGGTGTTTGGGGCAGGATGTGGGTACAGAACAGAGGCACAGAAGGAAAATGGTGTAACAAAGTACAACAAAAAAAAAAAAAGGTACTGAGGAATACCAACCGCCGTGCGCCGAGTGTCAGACGGGGCGTTCAAACTTCGAAGTCAGACTTGCACCCACGCACAAATATCGCGCACCGGTTTCCATAAATACCCACTGCATCCAAGACACAGCGCATGCACCTCCCACCCACACACACACACACACACACACACACACACACACACACACTTCTCACGGCATGATGAGATTGAGATTTTAGGTCCCTGCCAGGCATCTACGAGGATGAATTTCTGCATGGTTTTCTGCATGCTCCTGACATGTTGATCATATGGATTACTCTCTTATTATGTTTGTCCATTTTAGAGCAAGTATCACTGTGCTGTAGTGGCACAGGAAGGCGGTGAAAACAAAAGGCATCTGAGCCATTCTGCCTTCCTTAGTGCATCCTGTCTGCTGTCTTGCAACTCTTAATGAGGAACATGTGCGGCTGAAGCAGACAACCAATCAAAACCGAGGGCTGGCTCCAGTCATCGCTGCTGTCCGGTTAAAAGACCAGCCACAGCACAGAGACAGTGCATACAACATTTATATAATACAAGATGGTCGTATTGCTGTGTGTTGCTGCTGCACTGGCGTGTTGTTATTTTTAGTAAACATGCATCTCAGCTGTCCTTCTAATCCCCACCAACGTGACCAGCTCCTAACCCACCACCCCACCCCCACCCCCACCCCCCCGTGAGCCCTCTCAGATTAGAGGTGGATACGTACCTTAGCAGATAACGTGAAGACTTTAAAGGGGAGCTGCAGCTAGAGAAGGGAAATTTTCATAGGAAGAGGGAAACGTTTCTCCCCCTCTTGCCACCCCTCCTCCTCTGCTTCTCTCCGTAGCAACACAGGCGCTACACAGCCAGGGCTGTTTATATGGAAAACACAGCCATTTTTCTCTGATGATGGACTCCACACGCCAAGTAACCCTATCCCCCCCCCCCGCCGCCTCCGAGAGATCCCCTTCCCGTCCTCTGCTTGCCTGCTAGGATCTACTCCCCCCTGTCCAGCGCTTTCTTGTGCTTCACATAACAGAAGCTGCTCCAGGGATGCTGCAAACAGAGATCAGTGCTCCGAGCTCCCTCCCCCATCACCCTGCAATTGGTCTAACGGCTTAAAGATGATAGATGCGGTTGGCTCCCTCAGCTGTCTATTTGGCTTTGCAGGGATGAGAATGGGATTTAATGGCTCTGCACACCAGATGCGGTCAGGCCCGTGTGGATGACTGCATCCGGGTGGCAGGTCTGAGGAAATTAACCCTATGATGTCCTCCCTCTAACCTGCAAGGACCTGAATACACTCTATAGAAACACACAGCCTGAAATATCTTATAGGTCACTTGTCACTTTAGTGTGAAGGATTTCTACAGTTCCTCATAAGTCACACAGATATGTAGTTATGTTAGATATTTACATTATATATATTTACACTAAAATAAAATACAGTTTTCTTGTTTATTATCAGATGAAATTGAAACACAAGAACACATGTTCAGAACAGCATCAAAATAGCCACAAGATTCGAAGTGACAGCATTTCCCTTCCTTGGGTCATCAGCTCATTTTGAACGAGTCTCCGCTCATCATGGCCACAAACTCTGAAAGAATTAAAGGTAGCAGTCAATGACATTACATTTTCATCATTTACTCCTAATCCTGTCATCTCATATTTTCAAGTCTAAGTGAAAATAATACATAATAGCGATAGTAATCTAAGTAAAAATACAGTCTGCTACAAGACTCGATCCTTGGTTCAAATCCTGGTGGACAAATCATTTTTTCAACTGATTTACTCTTGATGCATGAAGGACAATTTTAAAGTCAAACTCCCATAAAAAAATGTAACTATTCAAATGGTAGCTTACAATTTATTATGAATACTATAATGAATGTTCAAAACAAGTTTCATACTTCAGTTACATATCAGATATTTTCACATTCAATTGGAACTTGTGGAAAAGCAATTATTTATTCTTATTCTTGTTCTTATTCTTATTCTTATTCTTATTATTAATTATTGTTAATTATTCTTATTATTAATAAAAAAAGTATTTCCTGTTTCTGAACCGTGCCGGTCGATAGCAGATCAAATTATTGTAACAAATGAATTATCATGACATGACTGTTTGAGGTAACCGCCACATCTATGATTACTGGCTGTTCACAGCTTCATCAAGACACAACAACAGGGAGAAATGTACCATATGGGAGATCAACAAGACAACATTTCCACAAAAGTAGAAAATGTATCATATAGGGACAGTAGTGTCAAATTTGATGATGTCCATCTTTCCCTTTAGGATGAAAAAACTCTATATTTTCATATTTTTGTGTAGTTATACTCTAAGAAATGAAATTATCAAATTATCAAACCTTCGTAATCGATGGTTCCATCTCCATCTTTGTCTGCCTCCTTCATCATCTGCTCTGCCTCGATCTCATTCAGTGCTTCTCCTGCATTCATCAACACATACCTTGAACAGACATTGAAACATAAAGGAAATGTTACAACATGAAGAAGAAAATCCGAACCGATCCAATTCTTGCAATAATATTGTCAATGTTATTCTTACTTTAGCGTGTTCCACTCAATATATCCCTTAGCCTCTTTGTCAAACACTTTAAAAGCAGCTCTGAGTTCAGTATCCTGGTTCTTTGCTCTCTCGTGGTACAATGCCATCAGACCTAGGAAGCTGTCACAGTTGAACATCCCTTTACCTGAAATATCAAAAATAAAAAATAAACAATGTAACCTACAAAAGCATTATCTAACTGTACCTAAAAATCACAACAGTGTCCATTAAATAGACCGACAGACAGACAGACAGACAACAGACAGACAGACAGACAGACAGATAGAGAAAACCACTCAAGTTAGGCAATAAATCCTAAGATGAATCTGAATCTGTCATGATTTTACTTTTAGCAATAGAAATCAGTCAAAAAGTCTTTCTTCTCACTGAAGATCCAATCAGCTCAGTCTCCTTGAACAAATAATGAATTTAAGGATTAGGATTAGATTATAAATGATATTTTGGTGAACTACATATCATAATTCTTCACATTAACCAAATAATATCTTGTCTGTATTCAGTCATTGCTCCACGTGTTCACAGAAATGTAGTCGATAAAGCTTTGGAAGGTTTTGGTGACAAATCCCTGACTCAAGCTAGCGGGGAGCTGAATGTCATTGTAAAGGTTTCTAAATGAATTCACGTGGATGTGACACAGATGTGATCTTCCAGCATGAGATGATATCCTTGGCCACTTCTCGGTCTGACTTTTTTTTTTTTGCACAATTTAAACTTTATTTATCTTGTCGTGGCGTCAACCTTTTTTAAATCACCATTGAAATACAGCATAAAAAAAAATTTCAGTTTGATTTGATTTCAGTTTGTTGTTCACTTACTTTTACAAATTGTCTTTCTATTGTCATTCACTCTGCAGAACTAATGGGGGAACTAAAGGTTGTTGTTAGGATTAGGTTTTAACATTTTAAACAAATAATACATTTACCTTGGTAAATGACAATAGGCAGGCAAATAGGCATTAATATATATTGTTTTTATCATACAAACAAATTATTATATATATTATATTTATTATACAACAAATTATTATATATATTATATTTATTATACAACAAATTATTATATATATTATATTTATTATACAACAAATTATTATATATATTATATTTATCATACAAACAAATTATTATATATATTATATTTATTATACAAACTAATTATTATATATTATATTATTATAAACAAATGACCATATATAGTGAGTAAATAGACAGTCGTAGTTTAAAAGTGATCCAAGACACTCATCTAAAATGCTTCTCTGCAAGACAGCTGCACTGGGCTGCACCAGAGCACACAACATGGTGGAAGGAGGATGGAGGATTAGTGGGTCGTGTAAGACAATAGGATGCAGTGGATTTAAAGGAGGAGTGTATTTTTGTTTTTGTAAGTTTCGGGACATACCACTAGTCTTTTCTGAGAATAAAGCACAGTTACCGGTTAATGCAGGGACACAAATCAGATAAAGTGAAACACTGACATCTAGAGATTGAAGTGAACGCCTGCACTAAACACAGTACTGCAATATCTGCAAATGTTGTTGTATTCTATAATGCAGTTTTCAAAAAGGTGAAAAGGCTGCCTGAAATGCTGAAGATCATTATCGCGACCTGCTAAAGTTTGCAACCATTGCAGTGTTATACTCACCATGTTTGTCCACATCTTTGGCCATCTGGCCGAGCTCTCTCTTTGTAGGATTGATCCCCATTAAACTCATCAGTCTCTCCAGCTCCTGCGTCTTCACGTCTCCGTTTCCCTCCTCGTCAAACATCTCGAAAACTCCCTTGTACTCTGTGATCTGCTCCTGTGTTAGCTTGCTGGCCTTTGGGATGTTGGAAGAAAATAATGGGGTCATAAATGAACGCAGTACATCTGTATGTGAAGTTAGCTCCTATATCAAAATAAAAGCCACTCACCATATTTTCTGGAAATACAGAACCAGTTGAGCCGAGACTGTGTGGATGTGTGGACTGACAACTGTGACTTTAGAATAAGACGATGTTTCATCCTCAACGTTACAAGACTTCTGCTGCCCTTTCCCCAGAGTTTAGTAAAGCCTGCATCAAGACCTTTTATGGCATTTAGAGGATGGGCTTACTGCTCACCCATGAGGACTCTTTTGATACTGATCTCAACCAAGTAACAGTATCAATGATAGAGAATACTGAACTGTATTGGCAAATACCCAGTTTAGTAAATGTTTTGAAAATGTGACACATTATTCTCAAAGTAACCGAGGCAGAAAGTGATACACACAAGATGCCAGAACTACTTGTTCTCTACTGTTATCTATCAGATGCATCTAGTGTGACCTCAACATCACATGCTCCACTTATGGGACCTGCAATTATCTCCCTGTGAGCCATTAGCAGGTGCTGTACCATCCCCAGTGAATCTCATGAAAGCAGAACCCATATAAGGAGGCACTTAACTGCCAAAAGTTATTTCCAAGATTGCCTAGGGAACATTAGGGATTTCACATTTGTCATTGAAATTTGTCAACTGAGGGGAAAAGGTTTTGAGCCTCCAGTCATCCTCTGTATGTTCAAACTGTGAATAAAGATACCAAGAAGAAGAAACCTAACATACACTTTATCTGAAGATATCAGGACTTAGTATTTACATCAGCCCATGGTTAGTTTAGTTGCCAATAAGTCAACCAATCAACCAACCAACCAACCAACCAACCAACCAATCAATCAATCAAAAATATGTGGGGATCATGAAAGTTGAATCTCATGTAAGCCTCATGTAATGTAATGTAATCGAATCTAATGTAATCGAATCTAATCTAATCTAATCTAATTTAAGGTAATATAATATAATATAATATAATATAATTTATTGTAATGTAATGTAATCGAATCTAATGTAATATAATGTAATGTAATGTAATGTAATGTAATCTAAGGTAATATATAAAATATAATATAATATAATATAATTTATTGTAATGTAATGTAATGTAATCTTATCTACATATAAATGTATTCTAGTAATCTCCATGGAAACCGTTCTTAGGTTTAGTGTATTCACTGTAATAACGTTACTCTGCAATTACAGCTTTGTTACAACTTCAATATAACAGCTGTGGTTGACGAGTCAAGAAGTCAATGAGGAAATGTTTTGACATTTAGTGGCAGAAGGATCATGTTTTTTCTGTGAAACTGGAATCAAATGATATCTACTGTAATTATAGGCAGTTATTGCCTATCAGACATAGTTTGGACAAAACACACTGGTTTGTGTTTTGGCAGCCTTAAGGTCCTTTTTTTCACAACTTTTTGCCAACTTTTTGTCGGCCGTAACTTGAAGTACTTAATCTACAGGATTGAATATTCCTGTTATTGGAATTTTATATGGTAACATAAAATTCTTGAATTTCCATTCCACTTTGAAAGAAAAGAGCATGGAGCATAGACTTCAGATCAAAAAGCCCAAGTGAAAGTATTTAGAACGTATTTTGTAGCACAGGAAAAGGAAAAAGTCAAGGAGGTTGAATATATTGATATTATTATATGTGATGTGATGTGATGTGATGGTTACTATAGATAATGCACAGGCACTCTCATATAGATTTACATTGCATGTGTTCTTACTACTTTCCTGTGCATTTAAGAAAAGTAACTTTAAAGGGAACAACACAGCGGCTCAATCTCTCTCCCTAGAAAATGAATCCAGTTGGTTTCGGTTTGGGATCCGATGTGTGTTCATCTGTGTCTAGAGTATACAGTGTGTGGAGGGATGTTTATAATCCAGCTGACTATAGTACACCTTTCACTGAAGCAAAAGCGTGTGTCTGTGTGTGTGTGTGTGTGTGTGTGTGTACCATTACCATGTAGTAGAGGTGATATAGTATGCTTTAGGATAGTATATATCTTAAAATGGGGGTATATTTAGAAATGGATGATCTAATGTTTTTCAAGAGTTTACACTCTTGGATGCTCCTTGTTTGCAGTAAAATGAAAAAAGTCGGACAAAAAATTGTAACTGTTGCTTTGCCAAAGTTGTATTTTGAAAAAGTGTCTGCTGTGAAACTGGCCAATCAGAACACGGTCGGTTTGTGATGTAGAAAGCTGACTTCACTGATGTGACTGATCATCTGGGACTAGAAACTGGCAAAGGGGACTTCTGTTCCCTGAGGGCCGACTGTAAGGCCCAGCCCACTCTCCACCGAGCCAATCATGTGCGCACTGTGGCTCGCTCATCTGCTCGGCCAGGCTGCGTTTGGCTCCAAGTTAAATGCTTTCTTCTGGGCCGTTGTTTTCCCTTGAGTCGAGAGGGGAATCCCCCAAATTCCCGGATGAAAAAACTGCTGCCAGACAAAGTGGTATTCAGTTCCAACTTCCACAAAGGGTATATAACATGCAAGCTCCCAGCTGAAGTGCATCCCACAATCCAATGCTCCACGTGAACAGTGTAGGCTGATCAAGAATTGTGCACATAAATGTAGGCCGCCTATCTTGGGCATTTCCAGTTTTGATGATAGGCTACTTTAGTTTCCTTATTTAAAATGGATACCTTTCCTGTTTTCACACATTGTCCATTCACAAGGCTGCATCATTTTAGGGTTGGCAGGTATTTAAAATATTGTAACATTTTATCATAGCCTGGTAGATGCAATTGACCTAATAACATTGAAGGGTGTGATGAACAGAATGTCATGTTTCTCAGGCCGAAAAAATAATGCAAAGAATTGCTGGGCATAAGTTCATTTCCAGAGTTTCAAGTGCCACTGTCTGTTACTGTTCTAAAGCACTCCATTACAGCAGACTGACATTTAATTGTGTATGCATTTTTGGAAAAAGTGATCCATTACATGATTTATTTCAAAACAATTTCTGTGTTGTATCCGTCACTGTACTGATTATGCATGTAATATTCTGATATTCTAATCTACAACTGCTAAATACTATATAAATAAACTATATATATATATGTATATTCTAACTCATTTTTAAAATTCAGTTTTGCTCATTTATTTATTGATATATTTAATTCCCGATTTTTGTTTTTATTATGGTGGATTCTGTACTCCACACATAGCAAAGAACTATAAGGCTGCCAGGCTGTCTAGTAATCACTCAGGTAAAGAATTGAATATAGGTGAAAACTAACTGGCATATCAATTGTGATTTCTCCAGATTCACTGGATTATCAAAGCAATAAATTAATAAAAACGACTCAAGAACATACTGACACATTCAAATATGAGCACTGGGCAATTTTTAATTGAAGCAAGAAACCTGTATTTTTGTTGTTATTGTTATAGGCAACCACATAGTAATCACTAGAAATTGTAAAGTCACTTCCTTTTTTAGCAAACCGAGGCCTGACTCAGTCTTTTAGTAGGACTGGGTTGGAATGAAAACCAAAAGAACAGCATGTTCTCTAAGATATCAGTCCGATCTAGTAAAATACACACATTCCAAATAAGAAATGCAAAAAACTGTGATTTTTGAAAACATACTGTAGATAGGCTGCAGCTCTGGAGAAGACACACCAATCGAAGGTTCTCTTTACATCGCTGCTGCAGCGTGGGGTTTCCCAGAGCTGATTGCAGGGTTACCGCGCCCAACTCGTCGTTCGATGGCAGGACGAGAGAGTCACTACGGAAAGGGCAGATGTTAAGCCTGACAAAAAGGAGACATTAGGCTATCTTGTTCACTTAAGTATATTCAATTTACAGATTGTCTGTTTTGTCTCTCTGGGCATACAAGCGACACCGTGTTTTCAGTCCAGGACTAGTGGGTGTGATTCCCCCCTCCCCTCTCCGGTTGGTTGACTGAGGTTGTCAAGCTCCCCAACCATAGCCTACGTTCGGGAAGGGCTGCTCCTTAGAAAACTAGCTGGCTAGCTAGTTTGTAAGCTAGCTTCTTCGGTCTTCGTTGATGCGTGGATTGGAGGGACACGCCGATTTCTTGTCCAGTCAATGCCAAAAACATAAAAACAAACGCAAATTGAAACAGGTAAGGAGAAATACAACATTGATGTTTTGCCATCCATGGCAAGAGGAATTGCTGTTGAATTCTAGCAGAATAGAACTGCCCGGGGGTGGGGTAGTGATAGCTAGCTTCCTAGCGAGTTAGTTAGCTAGGTATAGCTGCTTATCTTATAGGCAAAGCCAACGCCAAGATGTGTGGCTACTGAAGGGGATCCCAACGCTAAGGATTTACAGTGGATAAACAGGTTGCTATTAAATTAACTTTCACGCGACTAGCTTGCCGTGTATTCAATGTTAGCGGTAATAAAATGATAGCGATTGCTGCTAGCTGGCGAGTGAAGCTTGATGCCAATGGTGGGCTAGCGGAGGTGCTTCTTGGCCTGAATTACTTTAACTAGCTAACACCATCTAGCTAATCGTATTTCAGATTAGCGGGTGGTGTTAGCTCTACTGTTAGAAAAAAACTGTTGGTAATGTTAACATCATACGTTTTATAACTAATTGGCATCCCACACGAAAATTAACATTTCTTGAATTTATACAGGCTGATGACACAGTCCCTTGCCTGGGTGGAACAATGAACGTCCCATGAACAAATTAATAGCAAACGTTAGTTATTGGCCATAGCGCCATGGCTAGTTTACTTTCATATCAGAAACGGGCTACGTGTCGTTAACGTGAGCTGTTGTAATGGCGTTAACACCCTGTTTTTATAGTCCGAAGCACTAGCATAAGCCGCCTCTTGTCTGCCCCAGTCAACAACGAAACGACCACACCGGTACACCGCCACTTGCAGTGATAAAGTTAATTTAACTAACGTTAGTTACGTTAGTTATCTAACATTGGTTAATGGCTAGCTCTACAACGATGGGATGTGAAATTTCCATGCATCTGAGGCATTTGTTATTGCATTCTGCAAGTCAAACAGGCCACCACCCGACCTTGCAATTTCTTCAGGCTCAGCTCCTCTGCTGGATTAGAAAGCCAACTAGGTATACGTAGTAATCAAATCAAACAGGCACAGTTTGTCTTAACGAGATTGTTGGTATCTAAGTAATTACATTTCTTTAGGCCAAGCAAACGGAGTAGTTAGTTCACTCACTACATTGGCTTGAAAGCTACCCATGTAATTGCGGAAGAGCAGCGGAATCTTCCAGTAAGTGGCTATAGTATGGCTAGCTTACATTACATATTACTAGTTTAAACGAATGTAGTTCGGTAGACCTATTCTCAAGTTCTGCTTCTCTAACATTACATCGATCATGGCATACGCCCTTCTTAACCCACAAGCAGAATTGTCGCTAATAAATGGCTAGCTAATGTGCTTCCTTGGATACTAGCTCAACCCTGCCTGCAGGCCTACACTGCCAAGCCTGATAGCAAGCTAACTAGCGGGCAGCAGTCTGCAAGATGGCGTTTAGCTGCATCTTCTCAGATTTCCATCAGTGCAAGTCAGATTAGCATTATATTGTATGGCCAAAGTTGTATCGGTCTAGACTATATTAGACCGACTATTCTGCTATACCGTTAACTTGAACTGGACAGCTATTCAGTTGGGATATGAGTAATGTGTTTGTAGACCAACCTTTCAAACTAATTTGAGTAACAAACGGACAAACTGCTATTCAGCAGCCATTCAAATATCATGTAAACTATGCCACTCTTGGAGGTAAATCATGGTACTACACACAGTGACTGTCAACTATCACTACACCTCACACAGTGTTAGGTAAACATGTGCACATGCAATATTTAGTCAATATTAGGACATTCCTGTGTGTCTATATGTTGTTGCATATTTTGTAGATCCATAGCCTTCATGCCATACAATAGCTATCAGTTTTTGTTACATATCGATTTAAGTGCACCAATTAAGTGTTTCTTAATTTCTTAGGTGCATGGATTCTCTGGAAATGCAACCGCACTCCGATTCATGCAGACAATTATGGCACTAATACCATCAAGTACTAGTAGTGTGGAAATCCAGGCACTTGCTTTAAGCATGTTGTGTGTAAAAGAATTAAGCTTAAACTCATCCTTTTATGGTTGGGGAAGCATATTTCTGATGTCTGGGCTGGCTCTGCCAGCTGTTTACATGTTAGTGGACATGGATAGGATTAGAGACTCACTGACTGAGGATTGTAGCTTTCAGGATTATGGGGTTGCTCAGTGATAGCGCTGGTTATGGTCTTTTCTATGATCCAGCTTTAGACCTGTGAAATATTGCATTATCAGGACACTATTTAGACCTGGTAATCAACATGATTGCAAATAATGCTTAAATCTGCATTATAGTCTTGGATTTGACAGTCTGTGTAGATGTCATCGGAATAAAGTCTTCAACTCTTTGTACTGCAGATGTTGAATAGGGGCAGTGCAGACAGAAGTAATAATTGCTATTATCATATAACAGTACAGATTTACTATCTTGTCCTTCAAGAAATTAAATTTGTTCCTACTTACAGCAGACACATACAATCTATAGTTTTCAGATGGAAATGTAGGAACCGTCTTTGACTTCAGGGAGCAGCAGTGCAGACTACCCTTAAGAGACCTGAGAGCAGCTAGTAAGCCACAACTCCAGGCTGTTTGTCACAACTCATTGTTTATCGTGCAGTCAGCTGACCCTGATCAGGCGCTTGGAAAGGAGAAGCGATGAGGCAGAGGAACTCCAAACTGTAAGCATCCATAGAGGTCAATGACAAATCATATTTCTGAAAGTGGAGAATTAAAACTCAGATTTATGTGATTTCAGTCCATCCCACTTTGGGCTTCAACTTGTATTTTAGGGTTTGTTTTTTTGTTTTTTATCTTGAATCACTGAAGAGCATTTTCATATTCAAGGAGTTGGCCATTTTAGTTTACCGAATAGCTTTTCATGTCCATTTTTAACATAAAAGCCCTTTATTTTTAAATACTTCTTGATTTCAATGTTGTCTTCCCCACAAGTAACATTGTCTTATCATATGAGGCAATAAAAAATTATTGACAATGATAATCTGTAGATCATGACAGCTTTATGTCTGTATTTAGCTGAATGTGTTAATGTATTAGTTGTATATAAAGTACATCGTTTCTTAAGGGAATATTTTCCAACAGCGGTGGCAGGGACCAGGGGAGAGGGGATGCTGTTCACGGATGGGTGTGTGTATGTGTGTTGGTCCCAACTTGCAAGTAAAGAAATAAAAATACAGTTTATGAAAGAACTAATTTTAGCACGTATTTGATTTTAAGATAAGAGAGACTTTATTAATCCCGCCGTGGGGATATTCACGTTATAGCAGCTCACAACAATAGAAAAACAGAATAGAATAAACAATATAGTCAAATTGTGAAATCCCACAGGAGCAGTGGTACAAATCCTTTACCATACACAGGGTGAGCATTGGTTATTGATTATCTGAAATTCCAATTTAGCACAATTGTCTCAATTTGAATTTCATATTCTCACAGGAAGTAGAATTTGGATCGATTTTAAATGATCCTCGGACATATAAGTTGTCACTTGATTATACTACTCAACAATGATATTCCATGACATGTTTATTAGGAGATTAATGAGTGTAAGAGGATAACCTGAGTTTAAAAAGGTCAACCAATCAGAGGACCTGAAGGATAATGTAGTCAGGTAGAGAAGATTTCCAGTCTTGAACTAAAAACCTTCAGGCCTACGGACTGAAATACACAGGTAAGATGACTGGGTTGTCAAGTAGGGGTTGCCATCCTTAACTTTAGTTTTCTTTGGTCAATTAGTTCATAGTCTGCCTGCTGTCTTTATTACTGTCTAATTGTAATGTTGCCCTTTGAGCTTTTACCCGAGTTGTGCAAACAGCTCTAAGTGTTTTATCGTTTGCTGTTTGAGATTACAAATAGGCAAACCTTGGTTGTGGCTACGAGAACAGCTTGCATAGACAGCAATTTGTATCTACCAGGTAATACTTCTGAAGACACAATGTACAGTGTGAATGCCCTACGGTGGATCCACAGTATCGAATCATGTCATGCAGTGTGCTCTAAGAAACTTGTTTTGGTTATGTAGATTCTGCAGAATTGAAGCATTGTATTGTGAGTAAAAATGGAAATAAAGTCGGAGTAAATTCAACAGTGTTTTTACCCTAATGTTAAAACTGTGGGAAATCTTAATTGGGGCTACATTTGGTCGAAAATCTTCAGTGCATCCTCCCATTTTTATTAATCAAAAGTACAACATGCATTCAGTGACCAGTTTGCATGTACATACACACAGTTTATTTAGATTTGTTTTTTTAATATATCTCTTTGAGACATGTATTTCACTAGATGGATCTGAGGACAAGGTTATCCATTTTGCAGGGCCCTGGAGTTCAATGTCTTGTATAAGGACACTTCACTTAGAATCGACTATTTGCTTGCTCTGGGGCTCAAACCTGTGACCTTCAGGCTCACTCAAATAGTTTTCTTGAAATTATTCAGTTCAACAGAGGTTGATTTTTATTATTTGTTCTGACAAATGTGGTTTGCTGTAGTTGAAGCGAGTGTGCTACTGGATTATATGACTTATATGACTGTCTTTGGACAGGGATGAACGTTGTCTGCGATGTGCCTTTAGACTCTGTATTAATATAAGTGGCTTATTGATCACTTGGCTAAAATTCTCAGTATCCTAAGGATTGAGGTCAACAGGATAATGACTGCTTTTCGGATCATTGGCATGTCATGCCTTAACAGGATTTGTCTGGCAGTCTAAATTGTGTGTCAGGATTATGTCAGTGACATTGAGGTGGGTTGAACCAAGGTTGAACCATGAACCAGCCAATACAGATATGGAAAGTAAAATGTTCTGATTAAAATGGGGACTAAACCGTCTGGACTACATTCAACCCTGCCTTGTTTATAGGGCTGAAATATGAGACCTAATGAAAGTTTTTCTTGAATATTTGTGTGAAATGATGAAAGTAGTTCTTCATTTCTTTTTCAGATCAACAAGTGTCCCGGCAGCTGGAGTAAGGTAACCGAAAAAGCTAAGGAAAATGAGTGAACTGGACCAGTTACGCCAAGAGGCAGAACAGCTCAAAAATCAGATCAGAGTGAGCAAAAAACAAAATTTTTTTCACTTGCACTTAGTCAATCAATTATCCATCAAGAAAAATGCACATTTACACTTAAAGTTGAGACTGATAGTGTCAAATACTGATGCAACTTCTAATTGTTTTCCTTCTTTCAGGATGCCAGGAAAGCATGTGCAGATGCCACACTATCACAGGTAATATCTAAATGTATAATCTAACTTTTCTATTGAAAAACATTTGGTCTTAAATTAACTAACGTGCTTTGTACTTTTCAGATCACAGCTAATATTGACCCTGTTGGCCGAATCCAGATGCGTACAAGACGAACGCTGAGGGGGCATTTGGCTAAAATCTATGCCATGCATTGGGGAACGGATTCCAGGTATTAAATGTACTTTTTATTGGAAGATCATGTATGTTGCATTGTGTTGGCCATGTGTGACTCAATGATTTGTTTCCCTCATTCCTGCAGGCTCTTGGTCAGTGCCTCCCAAGATGGAAAACTCATTATTTGGGACAGCTATACCACAAACAAGGTAAGTCTTTCATGAGGGGAATTTGGAGCCGAAACAATTTACCACAAAAATGTTATACTATACATCATGCTTTTAATATTCTCTCGTTAAGGCGGGATTCAAGGAAAAATCCAGCCTAAAACACTTGTACACTGTTAAAGAGCAGCTATTGGCTGACTACCTTGCATTCCTGGGCCCATTTTGTTGTTTGGCGGTATTTTTCTTGTTCCTGTGGATAACTGGCCCAGCTACAGTGGCGTAAAACATACAACAACACTAAATGTCAGGTTTTGGGGTCAGTCAAGAACAAGGGCTTCTTTCTGTACCACCATTTTGCACCAATGTTCAACAAGCATACAGGGAGAAATCCAATGTAGAACAGGCAGAGATGCCAATTAAAGTAAACAAGGCAGGTTGAGGGAAAGTGGATACAACTAAGTCCTGGTATCATTGGATATCATAGGTGGATATATAACAGTCTAACAGTTTCTGAGGGAGTTTTCCTTCCGCCTCCTGACACCCATCTCACCCATCTCATCCCCTTGAGTTACGGAAGCCTGTAATTAACAGACGACAAAGTCATATTTTTACACTAGAGACAAATGAGCTAGTTAATTAGAGCAGAGCTCCAACAGAAATGTGTAGTGAAGAGGTAATATGTCATGATACAAAATGCTATACCCCTTTTTGTTCGGTGGTTGATGAGGCCCACTGCTTGGGGGAAGAAGCTTTTGCCTGGTTGTTATCGTCTGTCTGGAATTGGAAGATGTGGCTGGGAGCGGGTCAGTGGTGATCTTGCCAGAGCGCTTCCTGGACCTGGATGATTGTGTTGACCAGATGATTTGTTGTAGTCTGGTCCTGTCCTGTGTGGTGACCAGACAGTTATGGAGGAGATGAGGATGGACTCTATGATGGCCATGTAGAATGACAATGATGGTCCACCATCATTGTCTGCGGCAGGTTTCTTCAGCTGTTGCAGGAAGTACATCACCTGTGCTTTCTTGGTGATGGAGATGATGTTTTGAGTTCCTTGGTTCCCAGAAACGTGCATGACTCCACAGTGGTGACTGTTGAGGCTTTGATGTTAAGGGAGAAGGGAGGGGTGGGGTTTCTCCTGAAGTCCACAATCATCTCTACTGTCTTTTAAAGCATTAAGCTTCAGGTTGTTGTGGCTGCTCCAGGAGACCAGCTGCTGCTCCACCTCCATGATAACTCGTCTCCATTCGATATGAGTCCAATCGGTGTGTCATCAGTGAATTTGAGGAGCTTTGCAGAGGGTTTCCCTGGAGGTGCAGTCATTGGTGTAGCGAGAGTAGAGCACAAGAGCAGGATCACATGCTGTTTATGGTCTGTCAGGAAGTCAGCGATCCACCAACAGATGGGGTCAGGCACGCTCAGCTGGGAATGCTTGGCCTGTGGCTGCTTTGTATGATGATGCTGAATGCAGAGCTAAAGTCCACGAACATCCTTGCATCGGTCCCCGGACTGTCAAGGTGCTGGAGGAACTGTAGACTCACGTCGACAGTGTTGTCAATGGACTAGTTGGTGAACAACAGGGGGTCAGCGATGGCTTTGAGTCTTTCAAAGGTCTTCGTGGCCACAGAGGACAGGGTGACAGATAGTCATTTGGGCATGGCTTTTTGGGGACCGGAACAATGGTGGAACTAAAATGTAGCATGCATCATGGGAAGGGGCCTGGGCTGCCGCGCATTGATCATTTTCTTTGTTTTCAGGCAAAAAAAATGTTGTCACCTTTTAGGGCCATCACCAGTTTGCACCCCTTGTTCATAAGGGATGGATTTGATTACTTTGCAAAGATGAGATTATATGTGATCCTCTGTAGTTGAATGGGTAGAGCATTATCTTCCTTTTAATTGATCTTAGGTTTTGTTCCATCGCTACCACGTGATTGTAGTAGCCACTTGAGGTTATTAAAGTGTGTGTGTGTTTGTTACTGTGTGTAGGTTTCGTGTGTGAGTGGGGTACTCTCTCATGCAGACATCTTCTGGCCTCCCAGTGATTGCTTTTTGCCTTTTGTCAGCATCAAAGATTCCTAAGTTGCTGGCCTAACTAATACTTTATGTATCATGAGTGTGCTGTAATTCATGGAATATGAAGTCTGGCTGTCTGTGACGAAACAAAACAAATTTTTGTGTTTTTGCCACTCTTGTTCTAGGTTCATGCCATTCCTCTTCGCTCTTCCTGGGTCATGACTTGTGCATATGCACCTTCAGGAAATTACGTGGCCTGTGGAGGTTTAGACAACATCTGCTCCATTTACAACCTGAAAACCCGCGAGGGGAATGTACGCGTGAGCCGTGAGCTCGCTGGACATACAGGTGTGTGACCTACTCTAGTTTGCAGTGTTATTTTTGTTACATTAGTACTTATGCTTATGATAGCCAACTGCACTGGACTATTTGTACATTTTTATACAATAAATCTGTAGTAGGAATAATACAATAAAGCAATCACTACTACATAGATTTTAGAAAACCTAAAGTCAATGTAGAGTAGCTAAAATAGGATTTGTGATTCTAAGTCCTAATGAAAAGCTGAGCTTTATGGTTGAAGCAAGAATACGATTCATAAAAGATTAAATAAAGGCGTAGTTAACATCTCAAAGTTGAAAAACCTCAATAGGACAATATTTATGCTTTTCTAACTGGAAGAAACAAGAACTATTTGGATTAGACCTTTCATAATTCAGGACTGAATCAAAAGTGTTCTGGCAGCCTGTTTGATGTTAGGTGCTAGGTTGTTTTGTGCTTTAAAAGACTCATTCAGTATTTAAGTTGAATGTTTTGACAGCCATAATGTAATGTCTGATTGAAACCCATTGAAAAGTTGCAGGGGTACTTGTATCAACTTGTAGGGGTACTACAACAGAGAGCTGCCTGTCTGAGACGGCTCTTCATTTGTTTATACAATATTATTAGTGTCTCTAATTCCCACATAAGCTCTAAAATGCAAGCACAAAGCAGCGTTACTGAAATCTAATAATGTATACAATTGATTTGACGTTGTCATTCATCACTGCCAAATTAGAAAACCAACATCTAAGTGCTTTTTCATGCCATATGATTTCTGCAAATACCAGGTTACCTGTCCTGTTGTCGCTTTCTTGATGACAACCAGATTGTTACAAGCTCTGGAGATACCACTTGGTGAGTATAGGGTTGACACTCCCACCCACATTGATCTGTATCATTGGGTTTTCATCTGATCTAGTTTATACAAAATGTTGTACTTTCAAGGGGGTTGTCAACAACTGGCCACCATCTTTCTAATCCTATGTTTAATTTTGTAGTGCACTTTGGGACATTGAGACTGGCCAGCAGACAACTACATTTGCTGGACACACAGGTGATGTCATGAGCCTGTCATTGGCTCCTGATACAAGGTTATTCGTCTCTGGTGCTTGTGATGCCTCTGCTAAACTCTGGGATGTGCGAGAGGGCATGTGCAGACAGACATTTACTGGCCACGAGTCTGACATCAATGCCATCTGTGTAAGTAGTTTACAGTATATGAAACTACATTTACACTGTCCAGTCAAGTTGCTGTGTGTGTGTGTGTGTGTGTGTGTGTGTGTGTGTTTATGATGTATTGATGATTTCTGTCTTTGCCAATTGCAGTTCTTCCCCAATGGTAATGCCTTTGCCACGGGCTCTGACGATGCCACCTGCAGGCTCTTTGATCTGCGTGCTGATCAGGAATTGATGATCTACTCTCATGACAACATCATCTGTGGCATCACCTCTGTTGCATTCTCAAAGAGCGGCCGCCTCCTCCTGGCTGGATATGATGACTTCAACTGCAACGTGTGGGACACACTAAAGGCTGACCGTGCCGGTTAGTAATGTTACCTTGTTCGCTTCGTGTTACAAACTATAACAAGAGACCTACTCAAGAACTACACACGCATACAAACCAGTTCAAACTAAATAATCATTATGCTACTCTTCTAGGTGTGTTGGCTGGACATGACAACCGTGTTAGCTGCCTGGGAGTTACTGATGATGGTATGGCAGTTGCAACAGGGTCCTGGGACAGTTTTCTGAAGATCTGGAATTGAAGCCTGAAGGTGCGGCCTTTTTTTTTTTTTTTTTTGCAATTAAGTGTTTCCACCAATCACAAGCCTTTATGTGCTGCAGGTTTGTTCATGTGATTTGTGCATAAGGACCGTTATCTTATTTGTCCTCAGTTTTCTTTACAGCAAAGGCCCTGAGCTGAATTTTTCAAAATAAAATCTGCTCCAGAATAATTTGTGTAGTTGGAAAATGGGTTTAAATTACCTAAAGGTGATTGAAGGACACGGTGTTCTTTAGGTTTGTGCCAATTGTCCAGGTTTCTCCTCTCCTACATTGTTCCTGGTGGTGGTTTTTGTACAGTATGAAAAACAACAAGCACAGACTTGAGAACTGCCTGAGCTAGATAATCCCTTACAGTAAACATGAGGCCTTGATTTGGTTTTGTCAACGTTTTTTTTTTATTTCATTGTGCCTGAGTTGAGTGTTTTTTATATCAATGTGCACATCTGCTACTGTCAATCGCCTGAGACCTACAGGAAGAAATAGAAGTGTCTGCCAGGAAATATTCACTCAATAACATGTCACCATACAAACCTTTTCACATCCATGTCTTTGGCATGTCTTTGTTCGCCCGGACAGCAGTTTCATTCTAGTTTTGAGACTATAAAGTATTTTAAAAACAAAAACAAGTACATCTTAAAGAACCTTATAACATGCGGCATGTAAAATGATGGGAAATGTTAACTACACATGCAGTAAATGGGCTGTAACTTTAAATGACACCAGTCTTCTCCTTTTTAAGGCCAAAGGTCATCCGCCAATTGTGGCATTTTCACTTAAAATTATCAGGGGTGGGGAACAGTATTTTTTGTAGATATACACTCAGTGGCCACTTTATTAGGTTAATCTTGCTCGTACTGGGCAGGAGCCACTTTTGCCTCCAGAGCGGTCTGAAATCTTTGAGGCATGGATTCAACAAGGTGCTGGAAATGTTCCACGGGGCACAGGATACCTAGTCTTGTTTACACATGACTCGCTGTCTGGAGGAGTGAGCCCATTTGTGTTCATGGGGAGGTGTACCCCATAAAGTGGCCAGTGAGTATAGCTAAGAATTTCTTGGCTGTTACAGTTGATATAATTAGAGAGAGAAAGTCCTTGCCAGGATTTAACACACCTTTTTTTCTTTTTAAACCTGGTAATGGTACTGTAATGCTGCTGTTGTGACAGCACAGCTGATGCTGCCACAAAGGCTGTTGAAATGAATCATTCTCGTAAAAAATTCATTTTACATTACATTAACAATACATACACATTAATCAATGTGCTTAGTTAGTTATTCACAGAATTCCTTAGAATGAAATTGTGTCTCAGATTTGTCTAGCCAACGTGGCCAAATAGCCGATTAACTGAGCTTACACTCAACTGCATCCATAGGACACTGGCCTGTGCGTGACTACATGGCTCTCTGTGAAGTTTAATACTTCGCCCTTCACCTTTCTAAAACTACACTTGACACCAGGTGTGCAGTCCAGGTCAATTCTGACTTTCGTCTGTCTTTGTTCCTCAGATGCTATTTTAACTCCAAAGTTGACTGGAAGACCATTACAACTTCAGAATGTTATATTTCACAGCATCTTCTTCAACACTGTTTAAACTGACTTGGACACCACAAAACGAAGGGAAACCAATGCCTTTCCTACACAAAGAAGAGCACAATTGTTTATCACCTAGCTAAAAAAAAAAGAGGATCTCCTGTGGTATCAAATCAGAAACTTGTGCATTCCTTCTTGGACCATTTTATGTTACCTTGAAAGAGAAAACAACACTATCATCCCATGCAAATGTATGCGTCTTGAAAGCAAATGTTGGAGTGTAATTGTACAAATTATTTAACTTTTTTTAAGAATTCTATTCTGATGGTTTGTTATTCTTGATGGCTTTCTTTTTGTCATTTCTTCAGTGGTTTTAGATATGTTTGAAATTACAGCTTGTCTTTCTAATCCAGTTAAATCATGTATGGAGGATGAGAGAAAAACATGCAGAAGCTTGATCAGATTACACAAGCAGCTTTCGAGATGTCCATGATGTATTTATATACTAGCTGTTTTTGTTTCATCACAGCTTTTTGCACATGAAGAAGCTTTGCCTCTCAACTAATACTATGTTAACTAACCAAGCACATGCTATAAGTTGTTATGAATGCTCATTCCAGTACAAAAGGAGTTATTATGAGTACCTTTATCCAGTTAGCCCCCCCTTAATTCTTGTACATGCCTTTGACTTTGGGTGGGAAGGGATGGGGTAGCAAGGTTTGGTACCGAGATGGTTTGGGCATGGCTGGATTTTATTATATGGATGGGGGATTGTGTTTAGTATCCACTTGAGTGAAACACCTCGCCTGACTAAATAGACACTTCCTTTGCTTGGGACTGCAGTTGCAACTCTGTGAATGAAATGTACAAATCAATGTCTGAAAATAATGGTCTGATGTTTTAAGTTAAGACATCTAATTTTGTCTGCCATGAGTTAATTTAGATGTGCATGCTGTAGACTTGCTTTCAATGGTGCAAAGATCCTAGATCTGTTTTTTTTTCTCAAAAGGAGAGTAACCTATTGATATAATTTGAACTTGATAGGAGCCAATTTTTTGGCTCAAACTCTGCATACATCATGTACTAATACTGGTAACGCTATGCACCAGAGTGAGCAAGAACGGAGAAAGGACTTAATATTGACTGCATACTTAGTGTAAATTACGCTTACCAGTTCTAATGATGCCAATTTTTTGTAATAACAATCATTGTGAGAAATCTATCCCTCTTGACCTGTCCTCTCTCTCTCTCTCCTTGAAATCTCAATGGAACAAAACATCCTCACATACTGTCCATACTAAAACTTTTTGTACATTTTTTTTTTCTTGGTCTTAAATTAAAAGTCAAAAAGCATCTGAATGACAGAACATTTCACTGTATACAGAAGCACTTTTGTTAAAGTTGTGACATATTTTCACTTTTCTTTTTTCTGCAATGATGTACAATAAATGTGATGTATTCGTGTGTGGCCACAAGTGAAAATGCAATTCAACTGAGATGGATTCCCTTTTCTCTTTCCATTAATATGATAGAGCTCTGCACCCTTATGTACCTTTTCACTTTTTGTATTTTATTTCAGTCTGTTAGTGTTCCACGGTGAGCTGGATGCAAGATAGATACTGTACTAAATTGTACTGTTATTGAACATGTAATAAAAAGCTGTTTGAGATCTCCTTCTTGTTGACTTGAGTTGAACCGGAAGGTCACGGCATTGTGCTGCTTTTCAAAATGTGTGGCTTTTACTGCACTCCTTTTTTTTATTGTGTCGCCATGAGTAAGATTTAACACTTCTGATATCCCTACACTGTGCTGGTAGTAATTGTGCTTACCAAGGAGGTAGCCTGTACAGCACCACAGCTACATGGCAAGGAAGGAGGTTATTGCATCAGGTCAGCAACATAAGACTAGCTATTTAGACGTGAATGGCAATCTGCTGATGGTGAAGATGCAGTTTAGCTGTCCTCTAAGATTTTGTTATTCAGTTGACCAATGGTGAGCTTTAATATACCAAGAAAATAAAACATTAAAGTACATCTGTTTGTCAACCTAGATGCATTTGGGTCTTTTAAAGGTCTTGTGTCCAGAACAATATGTACCAAACATTCAACGATGACACAGAGCTATTAATACGCCTTGTTGGTTAATGAACAATAGTTTGTCATTTTAGCACTCTGCTGCCTTGGAGCAATTCTGTTAAAACTGACTAGGTCATTGGAAACTTTGGAATCTGATATGCAGAGGCCTAGCAGTTTTATGGCAGCAGATGAACGGTTTATGAGGTGCATTACTGACACCAGCTAATGTTGAGTGTGAATTGAATCGATATTCAACCTTGCTAACTAACCTCAAACGTCCAGTACCACTACTTTATAAAAATCTACCGTATTTTACTGTATTATCCAAATCCTAAAGTGAGATAAAAGTCAATTTCTCATGTCTGAATCAGTACTCTACCATCTACCCCTATGGCCGTTCATGACTACTGTAAAAATGTAAACACTACTAGATACACATCACATTCACTTTCCCACATCTTCCATCAATGTTTCTGCCGTTTTATAAAACGGGTCCTCAGTTCTGACTGGCTGAGTCACGTGGGAAAGCCGCTGTAAAGAAGCCCGATAAAGAGGCTTTGTAGTTGCGTCACAAATCTCCTAGCAACCACGGCTGGCGCCATCTTGAAGGCCCATTTCAGAACTGGCTGTCGCAAATGTTGGCTTAACAGAAAACAGTGAGGCTAGAGAAACACATATCTGAAGAAAATAGTCGTGGTGTCCATTTGAGGGAGAAGGGACTGGGCAACTTGTCTTCATCCCTTGTTCCAAACTATGTAACTTGAGAAATGTTAGCTCAGTTAGCTCGAACAGTTGGTTTTTGGCTTTGTTAGTTAGTCTGTAATCAATGAGAAAATTTTGAAAAGCAACTAATGTTAATGTTAACATGTAACTGGCCACGTAACGTTAGCTATTGTGCAAATCAGATGTTTTAACAAAACCGATAGTAGGCTGACAAGATGCAGCAGTCTGCTAGCTAACATGATCTAAACACTAAATGCATCAGGTGGATCAGCTATGAGTTCTAAGTCCTCGCCAAAAACAGCCCAGAAATGAACCATGTAGTTTATACTTGGTTAAATCATTCCTGAAGATTATTGAGTTATATTCGAGACCTCTCACTGCCTGGAAAGTACATATCTCAAGTTAGGACATTAAACCATTCTGTAAATAATTTTTGCGGGACCGCTTTCAAAGTTTGTTTACGGACCGCCATCTTCCCGCTGTTCGACCAACCAGGCGACACTTAGCGGAAGCTGCTGGATGTGCTCATACTGGTCTCGCTACTCCACCGAAAGGAGGGGGCGGTGTGATGAAATCGTCCACCAAGAATACAATTCATTGACTGAGATTGAATTCCATAACTGAATTGAAATACTCACGATATTTGTTAAAGTAGATTTTCCAACTTTCCACATACTTCTTACTCACTAATGTCTGCATTAACGACAACCGATACTTACTTGAACCTCTGTAAAATAAAACCGTCCAAAGTAATGACGTACTTCCTTCCTCACTCAGATAATGCCATCTTGATAGGCCTCACGGGGTGGTTTCATTTTTGCCTTCGTAGAAAAATATTCTTCTAACCCGAATTTCTAAATTTGTGACAGGGAGGAAAAACGTGTGTGGTTGGGAGCTATTCAACTCCCTTATTACATGTATGCGTTTTTTTACGAAACCGCTTTGTTGGATTACCTGGGGACCCTACGCACTTCAATTCAGAGGCACATTTTGAACGGTCGTCTGGTGTTGATGACACAGCTCGCCAGCCCACCGAACAAAGGAACAGCGCAAGGCCGATGCACCCTCGTTAGCGCAACCAGAGCTGAGCTAATATTTATAAAAGAAAATAACTAGTCCACCGAATCGCGATCGTTTGACATTTTTGTCGTAAGACGTTTTTTTTGGGAACAGTTTTACTTGATAAATAAGTGATCCGACTCGTTTGGGCCATTCTAGCAACATTCGCTAACGTTAGCGTTAGCCGCAAGCGTGGTCAGCTAGCAAGCTAACTGGTAACGTTAGTTTTGTTTGGATTTAATTGAGGGTTTGTTTTTTTAGTTGTTGCAAAAATGGCCGAAGTATACATTCGTGTAGCGGAGGAGGAAAATGAGGAACCCATGGAGATCCCATCCGAGGATGACGGAACAGTTTTGCTCTCAACAGTGGCGGCTCAGTTTCCAGGGGCGTGCGGCCTTCGATTCAGAAGCCCCGTTTCTCAGTGCATGCGAGGAGTGCGTCTGGTTGAAGGGGTTCTCCACGCACCAGAAAACGGATGGGGCAACCTGGTGTATGTTGTGAATTATCCAAAAGGTAGATACGAGCACTTGCGCGTTCACTTTGCTTTCTATAAATACTTGAATACTTGAATAGGTGACCACTGTATTCATAATTTATGATGCACAACACTGAATATAGAACCGGAGCGTTGTCAGCAGCTCCACATCTAGCGGTGCCTTTATCAATACAGTCCATTTAACGGAAACTTTGTTTTCTATTGTTGTATTCATACCGGTTTCAGACAATAAAAGAAAGATGGAGGAGATTGATGCCTCCTCCGCTGTTAAAATGAAGAGAGGGGATATGAAGACATCTGACCTGATTGTACTGGGCCTCCCTTGGAAAACATCTGAGCAGGATCTGAAAGACTACTTCAGCACCTTTGGAGAAGTCATCATGGTCCAGGTAACATTAAATCCAGATGTTCATATTGGGTTCTATCTACACAACACAGATCTTTGATTGGTAGTCATCGGTTAATTATTTACTCAGGTAAAACGAGATGCCAAGACTGGAAACTCTAAAGGTTTTGGCTTTGTGAGGTTCACTGAATACGAGTCACAAGAAAAGGTGATCTCTCAGCGCCATATGATTGATGGAAGATGGTGCGACTGCAAGCTTCCCAACTCTAAGGTGGATATGGTCAGCATGATGCACAAACACACACACGTCATGGAATACAAAAATTGGGCGATGCTTATAGGTTGTGCTCTATTTATGACTTGCAGTATGTTTTTCTGATTTCAGCAAGGCCCAGATGAGCCAATGAGAAGCAGGAAAGTGTTTGTAGGCCGCTGCACAGAAGACATGACCACTGATGACCTGCGGCAGTTTTTTATGCAGTATGGCGAAGTCACAGATGTCTTCATCCCCAAACCATTCCGCGCTTTTGCCTTCGTCACCTTCGCAGATGATCAGGTACAGTACCGAATTGGTAAAGAATGGTTTGTTATTTTATCGGTCCGTATGTCCAGCTGACCTGAGGTATGCCTTTCCCTTGCAGGTTGCCCAGTCTCTCTGTGGAGAGGACCTGATCATCAAGGGGGTCAGTGTGCACATTTCAAATGCCGAGCCCAAACACGGCAATAGGCAGATGGATCGTTCAGGGCGGTTTGGGAATGGTTTTGGAGGCCAAGGGTTTGGTAGTAGCCGTAGTGGGTTAGGGAGCAGCACTAACAGTAATCTGGCTAACTTTGGTTCCTTTAGCCTGAACCCCGCTATGATGGCTGCTGCTCAGGCCGCTCTGCAGAGTAGTTGGGGAATGATGGGTATGCTAGCCAGCCAGCAAGGGCAGACCTCCACCTCAGGTAGCACTTCCACTGGAACAAGCTCTAGTAGGGATCAGAGTCAGTCCTTCAGCACAGGCAACAGTAACTACGGCACCAGCTCAGCCAGCCTGGGCTGGGGAACTGGGTCAAACTCTACAACCAGTGGTAGTGGGTTTAGCTCAGGTTTTGGGTCCAGTATGGAGTCAAAGTCGTCTGGGTGGGGTATGTAAGTTAAGTATTTTGTATGGTAAGTATTGTGAGAAAGATGAGTCTTTTCCAAATTTATTTCTGGTGTTATGTGTATCTGAAACACTTTTGTGAAAGATGTTTTGTACATTTGGGGGGGAAAAAATGCTAAAGATTTAATTTAGAAAGTGTTGAAGTGAATTGTTTACCAGGATGTTCAACTTAAGTGCTATTTTTGATGTCTCATGTGTTTGTTTTATCTTCATTTCAACTGGATTCTCTAATGCATGCATTGTGAAATGTGATATGATCATTTTGAAAATGCATGAATGTTTGTGGCTCACCATTATCCAGCTTTGTCATCTACTTTGAAAGCAATCTTGCATTGGGAAGAATCTGGTTGAAACGTAAATGTTTTAAGTGCAACTTTATTTGCAGTCAAGTTCTGTGGAAAAGCCTTCACTAAAATCTCTTCTGCAGTTCACCTCTCTTCCATTTTCCTCCGAGGAAGCTCCTCTTTGGCAGCATTCTTGGGGTGATATCGGTATCACTCTCCTCTTCCCACCTGTAAATGCTATGCCATCAAAGAACGGCTTCACTCCGCATGTTCTAAGAGACGGTGGGTGTTTTCATTTTTATCCACTTTTAAATGGAAAGAACTGCGCAACTGACATTTTAAGAACTGATGAGTGCGATTGAGGATGGCTTGTGGCGAAGAGTGAAACGATGAGTGAGCGAACGGAGAGAAGCGTGAAACGGACTGGTTGTGCGGTGAAAGAGCCCAATTTGACTGCTTTTGAGTGTGTGAATGGAAGCTGCAGATGCTACACGCGCCTCCCCTAACATGGACATTCTTTATTTAGTACTTCAAGATCTCCTTTTTTATCTTTGCAATTTTTCCCTATCATTTAGTATGTTGATCAAGTGCAGAAGTAGTATCAAAATGTAGTGGAATGTTGTGATGAATATGTCTTGCTTATATTATCTGATCTGGATGCTGTATGGTGTGTGCTTTCTTGTTATTGAACTGGTCTGTAAGTATGAACTTGATGTGGATGACACCTGCTGAAGACACTGGGGAACGTGAGTGATAGTGTGAGAACGTGGAGTGGTGTGTTCAATGGTTCCCAGTAGTTTTTGATGTTTTAAGGTGTTTTAAAGATTTGTCAAATGAAGGGATTTCTCTAATAAAGTTCATTTGAATAGATGCTTAGTTGATATTACTTGTGTCGATTTGTCAAAAAAATCTAATTCGATTCACATATCTAGGGACCTTGGGCTCTGCTGGTCGAGGTCTCCGTTTGAACCCTGACTGAAGTCTCTTCTGAGGGACGAAGACGGCAGTTCCAACACTTTCATTGTGTGGGCTTCTCAGACATGACATGGGGTAGTACCTGTCTTTTTGCTGCTTGAAATGGCTTGTCTGAAGGTGAATCATTCCTGATTACTCACACCCCTTTGTGTTGAAGGCAGGTTTTAAGGCATCAGTCGTGGGTTTCATCTTAAAAGGGGTAGACTCAGCAATGTGGTATTACCTCCCCGAACAGTGATTTGGTTCTTGAGGGGGGGGGGGGGGAAAGAAAGACCTTAACTCTGGGTGAGCCTACATCAAACTTGAGATGGGTGTGGATGTTACAGTGCTGAGTCTTACAATTGGTGATGGGGAATTTGTTTTTGCAAGATGCGGCGTTTTTGGGTAGTGAAACTTGTCGGATTCCCTCCTTACCTACACTAAATGTTTATGTAGCATTTAAGAATCCCACCACTCCAATGTAAGCTTAAGTCATTTTTTTATTTTACTTCTCTAAAGTCTTTTTGAAGCAGTATTTCACTTTAGCAGATTGTACCTTTAACCTGCAGACATGTAAAAGTTAATAGTCAGCCATCAGTGTTGGCAACTCTGAGCCCACTTCTGTTTTTAATGGCATTAAGTTGTTTTGTTTTTTTAACCTATTGTAATGTTGATGGTGCCTAATAGCAAACACAGTTCAAATGTAGAATAGTTGCCATAAGTCCTTTGAGATGGCATTTCCATGTAGGAGACACTGCCTGTGTCTTGTCCTTATTCCCTGCTGTCCTCCTCAGTGTCTCTGCTCTTCCTCTTCCCAGCATTCTCTTCTTTAGATCCCTCTGCTTCTGGTTGATCTCTTCACTTCTCTTTTGTATGAAGCTGGACTGGAATAAATAAAAGGGAAATCAAACATGTGAAATGTGCTGTTTGCTGTAAAATATATACACACTGTTTTTGATTTGATTGCCAATACGATGGAAGTAACTCACCAATGCAGTACTGCGACGGGCTACCAGCTTCACATCCTCTGAAGACACTGTGCTTCTCTTAGCATGCCTGAAATCCAAACAAACTACATGGTAATAAACTCCACTTTAAAAGGAGGTTAAAAAAAACTAGACTTGAAACTGTTTGCACTTGCTACTATAGTCACAAAAGTGAAGAAGACATTGTTCTTACCTTGCAAAGGCCTCCAAGTCCTTTGCAAATATATCTGAAAAAGAACAAGAGCGAAAGGTGGGAGGCTGAGTAGATGGACTTGTGGGAATTATGAAACTCAAGTTTTGAAGTAGAATTGCATTTTTCTACTGTATGTGTGAAGAAAGTTATGCCATCTTGGTGACTGTTACATTTCAATAGGTTTCCATTAGTCTGCTGGAAATTGGACAAATCTAATGTCAAACTAGAAAAGGTTAAATATTCTTCAGAAAGTGTTCAGCTTAGAAGCTAAAAAGTTTGAGATTTAATGTTTTGATTTTTTTTCTTTTGAAGTATCAATATAATGGGTATTAAAAATACTAAGTCCACTAAGTATAACAGCTGAAAGTTAATCCTGAGCAGAATGTTAAATCAAAGTGATCTAAACTACAACGTGTTAAAATAATATGAACAGCATTGATGTCTTTATTTAAATGTTAACTAGGTAAAATTCTGGTTCCTAGGGTGTTACGACGTGGTTGCTAGGTGACTACTAGTGGTTGTTGGGTAATTACTAGGGCTGCTAGTGTTCTAGCGTGTTACCAGGGTGTTTCTAGGTAGTTGTTGGGGTGTGCTAGTGTGTACTAGATGGTTGCTATGTGATTACTAGTTGTAATGGAAGTAGTAGTACATGTACTATAGTAGTATAGTAACAGTTGTAGGAGGCGATTCAAAGCATGGAAGACTAATGCTGACTATACAACTTCATACCCACCACACTGCCTGAATGTAGTTTCAGATATCGCTGCTATGACCTGTCGACTGAACTCCCTCCGGTGGTCTTCTCCGACCCTCTGACACAGCCGCCCCACAGTGTAGTGTATCGCTGCCTTTAGTCTCTAAAAAGGTTCAAATCAAAGTCAAGTCAAATGTGCAGGGCGGTGCTGCAGAAGTCATCATAGGTTAGATACCAGCTAGCTACATAACGTGACGTGACGTCAGACCAACGGTTTAAAGTAATTTTTACCGGCTATGGTTTAATGTGCAAGACGTTTTCTGAATGGTTGGGACACACAAGTGATCCACCACGCAGCTCGTACTTCAGTAAAATCTCATCTTTAGAGTGATGTTGGGGGTTTTGTAATATTTACTGATCAAAAGAACGTACAGAGTTAGCCCAGCTATAACCGACACAAATTCAAGTCATCTCACCTGTTGTGTCGCTTCTTTTTCCACTGACATCTTGTGAGCAAAACTTTGACCGACCCCGCTGAAGAAAACGGGATTACAAGGGTGACATAGCTTGATGGACACCAAATTAGCGATAAATACGACACATCCCTCAGAAAATCACGACCTGACAGATAAAACACATCCAGAACCTTTTATTAAGTTTCGCGCGCGACACAGCTACTGCATCCAAACAACACTTCTACTTCCTTTTTTATTCACAATCTACAGCGCCATCTGGTGGTTTGGAGTACTACACGTTTCCAAATCACACCCAGTCACACGCAAACGTGTTCAAAATACATGTTTACATGTAGATATAACTCATACAGACCGAGTACGTGGCCTCTTTATATGATTATTGTTTCAAGATTTTTTATATATATTATCTATTTATATCAATTACAATCCTTCAGAGCCTCAGTGAGAAAACAGTTAAGCAGTCTTTTTATAAATTTGCTTGCAGACTTGATCCTCACACGTGAGTTCCTGAAAGAGAAAAGGGTGAAGTTATGAAAACATCCACTATTATCTATTAGTTTTATATATAAACTGTATTAGTGAGTATCCACTGAATCGTGCCAAATGCCAAAATCAAGAAAGGAGGTTGTCTTGCCCCCAAATCTAATATTGCATGGATGTATGGAATGAATGATGTATGCACAATTAATTGGTGTCTTGAGTTTTCAGGAATATTTTTGAGGGGGATCAGGGTACATTTTCTAGATTGATGATTGATGACATATTTATTATATACAGCTCAGTTGAAACCAGTAAAGTTGTACCAGATGAAGCTTGTCTCCCTGAATCCAGTGGCTCCACCCTCTGTTCTTCTTTTCTCCTCTCTGAACACACACCAGCTTATCATTGTCCCAGTTAATCACAGTCTGATATGAAATAAAAATGAAATAATCAGCAAAATAATGTCTGACTGCAGTGAGATAGTGTAGCTACAGAGTGCAGTTTAGTGTTTCTGGATGTTTTTGAAGGTTTTATAAAGCTGAAAATGCATTGCACCAGAACAAGATGTTTCATTTTATTTATTTGACATACAGCTTTCATTTGTCTCCAGTGGGGATTTCTATTTTCTCGCTTGTGACTGTAATACTGCAAATGATTAAAGTTTCCACCTGGCATGATCTGTTGTCCATTCCTTTGGTCACCTCTACAAACTCTTCTCCAGTTTTGAACGAACACGAGTAGTTTTTGAAAGTACTGAGTGTTTTGATTGTGAAATAATCTCCGTCTTGCTTAATCACTTTCTGGGGCTTCAACATATTGGCAATTTTACGTGTTGCAAAATCGATGCCTGTGTGTGAAAATGAAAAGGATATGTTATAACAAAACCTCACCCCTGAAAAACCCTGTTCACTTTACCTCGCTCCATCCACCATGTTCCGATCAGAAAATCAATACCTACACTTTCACTGGATTTTAAACCCCCTTCAGGTCACCGTCACCAGAGGAAATACACATTGGCAATAGCAGATTATATGTTCTCAAGCCCCAACTCAATTCTGAAGAAATGTATTTCCATCCATTCAAAAATAAATTATGTTCAGTAATAGTAAACAATATAGAGCTTTCCTTTATGTCAGAGGACTTCATATATATATTACAAGATTTCATAATTTATCACACCATTCAGCCAACTCGTATCTAAGGATTCCCTAAAATTGTCTACATTTTTCTGACAGAAATCAGTCTTGTATTTAGAAATGAATCAGCAATTGAACACAGTTGAAACACAGTAAAAACCTAAGAAAATATTCTGCTCTGAACAAAACATTCATGTACTTTCATGGCAGATTACTCACCAAGAGCAATCATGTATCCTTCAAAATTGTCATTACTGACAAAGTCCCACGTGCCGCTGTAGTCGACGGGCATGCTGGATGTTAGCGTGGCTCTCTGGGAAACTCGACTGACATGACCATCAGGAGTGAACACACTTAAAGCTCATGGGTGTGATGTACCGTGGTGTGTCAATACAGGGCAGAGGTGACATATTGCCTCATGCTGATATGGACACGTACAGCGGAGGACCACTGGGGGGCAGAGCAGCCGTTTGTACGCTTTAACACGAGGAAGATGAAAGACGCTTCACACGATTCACAAACCACATGGACGTCTTGCACCTTTAATACTTTTTCTCTCTAGTGAGGAAAAAGAGAAACATAATCCCCAAGATGAAACAATTACATGCACAAGCTTTTTACCGAGCGCCCCCGTGGCTTAGCGAGCAGCCCTCTGGTTTCAGTGGTGGTGAACTGTGAAATGTGACCTTTCCTCGTGCTCATGTAGAGAGTGGGCCGTTGCTCAGCTGAGCGGCGGTGGAGTTCCACGTCTGGCTGAATGTGTGAGAGCCATTATGTTTCATTACATGCTCATCTTCATGGCGTATCGCGGCAGCAGATGGATGCCGAGGAAGCAAAGATTAACATTGTGAGTGTTGGTGTGTGGTTTTGAATGGTGGATGTCTTCATAATTGCAGGAAACCAGGTTGCGGCCAATACAATTTCACACTGATGTTTTGACTTGGCACAAAAACATTCTGCTCATCAATCATTCTGAATTTTTTTTGTCAACGTTTCATTTTCCAGTCAAGTGGTGAATGCAGTGTTCGTGGTACTGGTGCTGGTCCCCCAGCTCTACGTCATGGGAAGGTAACTGGATCGTAGGTAACGGCATCTAGCCATTCAAAGCTTTGTTTGGATCATCTGCACAACAGTAAGCTTCAACTGAACGCTGCTGTCTGTTTTGATACAAGGCCCAAATCCTCCAGATACTGCAGGCAGCCTCTTCTGAACAACCTGTCAGCCTCCGTTGCCTTATCCTTCATAGCTTCAGGTACATCACCACATCTCAAACACGATACACACTGCTGGACTCAAACCTCGACTGAATCGTAACATGCTAACTTCAACTCTCCTGAAAGGTTTTTCGGTGACATTCACCCTGATGGACCCGGTTCCTCAGAGCTTCTGGGCGGCCTACCATCTGTTTGGACTGCTGTCGCTTGGCCAAGGACTGTGCACCACCATCTTGACTCTAACTGCAGCAGCATGTGTAAGAAAAGACTCCTTCATATTTACACCCTGAAAAAAAAGAGGAACATAATGATATCAAGTAATATTGGCATATTCACAGGCAAAAACCACCCCAGAGCTGTACTACATGTCCCTTATTCAAACAGTGGCTTGTATTTTCAGTACAGGTAAACTCACACACACACACACACACTTACACACACACACACACACACACCTGTCCCTCAGCATCTTCAATTCAAACCTATTCTGAGAATTAACACTTTCTTTGTGCTACTCAGCTTTCTTCACGGTGCGGGGAGGACTGTGGCTAACGAAGAGACTGAGAATGAACAATGAGCAGTAAACCCGTCCGGCTGCCCAGGTCGACACGCAATACTACACTTTAATGTTTCATGTGGTTCCCGAGCCGCCGCCGGCTGGTAACACTATACTATGGGAGCGCAGAGGGAAAGTGATATCACCGTTTGGCATTTTAGTATTAGAAAACACAGTTTGTCTAGACTGGTGGTGTTGTTTGCTTTGAATGTGATGATTGTTTAAGGTAACACATCTACAAATATAATATATATAATATGTAACTTAATAAACAATTCAGTGCATTATTATAAAATGTGTGTGTGAAATCTGTATGCAGTAGTGAAAGTGGCATTCAGTCCCCATGTGGAGAGGTAAAGCCACAATAGTAGTTTTCTTAACACAGTAAGGAAAAGCAAAGGAAACTTTCATTTACATCGATGAAGCGATGGTGGTCAAGTGATAATGTGAAATAGTGCAAACACTGTACTGAACGCTCACTGAATCATCCTCAATCATTTAAGGGGAATAAGTTGTGATGAGTGGTTATAAGAGACCAATAAGCGGTCATAGTGTGTGTCAAGCATTTGGAAAATATGGACAATGAAACAGATTTTGTTGGCAGATCTGATTTACTTGCTCTCCACCATTTCCAGAAGAAGCTACATAATTTATCAGTTTCATATTACAGTATAAATTCTACATTTCAGGTAAAATGTATTCACCACATATGAATTCAAGTGAAAATATAAAACCATTCAAAAATGTTATTTCAATTATGAAAAGCAAATTAAAATATAAATATCTCAAAAAGATGTCTCATGTTGACAGATGACATTTTATTTTGTCATTTTATGCACAGAATGATTGTCTTTATTTTATCCCCATGAAAATCCATTTTACAGTCAGTGATTTTTCTTTTCTTTTTCCAACCCATTTTTTATTTAATATATTTACTGTATGAATCACTTTGAATTGTTTCTGCTCAAGAGACAGTACAGTGGATGATCACTGATGTGGACCGAACGAAGGCACAGCGATAACCTGAGTACTTTAAGTGAGAGGTCTTCAACCACAATTATATCAATTAAATATATCCAATCAACTGTAATTTAAAATACTGAGTGCACCTGAAGATTTCACCTCCTCCTATGTGAACAGGAGGTGAAATTGAAAAAATAAGTAAGAGTAAGAAATGCTGGTGGTTTATGGTTTAGTCTAATTTTTCCTTTCTCAATAACGTGAGAAAACTGAGTATTTGAAAATTTCCAAATTCACCCGAGAAAGAAAATCATCGACACACAGAAACACACAACCCGGGCCACACAGCTGATGGGAAGAACTCTTAGTGGTTGCTTTGACATGATTTAGACCGGATGTGGGTTTATCACATCAAATGTTCATCAAGTGCCAGATAAGATGACATTTGTATTTTCAAAGTGTTCAAAATCTTCAAAATCTTCAATTACTTGTATACTTCAAAAGCATAATTTCAGTATCAGTAACATTTTATTATAACTCTCTCACACAAACACACATTTTTTATTCGCTCAATGAATTCAATACATGTAAGTGCTGGCCCATAAATACATTCTTCGTCAATATCCAGCATTGTGTTGGTCAAATTATAACAACTGTCTGATGTAAAGACCAGAAAGTTTAGCGTGTACTTCCTATCCTAGAAGTGCATCATAGTCTATATACCAAAGCAGCCTGCCGTTATCGGGCCGAACCCCAGTGACAGGCCATTTGCTGGGGTTGTCCTTGACTCGGCTCAGCTGGGTGATCAGCTCGTGCTTGCCCTTGCCCATCACCAGTAAAGCCACCCTGCGGGCCTGGTTGATGGCCCTGAGAGTGAGGCTCATACGCTGGTGGGGTTTGGCGGGGCTCTCGGTGAGGGCCACCAGATCGTCCCCGCGGCCGTCCACTCTTCCGCCGGGGAACAGAGACGCCGTGTGACCGTCGTAGCCGACGCCCAACAGGACGAAATGGAAACCGGAGCCGTTCACCGCCTCGGTGACCTCCTTCTCGTAGAGCAGCGCTCCCCCGTCCTCCTCCACGCACAGACGCTGGTTGAGCTGCACGGGCATGGGGTGGATGTTGTAGTAGGGTATCCTGACGTGCTGGAGCAGCTGGTCGTGCAGGGTGCGGAAGTTAGACTCGGACTCGGTCGGAGGCACGCAGCGCTCGTCCACCATCCACACGTGGGTATCCCTCCACGGGAAGTTGAAGTGGTGCTGGGCCAACCGGTGGAACAGGGCCAGGGGGGTGGAGCCGCCGGACAGGGCGAGGTGGAAGGGACCGCCCTCGCCCACCGCCGCCTCGGCCGCCGCCTGCAGATCCGACGCCAGCCTCTCCACCAGCTCTTCGCCCCAAGCCGACACCATGTCCGTACTGCGATATTTGCCTTGCATCACTTGGAAACTGTCTGTTGCCGAACCGCCCATCTGGTCGGGCTTGATCATCACCACCGCTTCGCCGGCGTAGCTGATGTCCCTTCCTCTCAGACGGAAGTCCAGCAGGTTCCCGTTGTCGGCACCTCCGGGGTAGATGCGGGGGAAAGATTTGGCCAGGCTCTTTAGCAGCGGCGTCCATAAGCTCCAGGAGGCCAGGAGGCTTTCAGCACTAATGAAACTATCCTTCTTTCCAGCGAAGATGTGAGCAATAAGTTCTCCATAAGCTTCCCTCTGCTCTGCTGGGGCTTGAACATAGTAGTCTGAAATGGGCAAACCTAGCACACTGACGTCTTTATGCTCCGTCACTTCCTTCCAGTCCCTGTCCATCACAGCTGGCTTGAAGAGGTTTTTACTTACAAGAATTGCTGGATATTGAAGGCTGCCGTGCCCGAAGTAAAAAACGATCTGTTTGGGCTTGCAATTAATACGGTCGTGATTCTGAACACAAAAGATGTCGTTCTTGAAGAGGACACGTGCGTAGCCCACCCGCTCATCCAACATCTTCCCTGACATCAGCATGACTGGCACACCGTCGTACTGGGCCACGTCGATGTGAGCCATGACCGCTGAGACACAGAAGCACACAAGAGCAACAGGATCAGGTCTTTATTTGTTCTAGAGCAAACCGATTGAATGACCTGCATTCCTGCACAAATAATACAATCAGGCCTCATCCACACTAATACGTTTTCCTTTTAAAGCGCATAACTTTTGCTACGTTTACGCCTATCGTCCACACTGCTCCTGCCGTTTTGGAAACTCTGAAGACTTTTTAAAACGATGCTGACCCTGTTTTAGTTTTAAAACTCAAACTTAAAAAACGGAGACTTGTGAAAACGATGATGCAGACACCCACGTTCGCTTCCCGATTGGGTCTTGTCAGCGATGGATAGTGCTCCCGGTACCACGGTAATATGTCGACTCCCAATCTATACTCTCCGCCGCGTTTACCGCCTTATACTCGTTCGTTACTCCCAGTAACAGTTCCACCTCGACGTCCGTCCAAACAAAGACATCTCTGCTCTTACTTTCCGTCATTGCTGTTCTTCGTAACGGTATTTTCTGCAACTGAGCAGAACAGACAATCTGCTTCCTGTTTACACCGGCACGCGCATGCCCAGTGTAGGTGAATGGTCACGTGATATGCGTTTTCAGGCGTGTTAGCATGGACGGAGATCATTACTGAAGTGGTGCTAAAACGCTTCTGTGGATGTAGCATGAGGTCTGATCTCCATCTGATCTCTCCAAGTCATAACAATGGATGAACACGATGTGATTTAACAAATAACACACACATTCTTGCACAATTTTTGTGTGTTATTTGTTAAATCACATTGTGTTTATCCATCTATTCTTATGACTGATCAGACTATAGTTTAGGAGCCATTTCTACAGGAATGCAGGTAATTCAAAAGGTTCAAAATCCTCACAACTCTATTTCAGACCCACAGTATAGTACATCTATCTATCTATCTATCTATCTATCTATCTATCTATCTATCTATCTATCTATCTATCTATCTATCTAAGTAAAAACAGTAGAACCAGAATAATGCAGTAAAAAGAGAAGCTTTTAACACTCACCAGCAAATGTTGGTGTGAAACTGAGGTGATCCTTCGTCGTGTTCAGCTCCTCCCGGACCGCCGTGCTGTAGGCTTGGTACTGGCCTACCACGGCTTGGTTCTTCCCCAGGGGATGCAGGGCACCGAAGATCTTCAGCTTGTTGCGGAGAACTTCCTCGCTGCTGCTCAGGTTCTTGGGCGGACTCATGGTCAACAGGGTCATGACCTCAGTCAGGTGGTTCTGCAGCACGTCTCTGATCACCCCGTACTGGTCATAGAAGGGAATACGACCTTGGGGGACAAACGAGTGAAGAAGTGTATTGTAGCTGTTGTTTTGCCGAGTAGGCCTAGTTGTCATTACACTGCAATGATGACAGGAAAATATTTTACTGATATAGTTTTGTCTTTGCTTTGTATGTCAAATTGTTTAACGTCAAGAGTTTTTGTCACCTTTGGCATCCAGCGTCTCTTTCAATACAATCTCCACTCTCTCGATGTGATGCCTGTTCCAGATGGGATCCAAAAACTTCTTGTTCTCTATTCTGAACGGCAGTATCTTTGAAACAACCTTTAAAACACAAGTAGAAAAAGCATGTCAGGTCAAACATCTCAGCTGTGGAGCTATGGGTTCAAGTCTACTGCACACACATAGAAGATTACCTGCTTCCCCAAGTAATGGTCAATCCTGTACATCTCCTCGTCCTTCAGGGAGCTCCCAAGTTGACTTGCTAGTATTTGCGCACTGGTGTAATCGTGGCCAAAGGGTTTCTCGAGCACGACTCTCAGCCATGCCCCGTCGGCCGGCCTGCAGCTGATATTGATCTTATCGGCGATGTCTGCATATGCAAAGGCTGGAACTGACAGGTAGAAGAGCCTCCCCGCCTCCACCATTCCCTCCTGCTGAAGCTGCTGCTCTATGTGCTTAGCCAGAGCCTGGTAGTCTTCTGCGGTCTTCAGCTGCCGATACTGCGCTAGCCGCAGGAACTGCTCTTTCAGCAGGGCGCAACGCTCCTTGGTTACATCCTTCAAACAGGACACACCTTTCAGGATCTTGAAGAGGACTGGCTTGGCCTTATCCTCAGGTGACAGTCCTCCGCCGTAGAAGGAAAAGGTGTATCCACTACTGACCTGGTTGGTGTACAGCTGGAAAAAGCCCTGCCACAGGTACTTCTTAGCCAGGTCACCTGTGCCTCCCACTATTACCACTGAAACGTGGCCGAGTCTCTGTGCCTCTTGCCCCTCCTTGCCATGTCCTCTCTGAGCACACAGAGTAACCAGCAGCAGGAACACCGTCGCAACACTCCACATGCTCCTGAACAGCCCAGCTCCTGTAAGAACACAGCAACCACATTACAGACAATATCTAGTACAGTAAGCATCAGACACAAAGCTAAAGATGAAAACTGAAAAAAAACAGGAATAATAAAAATGTTTGTGAAAAAAGCAAATTAAACTGGAATTATCTCCAAAACTACATAGAATAAAATAAAAATGTCCAAGTAGATGTTCTAGTAGATGCCATAAAACAAAACCTAGAGCCTTGATGTACACAGAACCCCATTCACCATCAAACTGAATAACCAACAGTTTTCAACAATTTACAACACTGCACACATGAAGTAGCTACTGCTATTTTTGTTTGGCATGGTCAAAATACCAAAAGCAATAACTTAAACAGAAACTACATAAATACAAATAAAAGAAACCTTTTTTTCTGACAAACAGGAATTAAATTAAAATGACTAAACTCCATCTGAGAACCAAAAGTTAAATCAAAATGAAAAATCTTTCAAAAATGATTCAATTATTCAATTCAATCTTATTACCAATACAATCTAAACAGTCAAACAAGAAAAGGCAAGCAACTTGCAATAGCAATTTTCCATATATAACCAATACAGATCTGATAATAAAACTGATAATTAATAAATTACTTAGCAAAGGTTCCTTCCTCAGATTTTTGGTCCCACAAGACTTGGAGAAGTGGTGCTGTGACACCGTTGAGTCTAGTGATCACTGGCCTCTCGTAGAAAAGGGCTGTACAGTTTGATCTTTGCTCACAGGCATCGATTTTCCCAGAAGAAGAGTTCTGTTCACAGTGGGCTGGGATCATTACAACACCATCACTGGTGTTCATTACACAAGCTTATTGACGACTACTGTTAAACTGTTATAATTTACTCATATATATAAACTGTTAACTGCTGCCTACAATTGGCTCCAGTCATGTGAGAGTGGGATAAACGGTCTTCCAAGTTGCATAAGGGCCTAGACATTAGGAAGCTGATTCGTGGCAGAAAGATACTTTGATGTATCCCTGGCAGGAGTTTACGGTAAGTTTAGGGCTTAAGGTAAACATGGTGTCATCTACAGTAAGGGGCTCGTAGCATCTGGAATCCCTGTTTCACAAGCATGTTTGCACAGAGGTAATGCAAACAACAAAGGTCACTGCTAGGTCCTGTCTGAACGCTGAACTGTTCAAACAAACTCAAATTTCCGGAATTTGTTTTATTGACTTTGTCATGAATCATCACAGACATCATATCTAAAAGGAGGCGTATTAACAATGTCACGTCTTATGAGAAAAATTCATCAGCTCAGTCAAATGGACTTATTGCTGTTCTTCTCCACAACCACTACCTTCAATCAAAATGTGACTTTTAACTTCTGCAGTTTCTAGTTGGATCCATTCCTAAGCGATGATTGATGAATGATCCTCCAGTTCCTGGGTAGGTGCTGATACTTGCACTCTTATCACCAGCACATCACATAATCTCCCCTTATGTCACATTCACACACTAAACCATCTAATGTGTTTGTCCAATTTGCCATAAAATGTCAGCAAGAACAAAAAAAAGGCACTTTTTTGTTTTCAGCAGAACCACAACGTCCTGTCTTATCAAAAAATAAATAAATAAAGTTTGACCACTTTTATGTTTCAGGTTTATGAAGGTATGAGTTGCTAGTGTATCCTCAGACTCCTCACATCCCGGTTCAACAGGCTGCCCAACAGTGCAGCTTTAGTTCCTGAGACATGACCGCCTATGTAAGTTAGTTTGCCCATACATGAAGACACCTGCCCGTGCGCTGGTTAGCTTGCCGTTCCTCCGTGCTATGCGTGGCCTTGCGTTGACATGGCACCATGTGCTGTAATGTGCTCGACCATCACTACTCGCACAAAGGACAAAGGGATGTCTGACAGCTCCACGCGTGCGTCCACCTGCTAGCTGTCAAACCTCTCGCGGACGGTCACACACACAGACGTTGCTCTACAACTATCCTGTCTGTTTCCTATGTGGAGGAAACAAAAGCACACCATATCCCACGCGCCCCAAAACAACACAGATCAATTTGGACAGGTATTAAAGTAGATCACAAAAAAAGTTGTTACGAACCGGAACCTGTGAACCTGGTTGGCTGAACGGCTCGCTCGCTTCAGGGAAGCGAGGCGAGCGAAGAGCCGCTTCCTAGAGTAGTCACGTGACACGACTTTGTTGTGGTTCTCGAGCTTTTTTTGTGCAGGCAGGTTTAAGGCCATGCGTGAGTCATGCAAAGCTATTATTTCCAACAAGTGCCCTGCATTCGCAAGCTATGATTAAAAATATTCAATAAAGTATGTTTGGATAAAGATATCGAGCCACCGGGAGTGACGTCACTCAAAAGGGGACGTGCTTTACTTGGTAGGTACCTGCGCGTGTCCTTGCAAACTGTGCATCTCGGCCTGGTTAAGTTGAGAGGAAATTAAGTGTAGCTCGTGCTAGGCAGCTGATGTCACCGCTGATGTTAAAACGTGTTGTTCATCCTAATCGTCTGTAGAAGAAGGACCCGTTCAGTTCTGGTTGGGCGTGAAATATTAGGGAGCAGACCATGACAGTTTCAATCCTTCATCGTCAAATATCTCAGCATTGAAGTGCCCTGGGCAGAGCAGCTGAGGGTTTACATCGTGCTTAACTGTAAAGCGAGGCCTCGACTGGCTTACAGCTTTTACAGAACAACATTAACACACCATTGTAATAAAAAATACAAATATTTAATATTTTGTATGTTTAATTGCTGGTAATTTACTACTACTATTGCTACTACTGCTACTGCTACTACTACAACAACTAGCTACTACTAGTACTACTGGCACTAGTACTACTGACACTACTACTATTGCTACTACTGCCACTGCTACTACTACTACAACAACTACTAGCTACTACTACTACTGGCACTACTACTACTACAACAACTACTACTACTACTACTACTACTACTACTGGAACTAGTACTACTGGCACTACTACTATTACAACTACTACTACTATTGCTGATGCTATTACTACTACAAATGATAATAATAGTAGACTAATAATAATAGCAATGTTAGGCTTTTCTCCTGCCAATCAATAGGCCACAGCTCTTGATCAGTAGTTAAATAAAGTAGTTGCTAAGCGACACATAAGCAGCTATATGTTTGATTTATTTTAATATTTAATTTATGCAGTCAGGTGCGCGCTGCAAAGACGTCGACGACATTCAGCCAATCAGGAGAGAGCACCTGAACTAACTGCTTCGTTATAAAGTGTTGGCGATGTTCGGGACTGACGTCACTTGTAATTGTCACCTACTCTGCTCGCTCTCTGCCCGGACCAGTGTATTCCTCTTTACTCATTTCAAAAGCAATACTATTACTTTAGTTGTTATAAAAAACGGATATTATTTCCTCTTATTTTCAAAATACCTCTCCTGTCAATCAAATACTGCCAGGTCAGCTTGTATCTGCACATGGTTTACAATCGGCTATGGTATTTTTGTCGTCTTCTTGACAAAATCAAAGTAACAGTAATACTTCCAGCGGCTGGATGCAAACTGAAAAGCTTTGCACTGCGAGACGAGGGTGAAAAACGTGCTGACATGAAACCAGGAGGCTGCCATATTTGCACCTGGTCCACTGGGTTGAAGTTAATTTTGGGTATGTGGGACATTTTCAAAGTTGCTGCATGAAACAATAAAGGAAGTCCACAACTAAAGTTTCTCCTTGACATCCCTGGTTTACACTTAGGTCAAGCTTATTTAACATCACCAAAATGTTTTATTACCACCAGTTCTCGATGTTTGGATGGGACAGGTGAGCTGCACACCTTCACTAGGAAATAAAATTTAAAAAATGGCGATGGCGTCTTGAAAAATTCAAGATGGCGTCATTATGGTTTCCTGAAGAAGATTCATAATGTTATTAACATCTTTGCAGTATACTATGGATAATATTTCCAACCAAAAGACACAGCGTAAAGCCTGATATCAGTTTTCTACACGTATTGCTCTGGTTCTTGCCTGTCACTTGGGGGCAGCTCTTCACTGTAGTTTGTTAAAACAAGAGGGCCCCCTGTTGGTCGCTGTGTGCTATAACCTTTCTATTTTCTTTTTTTCTATTATTTAGTGTTTTAAAAAGGGAATCATTTTCACATTCTGCAGCTCATCTCATCTTAAATGTCTAACTAGTTGAAAATAATGGCAGACAACATCTTTATTGTATCTTCAAATTAAAAAATAGAAAATATTATAAATCAAAATGCTGAATATGCTGACGTGTTGATTAACATTGGATCCTGTTTGCATTGTTCAGCTGTCTTATGCCATCACCCAAAGCAGGTGCCCTTTTGGCCAAAGAATGGTGTGATTGTTGTGGACCACACTGCAAGCTGCACCTTCTGATCCTCCCTTTTCCTTTTCTAAACAGTTGTTGCATTACAGAGCTTGACTCGGCAACTGCACAGTACCTTATTATACGTATTATGTCAGATGACGTATGCATACTTTAGACTACATATCATGAACTCATTCAGGGCTCAGACCGTTTCCCTGCCTCTCTGGCCACAAATGATTTTTACAAATGTCCCGCTAAAGCTACTGAGGTTTTTGTGTTTGATCACTCACGATTCTCACTGATTCCACATAGGTGGTACAAATATTTAAAGTTTAATTTAAAATTATACACATGGACTACACACACACACACACACACACACACACACACAAATGCACTATCACCACCACTACCTTACAAACAGCTGTAATGCCTGTGATCACACTGTAGAGCCCTCCCAAGTTGGCCAGCCACTGTGAAATGTAAATAGTAAACAGGACACACACACACACACACACACACACACAGGATATTCTGTGTGTGTGTGTGTGTGTGTGTGCGTGCGCTCTGGAGGCGGAGAATGGGCCCATGCAGAGCCTGCTAGCCCAGCTGTCACTGCTATAACCTCAGACTTGAGAGACTGCAGGACACAAGCCGGAGGGCTGTGTGTTATCACCCCCACACCCCCGGGCTTTCTGCTCAGCCCCCGGCTTCCTTCCTCCCCTTTGTTAAGCCTGCGGGGCAGACTTTCGTCAAGCTGAGCACACAGACCAATGCATATGAATGTGTGCTGTCATCTTTATTAGGCCCCTTTGCCAACACACATTACATTTGCTACCAGTCTTTGCTGAATGAGATTTCACTTTCAACTGTGCCTTCTTTTCCCCCCACTTGCCAGACGAGGAGGATAGCTGTGATCTGGTGGGGGGGGGGGGGGGGGGACTTGAATACACAACAGTTACCTACCAGTGAGAGAAGATGATACTGGAAGATTTAGACACCAAGGCAAAGGACTATTTTGCATGTAGTCTTCTACTTGTGGGTTCATTTCTAAACAACTTAAAGACTTAAAGTTGAAAAGCCTTAGAATGATTGTAGTGGTTTTATATTTCAAGGATTAGAGAACGCTATCAACTGCCTTTCAACCTGCTTCATGCTAAAATGTTTTTTTCAGACCATCACTCAACACAGTTTTTGTCTTCAGCCGAAAAAGCACCTTGATACCTGCGGTCAAGGCCCCATGCAGGCGGCGATGACTGTTGGGAGCGAAAGCCGCAAGTGGACTTAGCTCACGTATGAGTAATGTTCTGTGTTTTCAACCACATTCTCCCATTTCTGCCCTCCATGAGATGAAAACGTGTAAGAGCGTGTCCTCTCTTTTGTTTCTGAACGCTGCGCTGCACACAACAAGACCCACATAGGAAACAGACACCCGCCCCGAATTCCAGCGGAGAGAGGTAGTGCTTTCAGAGGTGGCATGCACGCTTTAGTGTAAGACAACTGAAAGAATGGAGAGAAAAAAACAATGAGCAGTCAGACAACACACACACACACACACACACACACACACACATTGTGCCTTGGTGTGGAATGTGGTAGAATTTTCCGCCACAACAAACCCTTTTTTGTTAGTAAAATAAAAGCGCGGTGTTTGGGGATTTTTATACGCCATTAGTGCGCGCTTTGGCTGACGGTTACAACATGTGTTTTCATGTGTTGTCTTTAACTCATACACCGTTGTACTGGACCAACAGGAGCTAACGAGTGGATAAAAGAATAAAGACCCAACCTAGACACGGCCAGCAACTGAAAAGTTTTGGGTTTTTTTCTTCCACGGGAGAAAATTCATCATTGCTCAACGAGGCTCCCGGGGGCCCTAGCCGTGAGAATGGCAGAAAACAGTGGGTGCATTTTAATGTCGGCATTACACAAAACTCCCTGCAGCTTACAATGGAGGTCCACCTCTCTGTTTGCTGATACCACACGAGGTGCGAGGAAAGCAGGGGTGGGTGTGGGGGGTGTTGGGGTGTGAGGGGGGGGTACCAGTCTGAATGACACGGCGTTGCTGCCGCCGCCGTTGCTCGCTGACCCTCAAAATGCCGACCCAGCCCCCAGTGAGAAGTACCTTTGTGTTGTCATTCCCCCCTTAAGAAGCAGCAGACCGGGGGGGGGGGGGGTGTTTGGGTACACAGGGGCTGCAGCCCACTCTCCAGCAGGACGCATGCTCTATAGGTGAACAAAGACAAGCCTGCATTGTAACCAAAGCATTTGCATACTTGTGTGCTAGAGAGGGTGTTAACCTTTGACACGTCGGAGAATCGGACGACAACAGAAACCACTCCTCGGATTCGAAGCGTTAACACAATTGAAAATAACACCTTTACGTACCTCGCTGCGTATCGGAGAGGCAGCAGAGAGAAGAGAGAGAGAGAGAGAGAGAGAAAACGGGGCCCCTCGAGTGCCCGGGTGAAGTTTCCTTCAAGTGGCGGTTTACACTCAAAACAAAGTGTGCCAGATAACTTGAGACCGAGGGATTTCTGGATCTTCTAGTATGTCGCCGGCTCTTGTTGAGGTTTGGAAACAGGTTGCAATTTTTGCCTCGGGACAGACACAACACTGATTCCATGAAATGCCATTACTTCTTGTTTTTGAACTGCGGCTGCTAAACCACTCTCAAAATGCCACCTCACATCTTAAAGAAACTTTTTTTTTTAAAGCTAGCATTGAGAAATACATGGAAAAAGAAGACAAATTTGATCTACATTTGTTTTCTACACAGGAAGGACTGCAGTCAAAATTGCAATACCACATTTCTGGGGAAAAATGTCATTTCAAAAACACATCAAACACATAGCAAGTCCTAAGATGACTCTTAACTTTAAGCTACAACGTGCTTTACTCTCATGCCGATCATGTTGTAAGAAACGGTGTCAGCTTCTTCAAGCGGTGGATATCTGCTGCTGGAATGAAACTCTTCACGTTAAACCACCAATTGTGAGAAATGATTGTCATCCGAAGGTCACAGAGGCACAATCCAAAGCACACTTAACTTGTTAATCTATTTTTTTTTTAACCAACATCTTTCACTCTGCCTGTTGTATGATTAATGTCCGTGTGTGGTAGCGGAGGACAAGACAATGTCCGCCTCTTCACTTCATTTTTGGGGGGTTGTGTTTGGCTCTCGGCTGGAGGGGCTCTTCCCTCCAAGTGCACGCCGCTTCACAGAAGAGACTTGACTCTGAAATTCCTCCACATGAGAGTTGCTAGGTGACGCTATTGTCAGGTCTTCTTTGTGGTCCCATATTCATACCCAAATGGTGGGCTTCTTTATGAGGAGCGTCTCATTAGTAAGCATATATTCATACCGGCCCACCCCCCCCACTTGACCCCTCCTTCACCAGGCGTGGGAAAGACGAGCCCTGGATGAGATATTGTGGAAGATTCGGGCAATTACTTGGAAGACAGATCCAATTTACACACTGATTAATTATGAAATGCTAACACAGCATGAATACGTTTGATTTTGTTGACATCAATTGAGTTATTATGTTGTATGAAGTGTAAATACACACAAGAAGGACACAGATATTGCTAAACCAGTCAAGTCAAATTTCTATCTTTACACTAAATACACCTTTGTTGTTATATATTGTATATGTCCTAGTGCTCCATCTCTGAGCAGATGAATGATGCAGCTGGAGAGATAGAGCACCAAGCACACTGAGCACAGATGTAAAGGAATTCAAGAATGATTGGAAACTTTATTTAAAAGTGTGTAAATTGGACCAGTTCTATCATAAACTCAGTAATGAATGCTGTTTGTATTATTTTTAATCCCTTAACTAGTCCTGCGTGTCAATAAAGTTTTAATCATTACTTAATTGTGCAACACTGAATCTGTTGGTTGGGGTTTGCCTTTAATTGCCTACATGTTGCTTATCTGTCTGTCTATCAATTATGGTTTATATTGGGCTAATTCATTTTTACAAGAGCATTGGCTTGGTGATGAACTCAATTATTTATGATTTATGAGATAGCACAAGAATAATAAAAGAACCTGAGTAAACATACTGTCATATAACCACAGCGGTTTCATTCAGTCATCTGGACATTGTCATTTACAATGCAAACTAGCCTACAGTGGTTAGAGGGATCACTTGATCAATAAAGTGTCGAAACCTTTGTGTGACTTCAACTGGATTCTCTTTTTATACATTGTTGTAAGTTGATAAATAACTTTAATTTAACTTTAATGGAAGGTCTGCCTTGAAAAAACGTCTTAAAGAGAAATAATTAAACATTGCATATCCGTCTCAATGAAACAGGTGCGGTCAGATCGCCTTGGCCACGCCCCCGTTTACCAAATATGGAAGACTTCTGCATTCCAAAGGCCGGTGGGCGGGGCGGATGACGACACCTGTTTCTCAATGGTCCCATAACTTCCAGAGTAGTGATCCACAGACCGGGAGAGACAGGCGGACGGGAGCGCTCTTTGGGATATATCTCTATTTATATACATGATTTGTTAAGGTTTTAGAAACATGGATCTCCGTCGCGTCAACTTATTCTCGTTTTTATTTATCGGTCAAGTATTTATCAGCCTCCAGTCAAAGGAACGTAAGTACTTTCATGTTTTATTGGTAAAACTCCAGCTGTAGCATACCTCTGCCACATGACTCAGGGGGTCAGAATGTGATAGCTTGTTTTATGAGATCTCTTGTTTTACTTAATGCTGTGCGTATATGAGGCATTGTCAAGTACTTTTCAAAAAAATATGTTGTGTTTTTTTTAAATTTCTCTATCAACACATAGAAAGTCAATCTGATTCAAGTTTCAGGTTTTATCGTCACGTCAATTTACACAAGAAAAGAGAGTGAAATTCCTTGGTGTAGAACTCCCCAACAGTTTAGAGACTTTAAAGATATAAATACAAATACACAGTGAAGAACTACACAAATGAAAAAAGTGCGTAATGGTGAGTGAGTATTTGCCGTCCACAGACATGGACTGCAGTCTGTCATTACAGTCTTAATTCAAATTGCAACCTTGTCTTATCTAAAAAAAAAAAATGAAAAAATGATCTATCATTATATCATAGCTATCATTTATTTTTTTCCATAGATATTATTTGAGGTAATCCTACAGTAATCCCGCTGAAGCCTCGGGGTTTGAGGACACCTGTCTGATCATAAAACGCGTCAAATTTGCCTTTAATTTTATGATCCGGGGCGACGCTCGTGTATTTCTCTCGTCACGCAATTTAAGCGCCCACGCCTTTCGCAGACAGTATCAGTCCCGGACCCCGAGCTCAGGGGACACGGTCAATGAAGGCTTGAATCAGACCGACATGCCTGATTAAAGCGTCAGGGCGAGGCATGCGCCCCCCATAAAGCTGTTGGCCCTGGAGAAACTTAAAAGAGATCAGCCTTTTTATTGTATGGTCAAATCTTAATCACTTCTTATGGTTTAATAGCCTTAGAAACACAAATACACAATGAGTACACAGACAATTACAGGCCTGTTATATATATATATATATATATAACTTGTGATTCATATCCGGTTGCCATTCTTTTATAACTGGCAGTAGTTTCTATTATATCCTTTTATGTTTCTGCCGTTCACTGTATATTTGTATTTTATTTTCTTGTAGAAATATTGCTGGATATGAAAGCTTCAGGAGGAGAGTTGGGGTGGCTGACGTCGCCATACGAGCAGGGGGTGAGTATTTATACCTCACGAGACATTTTAACGATTTAAAGCTCCACACTTGAAAACCTTTTTTCTTTTTCCATGTTTGACAGCAGCGAGGAATAAGCAGCTCGAGTTTAGTTGTTGTTAGTTGTTTCGTTGTAATTAAAATAAAATGTACCAGTAAAGAGGCCTCTCTCTCTCTCTCTCTCTCTCTCTCTCTGCCCATTCATTCACCAGAAAGGCATTCTGGGAGAAGTGGGATGAGTGTTTGAGGTTTGGCAGAGCTCGGCTACCCTTGTGTTAAAGCTATACCCTTTCATAAAGAGACTATGAACGCCGTTATAACGTCAAGGTCCGAGCTACATTAACGTTTACAGGACAGGAGGGCATTTTCGAAATACAAATACGCAGCAGGTTGTTATCATTCCAACAGCAAAAACCGCCAAAGCCAACAATTGCGTACTTTTCCCCTCTAATCCCTCCAAGAACGGAGATATATCAGAACACAAGGCGTGAGCGAGAGCGAGAGAGAGAGAGAGAGAGAAAGAAAGAAAGCCTGGTAGTGTGTGGAGAACCATCCCTCTATCTATAGTTCAGTGGCTTTCCGGCTAAAAAAAGCAACAGGACGTGGCCGGCTCCACAGCATGGCCTGCTCCTCTTGTGAGACTCTTACAGATTCAACGATTCCTCATTGTACCGGATGAGATTTCGTCTCTCACGTGGCTGCTTTGTTCTCGTCCAACTTCCTCACACTTGTTACGGGTAGAGAAACGTGTACTAATGGCTGGAGAAGATCATACACTGTACATGCTCCAACGTATTTAAACAATGTATTTTGCAATATTTATATATACACTTTTAATTTAAAAAAACATAACCCGTACTTCATTATTTAATATCTCTAAAACATGGAGATGGACAGCCATGTTTCCCATAAAGTACTACTCTTATGCTTTTTTGTTATTTGATTTAATCCCACTTAGAAACGAGGAGTTAAAGTCAAAGTAAGGCACACATGGTCGTTGTTTCAGCCCCTGAATCACACGACCAAGGTGTTAAATTCATAATGTTTCATGGAGCCTTTTAATCCTCCTACCCGTCATTGCTTCCCTCTCTTAAAAACTCTTAATTGCTGCCATTTGTGCTGCCGTGCCTTTGCAGCGAGCCTGTAAACTTTTATGTAATTGGCATAAATGTTAGTTGCTGTTCTCCAGTAGTATTTGTTGGAGGCACCGTTGCGCGTTAGTGGGGGAAACCACACACGTCGCGAGCGCAGCAGCACATGGCCCGACCGACTCTCCTGTGTGGAAAAGCCTCACTTCTGCTGTTTTATGGGTTTCTCACTTGGCGTGTAGAAGGAGTTGTCTCGTCTATAAAAACGGGAACAAAGCCCCCTGCACCCGACACTTAGTCCCTGGAAAAGCTGCCCTGGCTCCTCTCATTATTGCGTCTCGGTAACGGTGACCCCCTCGCCCTTTTAACGAACCCCCTTCCTCTCCGTCTTGTGTTGCAGTGGGAGATAGTCCAGACGGTGGTGAACGGCTCCCTCTTCTATACCTACAGTGTGTGCAACATAGACTCTAGCGACCAGGACAACTGGTTACGCACGACCTTCGTCCAGCGGCGTGCGGGGACCACGCGGGTCTCCGTGGAGCTCCGCTTCGTGGTGCGGGACTGCAACACCTTCGACGGCGCCTCCCTGGCCTGCAAGGAGACCTTCAACCTGTTCGTCTCGGAGGCCGACGCCGACGTGGGCACCAACTTCCGCCGGGGCCAGTTCCGCAAGGTGGCCACCATAGCGCCCGACGAGATCACGCGGGGCCGCGGCGCGCTCAAGGTCAACGTGGAGACGAGGACCGTGGGGGATCTGTCGCGCAAGGGCTTCTACCTGGCCTTCCAGGACATGGGGGCCTGCGTGGCGCTGCTCTCCGTCAGGGTGTACTACAAGACGTGCCCGTCCACCGTGCAGAGCTTGGCGGCCTTCCCGGAGACGGTGGCGGACGCCCTGCGGGGGGTGGAGGGAGCCTGCGTGGAGAACGCGCTCGGCCAGGCCACCCCGCGCATCTACTGCACCGCCGAGGGCGAGTGGGTGGTTCCCGTGGGCCAGTGCCAGTGCCGAGCGGGCTACGAAGCCGCGGGTGATTCCTGCCAAGGTAAGCAAGGCAGAAGTATGTAAGGAACTCGAGAGAGAGAGAGAGAGAGAGAGAGAGAGAGAGAGAGAGAGAGAGAGACGTGTGTGTGTGTGTTGTTGTGTTTGAGTGTGTGTATGCAGCTGTAACCACTACTTTGGCCTGAAATGAGCGCACAGGAATGTTAATTGAAGCGGGTTTGTTTCGAAATCTTCCGAAACATCTCACATGAACGGCATGTTTCTCGTGGAGTTAGGTCAGGTGAAGCAGGATCGGACATGGGAAGGGGGAGAGAGAAAACAAAGGGAGGGGTCCGGACTAGTTTTTGTTTTGTTTTCATTTTGAGGCAACCATGGCGTTGGAACCAACATGGAAAGGTTGTTCCCGTTCATGAATCATCTCCTCATATCTGTTGGCCAATGCATCCTTTCCACCGTCTCTCTCGGGGTGAGGTTTTATAGAGGAGTAGACTGGCTGGAGGTGATAAGGAAAGATGGATATGAGGCTTTCATCGGACGTCGTGGCAAAAAATGTGAACCGTTCTGGTTCTCGAGGGGAGGCGGCCTTTAAAAAACAATATATAAGGCAGAGGCCCATCGTTAAAAAAGTGGCTGAATACTTACAGTGAGCCTGTTCGAGCCTGTGAGTGACATGGGGAATAAGGCATGTGAAACCACGAGAAGGCAGAAGTGCCCTTAAGACCCGTGAGTGTACAATGTCAATAGAGACACATTACTGTGAACTGCCGGCGGTAAAGGACACGGCTCCGGTGTTCATATTTGCTCTTATTGTTTGTGTGGAAGTTGGCCTGTCTCCGGGGCGTGGTGCGTTGAAGCTATCTGGAGGAAACGTGGGAGGAGAGAGAGAGAGAGAGAGAGAGAGAGAGAGAGAGAGGGTGGGGGGGTGGAGAGAGGCTAGGGAGGAGGCTGGAAACGCTACGGGGATTTCTGAAAGGAATTCTTTCACCCTGGCGTCACCTGCAGTCCTGACTGACTGACTAACAAGGGGCCGTGTGAACATCCCAGAAAGACTACCTGAGTGCTGCGTCTTCTTCTCACAAGTATTTGTTTGCGTCAGTTGCCATGGCTGCAGGAACCACAGATTACAGGGATGGTGCCGACACGCCTATCACCGGGTACACTGAGTCAGGCTGTGGGTTTATGACTAGCGAACCCCCCCCCCCCCCCCCCCCCACCCCCCTCCCCGGTGGACCGAGTCACCTTGACTGGCAGAGTTTGGTCAGCTTGAATCCGCTCCTATAACAGTCATTCATACCACTGATAGGTAATAACCACCTACTGCACTTCAAAAGAGCAACTGTTGTATTAAGATTGTGAAAGCGACTTCGGGGATAAGCGCTTCAAAGGGGGTGATGGTTATGGCGGCGGGGAGGAAGCCCGAGCCCAGGAATGTTCCAGACTCGGAGGCTCTCCCCGCCCAGCACCTGAAACGGAAGCTGGCAGCGCAGAAAGGAAGAGAGGAAATATTAATGACAGGAAATAAACTGCGATTCCAAAGTCTGGAGGATGACCTTATTGCTAGGATGCAGGAAACACGTTTTGCCAGCAAAGCAAAAAACACAATCACGTTGAAGTTTCCACGGCTCCTCGGCACCTTCTCGCCCCCCGCAAAAAAATAAAATAAAAAAATCACAGCGGCCTCGTTAAATTGTTAAAAAGAAACCGTTCAAGGTTTCACCGAAAGACCCGACTGTTGTGGAGGAAACCGAGATGGTGGATGAGGAGGAATGCTGACAGACACAAATAAGCAGGTTGTCCTTCGGTCGGGGGAGCGAGCCGACAGTTGGCGCGTGAGAGGTGGTTCGCTTCGTGGCTGCTTAGTTAGGTGTGGAGTGTAATTTAGTCAAGAGGATTAGTGGAGCGACGGGACAGCTGTTGGACCAATGACATGCCCCGCTCTGCCTCCCTTTGCTCTTTCATCCGGTCGTTAGCACACGCAACGAGCTCCCTAATCCGTGTTCCCACTCGGTAGAACAAAGAGCACCAAACACAGTTCAATTAACAGATGCACCGGAGTGGAACATGAGTCCTTTTCATCTGTGGGGTGCGGGGCAATTAGAGGCACTATTTAACAACAAGCAAAAATAAAAAATGAAGTAAATCATTTGGGAACAAAACCCCCCCAAAAAGATATTTCACCCGTGTATAGACGAACAAAACTCCCACGTATCGTGAAGCAGATACTATTAATTAGATTAGATTAGTATTAGATATTAATACTTTTTAATTCAAACTCATTTTCAAACTTTTGAGAATTTCTAAAGTTGCCGTTAACGGCGGTTGCCCTCGTGCACACGTTGCACACATGCCACCGTTTGCAGGCGGTAATGATTAATGCAACATATTTACGGCACCACTCTGTCCAATCCCAGAAACAATAGATGAATGGGGCCGTGGTTTCTTTGGTACGTGACAGAGGTCCTGCTGCTCCGGCTCAAGATGAAATAAGCTGGCCCCCTTTTCTTATGCGGAAAAGACCTCTAAACACCCCCGCGCTCACCGAGTGACTCCCCAGGGAGAACTTCTGTTGGTGCTTCAGACCTTTACCCATCCCCCCACCCCCTCCATTCATCTCCAGCCCTCCTACTCCAACTCCCAACTCTTCCCTCTCATCCATTGTGCCAACAGTTGTGGTGCAAAGGTCCTTCTGCCACGCCGGCGAAGCACAGCAGACTCGTCTTCCATCCCCTGGTTCACCTCTCTTCTCTCGGGCCAGATGAAAGGCTGCTCCCCGGGGGGACAGCCTAATGAAAGGAGAGGAGAGATCTTTCACATGATCCAGTCTTTTAATGTTTTTCAAGTAAACAGCGTTCCTTTCTCGCTGCTCTGGGAAGATATGTGCATCTGCCTCCATGAACAAAGTCCACATCGTGCCCCATCTCCAGCAGCTCTTCTTCTTCCTGGTTCTCCTGTCGTAACTATTCATCCTTACGTGTTGTAACGTGCCACCGGTGGGAGGAAGAGAGGAAGGAAGGAAGAGAGGAAGGAAACGTCAGCCTCGGATAGACGTACAGCTCCGTTCAGTCCACACACTCATTAACCTCCCGTGGCCCCCGGAGTGGAAGTTTCTTTATCTGTGTCCTGAAATTCCCCAACACTTCAGCAGTATCCAAAGTGCCGTTTCCTTTTGCAAAAACACACGAGCGTTTTGTGCCAAAGTATTTGGGTTGAGAGTTCATAAGGGAAAGCCTGATTAGCTGATGGATTTATTGTTCCACTGTCATCCAGCTGACACTCGCAGTGTGATCTGAGAGCAGGACTGCAGGCAGAAAGAGGCAAGTGGAGGCAAAACCGTCAGGGAAATCCCGTCTCACTCCCCTGAACACAAAGACTCAGTGATTACAGGGTACCCACAACAAATGTTTCCTGTCGAATGCAGGGGACTCGTATTACAGTTTCATTGTTAGTAATGTCGTGTGTGTGTGTGTGTGTGTGTGTGTGTGCGTGTGTGCGCGCGTGCGTGCCTACATATCATGTTTTAACTAACAAGCTCCTTCTGTCTCACACAGCATGCAAGCCAGGCTACTTCAAGCCATCTGTATCCAGTGGGCTGTGTCAGGTTTGTCCCGGGAACACCGAGGCGTCTGCCGCCGGCGCCCTGGTATGTCCCTGCAAGGAAGGGTTGTATCGTTCCCCCGCGGACCCGCCTACATCAGCTTGCTCCGGTAAGAACCACGCTCCCTGTCGCTAGCAAAAGCCAAGTCCAAATCAACCCAGTGCTTTCACTTCATCAGAGATTAGATTGGGCTTAACCGCTGTCCACTTCCTCCCCAAGCGCCGCCGAGTGCCCCCCGTGACCTGACCTCCACCACCCTGTCGGCGGAGGGCAGGCTGCAGCTGTCCTGGAGCCCGCCGCTGGTGACGGGCGGCCGCGGCGACCTCACCTACAGCGTGGCGTGCGTGCGCTGCGACGGGGCCTCGTGCGCGCCCTGCGGCGACAGGGTCCGCTTCGAGCCGGGCCCCGCGGACCTGCGGGACACCGCGGTCCTCGTCAGCGAGCTGGACTCTCATCTCAACTACACTTTCACCGTGGAGGCTCGCAGCGGAGTTTCCCAGTACAGCAGCGAGGCGCCCGCCGCCACCATCACCACGGCTCTCCACTACACAGGTCGGCTCGGTCGCATTTAAGGTTTAACACTGTTGAAAATGTTGAGCTACCTCCTGTAATATTGCAGCGGTCAGTGTAGGGGCTTATTACACAATGAGGAATGTAATGCTGGCCCGCTGGATCCCAAAGGCTTTCATTTCCAAACGTCTTTTCCCAAAGCTATGATTAGTCGGTAATCATTATTTTGCTTTCCATCCACCCGTCAGATCCCCCCAAAGTGACGCTGATCCGTCTGGACGGGCACAGCCCCACCAGCCTGTCGCTGTCCTGGGTCCTGTCCCGCAGACCTCCCGCCCACATTACCCAATCCTACGAGCTCATGTACCGCAGAAAAGTAAGGGAGAATGCTTCACTGTCCTCCTCTTCAGTTTTTACTCACACGCAACCAAGGCTATTTATTTATCTGCCTGGTTAAATAACATAACTAATCGTCTCTTTTGCAGGATGATGACAATGAGCGCGATGTCACCACGTACACGGTCCTGGTTCTGGACAAAAGCTCGGTCCAGATTAACAACCTCTCCCCAGACACCACCTACATGTTCAGGGTCCAGGCGCTGAGTCCCGGAGGCAACCCGGGCAGCTACAGCATGGAGCACGAGTTCCAGACGTCGGCGCTGGGTAAACGCTAACGCTAAATGCTAAACGCTAACTCGATATCGATATCTGCGTTTGCCTCAAATGTCTTTAGATTTGTGACAACGATGATCTGACTGTGATCTGTTCCACGTCATGTTCTGTTTGTGCAGCGGAGTCTCAGATCCAGAGCAACTCCCCCGTGGTCCTGGGAGCCGTGGTGGGGGGAGCCATCATGCTGCTCATTGTGGTGGCCGTTCTGCTGCTGCGTAAACGGTTGGTGACATTACTCCTCATATCCATCGCCACAGCCCCATGTCATTTAGATAAATGCAGTCTGCAAACCTGAAAACTGTGTGATTATAAGAGTCACAAGCCGGAGTAAATGAAGGATGTTCTGGTACGGTGGCTGATGGGAGGGTTTATCGGTAATAGCCGGTGCTGCTATTGACAACAGCCTTGGTCTTTGGGGCGAAGACTGACCTGCAATTATGTTTCCCATCTCAGGAGGCTGAACTCTCGTGGCAGAGGAGGGCCTGAAGATCCTTACTTCTCAACAGGTCAGCATATGAAAAAAAAAAAAAACACTTATTTTCTTTTCATTGGAACTATTATTCACTGAACTTGAAATATACACCCTAATAATCATCGTGATCCCCTCCTTAGATCAACTGAAGCCCCTAAAGACCTACGTTGATCCGCACATGTACGAGGATCCTAACATCGCCATCTTGAAGTTTGCCACAGAAATTCCCCCCGGTGCCATTTCCAAACAGAAAGTCATCGGCGCCGGTAAGATTGTCTCTTAAAGTGTCTAATTTCCCCTCTTAAGTCGTGAAATCTCAGGGCGGCGTTTCTAATCACCTCCGCTCTGCCTTTTTTCCGTCGCGCAGGAGAGTTCGGGGAAGTGTTTCGGGGGGTGATGAAGGCCCCTGGGCGAGGTGAGGTGGCGGTGGCCATCAAGACTCTGAAGCCGGGCTACACGGAGAAGCAGAGGCAGGACTTCTTGAGCGAGGCGAGCATCATGGGCCAGTTCTCGCACCAGAACATCATCTGTCTGGAGGGAGTTGTCAGCAAATGTAAGTCCTTGCTTCAGACACGAAGCGAATACCCATTCGTACATTCGGACCTCCTTCGCCGAATTCACTTCTCCTTCTCTAAATATACCTCTTTCTGTTCTTATTTTCAGTCAAGCACGCCATGATCGTGACAGAGTACATGGAGAATGGAGCTCTTGACATATATCTAAGGGTAGGTGCAGCTATTTTGCTTCCTATTGCATTGACCGATTGTGCTTGATGTTTTCCAAAGGTCTCTGTTTCTGTTCCAACATGCTAGCTAAAAGCACAGAGCCTTACACTTGATATCCGCCTTCCCTCTAGGACCACGATGAGGAGATTTCGTCATACCAGCTGGTGAGGATGATGCGCGGAATAGCTGCCGGCATGAAGTACCTCTCGGACATGAACTACGTCCACCGAGACCTGGCGGCGCGCAACGTTCTGGTGAACAGCAACCTGGAGTGTAAGGTTTCTGACTTCGGGCTGTCCCGCGTGCTGGAGGACGATCCGGAGGGCACCTACACCACCAGAGTAAGTCGTAACACCGAAGAACCGCGAAGCACCGCGAAGCACCGCGAAGCACCGCGAAGCACCGCGACACGGAACAACCCCTTGTATTGTTTCCCAGTCTTGTTCACGGCGTTATCACCCTCAAGTGTCTCAATCCAAACTGTTTCCACTCCCTTTCGTCCATTAAATGTGATTTGCTCATGTTTCTCTTCTGTCAGGGAGGTAAAATCCCCATCCGCTGGACTGCCCCGGAGGCCATTGCGTACAGGAAATTCACTTCAGCCAGCGATGTGTGGAGCTTTGGCATCGTCATGTGGGAGGTCATGGCATTTGGAGAACGACCCTACTGGGACATGAGCAACCATGAGGTATGTTTGTCTTCTCGCCCTGTTTTGTTTTGTTTCCTGCCCCACCAAGATGCCTTCTGCCTCTTGCCCGTCCGTCGTTGTAAATTAGAATTTGTTGTGGTTACATAAAAAAAAAATCTGGTGAATATGAACGATGGCTTTGGCCTGTTTGGGTCACCTCTAGGGGCTCTAATGTACGACCGCCGAGGGTCTATCCTGGGAAGGTGGTGACTGTGAATTGCCTAGGGCCTCACGACCAGTGTAGTTCCCACAGTCCAATAAACCGTTAATGTCAACAGACGAACACAGCAAATTGTGACGGCAGCCTGTTACTGCTACCACCACAGATATAACTCGACTGAAAGCTCAACTCTGCCCCATCCTCTTCCTCAGGTGATGAAGGCCATCAACGAGGCCTTTCGGCTGCCTGCTCCAATGGACTGCCCGTCTGCCGTCTACCAGCTGATGCTGCAGTGTTGGTTGCACGACCGCTCCAAGCGGCCACGCTTCTCCGACATCGTCAACATTTTGGACAAGCTGCTCCGGAGCCCCGAGTCTTTGAAAACCATCGCCGACTTCGACCCGCGGTACGTCGGCCGTAAAAACCTGTCCACACCCTCGCCTTCTTCACATGCACCCAAATGATGAGTAATCTAAACGTACGTTGTCGTCCCGTGCAGCGTGTCCATCCGCCTGCCCAGCACCAGCGGCGGTGACGGCACCATGTTCCGGTCGGTGCCTGAATGGCTGGAGTCCATCAAAATGAGCCAGTACAGCGACAGCTTCTCCTGCGCTGGAATCACAACCATGGAGCAGGTGCTCGCCATGAGGCATGAGTAAGTGCACACATGGCACAGATGCAACCTCGCCACACTGCGTCGATCCCTTTGGCACGTTGCCACATTTCGCGGTAACACAGAGAAAGTATTGAGTTCTCAGCTTCAACATTTGTTATCGGGTGTTTCTGAATGCAGGGGTACCACGCTCATCCTCTGCCCATGTCATTCTTCTCATTCCCTACTGCCCTACCCTTTGTAGTCTCCTCACGCGAAACATAGTGCATGTTGTTTTGAGCATATTTCACAATAAAGTTTAATATCAAACTTTTCTTTTCTTTTCAGAGACATCAGGAACATTGGAGTACGGTTGCCAGGTCACATGAAAAGGATAGCCTACAGCATCCTCGGCCTGAAGGACCAGACCAGCTCACTCAGTGTGTTTGCAGTGTGATCTAAACTTGACTGGCCGTATCATTTCACTGATGGCTGAGGAGGACTGACCAAGAGGAGGTGAAACTACGACTGAGCTATGCTGCTGTTGTTTGGCACAGGCGTGGCATGACTGAAGAGGACACCTCCAAGCCACTCAGAAAGGACTGGGACTGAAAACACTGAAGTACTTTATGACAAACGGAGGGAAATAAATTATCATTATGTAAAAAAAAGGTTGTGTAATATAGTAAATAAAAGCCTTAAAAGGAAGTGCAAAAACTGTTACGATGTAAGACTGCTTCCCTTTGTTTTTATGACAGAACTTAAAAGCCTTAAAAGTCTTAAAAGCAAGAGATAGTTATGGCCCTCTGTGATTAAGGGCTAATTCTTTAAGCACTCCTTCTTCTGCCAGTTGTCTGGACCCTTAAGTCTGTGTATTTTTCTATACTGTTGTTGATCAGTGAAACTTTCTTCCAAATTTGGAATTATTCCTCTCAGGGCAAAGGATCACATACTCTCTGTGGTGTGTATCGCACACCTCATGTACTAATGCATTTTCCTCTAGGCATTCGTTTGTTTACACCCTGTCTTACTACCGACTGTCCATTATTATTTAATATTTATTTTATTTTGTATTTATGTCATTTGTTAAATGAGAAATAACACTGATCTGGCACATGTTTGCAAACCGTATTTTCCTGTTAAATAAATAAAATCAGTGTTGCCTTGTGACGGGACCTCTCCTTTGTGTTCAATGGTCAACTTGAATGTGGTTTTCGGTGACATCTGCCCCGCAGATGGAGATCATCAGCCTCGGTGGAATGGAATGTCGCACCTCCACACAACTGTGCTTCATCATATCGGAGTCACTTGGCCTCCTCCCTACAGAGTTATTCACTGGGGAGTCATTATTCTCATACTGCCACTTTCACGACAAATCCTGCTGGTGCAGCCTCCACTGACACATGGCATTGTTTTTACAAAAGCTCAAGTAGTATTTTAGTATTTAGTATATAGTATTTTGCACTTTATTGTGAAATATTGCAATATTTTCAGGCCTTCTTCTGAATGCGACTTAAAATAAGTTGAGCGACGGCTCTTGCAATATCACACGTGATAAATTTAGCATAGTCCTGTTCATAAAAGCATTTTCCACACCCTCTCTCACACACTGACTACGATTCTTATGCTTCCAGTATAAAAGACTTGTATGTGGTGACGCTTTCGAACAGAGAGAAGAGAGAAAGTATTGGTGGCGGGACGTAAAGAATATTATAGCTTCTCATAGATAATGAACTGTACTTCTCCGTACAGTACATAGTGAAAATTCACCTTCTCTGCAAGACAAAAAGCCTCTATGGAGAAAAGTAGAGGAATTTTCTCTGAAGATTTGGGACCTCAGCAGAATGGTGCCGAACACAAACTCCCAGGTCAGGTGAGCAGAGAGAGGCTGGGGAGACTATTGACACACTCATATGTTTGATTATTAGTGACCTTGCTGTAAAAATTGCTGTGATTTTTATAACAATAAATGTCCACAAATCTGCAGATAAAGATTTAATCCACTGCCACACAGTAGTTAAGTCATATAAGGTAACGGAGCTGTAAATCACTACCCCAGGTCATTCATATCCCACGGGGAAGATCCAGGCCGTGGGAGACACATTCCAGTTCACGGTCGATGTGAGTGAGTTTTCTCCAGAGGATGTCATTGTCACATCCTCCAACAACCTCATAGAGGTCCATGCTGAGAAGGTGAGCAGTACAGTCGGCATACATGGCAAATGTAATCGGTTATAGTTACTAGAAAAAAAGACAGATGCTTTTGAAAGAACAGGTTGTTAGACTGAGAAACCATTACACGGCCATTTGCAGAGAAGATGCATTTTGATTGTGGGATTATAGATCATTCTACACCACTTGGCAGACTGGTTAATCTGGCTTGTACATGGTAATGACAGTAATTTATGTGAGTTGAATCAAATGGATTATATGCCTGATTATAATGTGAAGCAGGTAATCTGTAATATTAAACTACTTCAAAAATAACTTTCCCAAGCCAGACATTACCTTGGCTGCATGTTATATGCTTTTATCCTGTCTTATTTTCCATAATAATGTATTTACCATTTGTCCATACCAGCTCGGAGAAGATGGCACAGTCACAAATACATTAGCCCACAAATGCAGGCTGCCAGTGGATGTGGATCCCATGTCTGTGACCTCCTCGATGGGGAACAGTGGGGTCCTGACTGTCGAAGCTCGCAGGGTATTTTAGTGCACAACCTCTCCCTGTTCTCTGTCTGAATGGGATACTTCAATTAAAATAGATAAAACCAAACTTCGTCGTTTATTTCCTATTTGTTTAATGCTCTTAATGTAATCCAGCCAGCCTGTTTTATCCCTACCTGTGAACCCCTGGAGATTAGCGGCCTCTAGCGGCTGGCAGGGGCTACAGGGATCCAATGCTGTCCTCAAGTACTGTCGGAAATATTAAAATTTAAAAGTGGGCGCACGTGAACGACTCAACAAAGTGACAGACACTACTGGAAAAGTGGTTTTTTTCTACGATATCCGAATTGAAAGGACATTTAGAGGGAAGTCTTGAGGTAAAACGGCGGCGGACAAAATGGAAGTCTTTTTTTTCTTTTTCTTACAAGTAATAGTAAAAGTGAACATTCACCTAAAAGATCATTCATAACACGAGTGAGATCATACAGCACAAAGTATATCTGAATCTGTTACAGTCTGGTTACAGGTTCCACGCACGTGTTTCCGATGTTTTTTTCCCCCCACACATGAAAGTCCGAGATCGAGGACGGGGCTTCCCGGGGAGGTTTCATAAAAGACCACGAAGGCAGCACGAGAATACCAACACACGGAAGTGACGCGTAGGCCGGTTGCCATGGGAGGTTTTAGTTTACCAGTTTCGCTAGGCAGCTGCTTTCTTCAAAGGGTCATTTAAACAGCCTTTTCCTGCTTTAATAATAACAACTCTGGCCGACAGAAGGTATTTTTAAAGCTCTTTCAAAGGGATTAGAAAGGCTCTTAATTGCAGGTTGGTATTAACTCCAGCGTCAAAAGCAGTCTTCAGCTGTTTAAGGAACCTTGGAGGCAGTGCACATGTATTTTTAAACATGTCTAAAATGAGTTTTTCTGCCCGTCTGACCTCAGCGGTGTGAATGAAGCTAACCTAGCTAGCCGCTCGGCCTCGATCTTTCAACATGGCACAGGTCCCGCAGCCTGGGTCCACGGTAGTAACCGACTGGCATCGTTGTGCGGAGAGCAAAGATTTCTTCAGCAAAATCCTACACAAGAAAAGACGCAAAAACTTTGGTATGACAACTACTTTTGTGTTAAATTATAAGCATGTCCCCCGTCACCATACACATCACATTACTACCCCTACATCCTGTAGGGGTAAAAAGGTTACTAGGTCTGATGACTGATGACACTCACCACGTGCACCTCACCTTAGGAAAATACCAATGGTCTTCAGTATGCAGATTTGTTTTCCAGTGTGGTAGGACTTTAGTGAACATTTATAAACGACAGCAGAAAACGTCATCCTTCCCTCTAATCTGTGATGCCCCATCTAAGTACAGCTCTTTAGAAGGGACTGTGGGACAACCCAGAGTGATAGTTGACATATCTGTATTGTCTAGTTCAGAACTGCTTATTTTCTGTAGAGCAGCTCCATGTTGTCCACCATCAAAGAACAGTGTTGGTTTTCTGGTTTCTAATTGTAAGGAGAAAGAGTTGATTGCATTTGTAAACACCGAGCTGCCTCAGGCTGCAGGAACAACAGAAATGGATGTTATATCCTCATCTGATTTCAAAGTGGTCTGTGTACCCATTCATTGCTGTGGTACTGTAGTGTTTTTAGGATTTAGTTTTTTTTAGGCCTTTGTCTTTTCTATTTTGTACCTTGCCTTTGTATTTTGTAAATTCTTGTGATACTGTTATGCTGCTGCAACCCCAGAATTTCCCCCTGGAGTTCAATAAAGTATCTATCTATCTATCTATCTATCTATCTATCTATCTATCTATCTATCTATCTATCTATCTATCTATCCATCCATCCATCTATCTACTCAACACAATCAGACCTTGTTAAAACAAAGTGAGAAGCCATGCACACCAGTATGTAACAGGTGTGATCTGTTTGTTTTTGACACATAGGTCATGGTAGTTTTTTCTGATGGAAAATAGGAATGTTTGAAATGCACACAAATATGTGCATTTCCCCTCCTTCTGTCCAAGGCATGCTGGGATAGGCTCCACCCCCCCCCCCCCCCCACCCCCCCGAACCTGAATACTAACAATTGGGTAAAGAAAATGTTTTAATATAGACACTGTGCATGTCACCGTGCAATGGCATCTGGACCCTATACTATGGTAATAGGTTATTACATAGAGTATAACATGCAATAAGTGTATATGAGTGCATTTATCGAGCCATATTTGTTTTAACAGTCATATATACATGACTGCATGCCTTTGTACAGTCAAACCGCCAAATGCAATGCGAGTGGTTCTTCTCTGATGTGTTTTGCAGGCCTGTTGGAGTCTCCAGTGATGCCTCCTCATGTAGCTGTGGACACAGTTCATTATAAGGTCTTCCTGTCTGGCAAGACTGGAGTAGGGAAAACTGCTCTTGCTGCACGTCTTGCAGGACTGAATATTCCCAACATGCACTATGAAACTACAGGTTGGTCCACACTGACAGGGCGTACTTAGCTGATGTAATATCGTTCATAGTAGCAAGGACTACAGCTTCCTGTTGGGGTTCCTCTTGGGGAGTCTCATTCCAGTCTTGAACAGTGAGTCCAGTGCACGTCAGCACGATGGGTCATCCATATCGAAAGCATGTTCTTGATTTGGACAAAATCTAGTACTTCTACCAGGAGGAGTGAGACTGTTTCTCTAACAACACTGACCATCATCTGAGTGGGAAGAAAACGTGGTCCAACTCTCCTAGATAACTTTAACAAAACAAATAACCGAAATCTTCTCGTACAACGGTTGATGAGGTGACGCTAATATCAGTCCAATCTTTCATGTTCCTACAGGCATCGAGACGACGGTGGTATATTGGCCAGTGAAGCTCAGAGAAAGCGGCCGAGTGCTTTTCTTCCGCCTGCAGCTGTGGGACTGTGGCGAGAATGCCCTGCGTAGATTTGACCACTTGCTTCCAGTATGTATGAAATACAATACGTTCGCTGAGGCTGGAGAACAACATCATGTGATGACTCATGAATGAAGGAGTAACTTGATAGGGACTTGAGTCTACCTACATTTTGCATTTTCCAATATGAAGAATAGCTACAGTGCATTGCTGTCCACACCCTTTGTCCAATCACTGTTTCTTGCCTCTTCCAGTCCTGTAGGGAGCAGATGGACGCCATCCTCTTCCTGTTCTCCTTCACTGACAAGACATCATTTGACGATCTGTCAAATCAGATGGCCAAGGAGTCTGACAGAGTTGTGAAATTGGTGATTGGTACCAAGTATCCTTTTGCGTGCATTTGATTTTGCATGTATGGATAAACTACTTTACTTTTTCTTAATTTCTCAAAAAAACAAAACTAGTTGAACTGCCTCAAGTAAGCAACAGATTTCTGCAACAGAGTTCTGTAACTATTTTGGATAGTGCTTTTTTTTTTACGGTTCAACTGAAAATAGTAAGCGTATGGAGCCAAAATATATGCAATCCTGTCCAAAAGCTCAATGTAAGTCAGTATTTACATGCGAGCCAATTTGTCCTTGACACTACTTTCAGATTTGACCTTTTCATGCATGGTGACGTGACCGAGAGAGAAGTGAGTGAGTTCCAGGAGGCGTGGGGCTTACCGGTGTTTCGTACAGGGGGAGAAGTCAGTGATGGGCTGGGTGACGTGGCCCCCCTCCTCAACTGCCTGGCAGAGCACTTGTGGCACCAGGACTGTGTTGCAGCCAGGTCAGCCAGCCACCAGTCACAGCAAGAGACAGGGACTCTAATTTAACTGACTGAAAAAAAAAATACTATAAATCAGACCCGGCTGAGGTGGTTCAGGCACCTAGTAAGGGTGCATCACTTTTGGGATGTACCAGGCATGCCCTGTCTGATAGACTCAGGACACACTGGAGGGACTCCCTCTCCTAGCTGGCCTGGGAGTGCCTTGGGATCCCCCAGGAGGAGCTGGAGGAACATCTGGGCTGCTCTGGTTGTCCTATTGCCACAGTGACCGCACCCAGATAAGTGGCAAGAAAATGGATGGAAGCAGTGGTCCTCATATCCGGTCCTCAGGGTCCTGCTGGGTTTCTATCCTACCAGGTAGCTAAGTGCAGTCATCTGGCGCCCCGAGCCTAAAACAGTCCCTGACTCCCCGGCCAGATTGAAAACTGCCTGGCAGGATGGAAAGCCAGCAGGTCTCTGGACCCAGACGTTTGAAGACCACTGGATTAGTTTATCCAGTGTTACAACCTTCCCCAAGAGTGTTTGTGACTGTTCTGAAATCAGTGTCCCGCTCATAATAAGTAACATCAGCTCTTGTTGATCTGATGATATGGTTAATACTGATATTTCACTTATGTAAGAATTGTCAGTATAGAAAAGGCTCTCCCAATCCCAACAGTAAAGAGGCCAACAAGTTAATACGTTTAAAAGGTTTATTTGTAGTAATAAAAAAAAAGGCATCCCACTTTCCCCTCAGTGTATCTGCTATTTGTGACAATTTAGTGTTTCTTGTATGTGACGTAATGTGTTGTAGTGCCCTTATCAATAAAAAACAAAAAACCCCAAAAACCCCAAGGAACAAAAGTGCAAAGAGTGAAGTGAATATAAATCTTTCTGTGTGCCGAGTTAACAAAATGCACTTCAGTCTATAATGTTAATACATGGAAGTTAAAATGAGTCAAGTTCAATACATATACAGAATATGAAGATCACAGAATCATCACGCCCCCATCAGCGGTTAGACGACAGCACCTTCATCCAAGCCTCTTCATCTGACCTACATGCAAAAACAGACACAGATAACAAACCTGCGCTGACGCCTGGCTGACCGGTCAAGACAGTTTGATGGTTATATGCATTTATAAACAGAAGACAGACATCAGCTCTTACCTCGTGTGCGTGGCAAGTATGAAGGCCGTCGGCTGCCCGGTATGATTCTGCAAGAGATGCAGCAGGAAGGAGTCTGAGGGTAGATTCAGGACTTCGGTCTTCAGCTGCTCCGTGTGCACATGTGCGGGGAACGCAGCGTAATCCACCACGCTGAACCGCTGCTCCCTGAGGGAAACGAGGAGGGGTGACAGTGACGATCGTACAGCAGCACATGACGAATTGAGACATTTCCAGGGTGACTTAAGTGCTTGGGCTTGGTTGTGAGAGCATGAGTTACTTTTTGGAGGAGATGATCAAAAGATCGTTGAAGAGGAGGAGGTAGACGTCGACGAATGAATTCCTCAGGTTAGGATTGCCCTCCACGGTCAGCAGTCTCAAGGGACCCTTGTGCACCAGAAAACGCCCACTTACAACCAGAGGAATTGACTGGACAAGGGAGAGAGAGAGAGGGATTTGTTCAGGATTTACTGCTATCTGTAGGCTGCATGACAGAAGTGAGACAGGCTTTGTACTGTCTGCTCATGTTGTAATAATCTGGTGTGTACAATTTTAAAGTCCATCATGAAATTTGAGACCTTGACTTTGCTAAAATCCAGAAGCATTTCCAGGCACACCATCTCCTCGATTCGTTTCATTTTCTGGATCCCCTTATCGCACTCTGTCACTATCTGGTCAGAGGAAAAAGATTAGAGACGGCGTTTCATTTGAGAGTTGGGCTAGTCCAGTAGAGGAAATACATACCATGCATTTTGTTCAGCCTGCTCAAACAGCCCAGGTAATTACTTCCAGTGTATTAAAAAGATCACTTGAGATGTGGCAGGAATGTGCCAGTAAGAAAACTGCAAACTGCACAACTGTGTTACCTTATGAACAGCTTCTATGGCTTTTTTGAGATTTGAAGTCGAATCAGAGTCTGGCTCCATCAGTTTCAGAATGCTCTAAAAATAAAAACCCAATAGAGTCTTAGTTGACCTTTGAAAACAATCAACCACATACAAAGTTAAGGATGCATAAACGCCTACCTCCATTATGAGCTTAAGACGAGTAATTCTCTGGAATGGAAGGACGAGGAAGGACTTGAGGCTCTGTCTCTGACACGCCGGGTCACTCTCGAGCTTCTTCAGCGAGAACAAAAACCCTTTCTTCTGCTGCCTAGGAAGACGAAGAGACACGAATGAACACGGCGAAGGAACGCTTTAGCGATATGGACCACAGCACAGACTTACAGCAGCTGGTTGATGAGGGATTCTTGGTACATCATGTTGGTCACGTATGGCACATAGAGAGCCTGGAGCGCTGGGCAATGCTGGAGCACGATGTCGCCAACCTGAGAGATGACCACGCTCTCTCCCAGTCGGACCTCCAGGTCCATGAGGAACCTGAAGATAACCAGGACACCCGCTCAGCAGGAACACCAAGACAGACAGTTCAGGGACATGAGCAGCTATGGAGGGACTCTTACTTCTCGCTGGCTGCCATCACGTGACGAAGATTGGAGAACAAAACGTGGTGCTCCATTTTGGACAGGGTCTTTTTCAGCGTCTTTGATGCGTAGAAGTGATTGACGGCGACCCCGAGGCTCCTCAGGTACGAGGCCTCAGGAGCCAATCAACTCAAACATGGCCTTCAGAGGAAGAAAATGAAAGGGAGCAAGAGTGACTAGTTATGAAATGACATTGAGCTGATAGGCACAATGAAAAATATATTGTAGTTTCATGTGGTCCATTTTATTTTCACGGGGCCTGATTGATAGGTTTGGAGGTTGAGATTATCGTTTCCCCACACCTCCTGAAGGCGAATCTCTCTGGTATTCAGCCTGTTGAGCAGGCCACATGCCTTCACCTCATCCAGGTCTTGCCAAAGGGTACACGGGGTCACCCTAAGACTTTGAGGTGGAGGTGAGGATGGCGCCGCCTCAAGGGACCACGGCTGACGGGAGGCGTCCTTGAAATGGGTGCGAGGGGCAAAAGTGACCTGCAGACCTGGCAGGCAGTGGGGGCTCAGTAGTTCTGACAGGAAGCTCTTGTTCAACCTGTGCAGGTCGACTCTCACCGCCTGCAGACAGTAGTCCTGATACAGCGGGACTGCAGAGGAAGGAGAGGAGACCAAGACACTTAGCATTGCTCTCAAAGTTATGGGTTGAATTCAATTGTGGGACACACAACGTAACCATTAAGAGGTTAAGAGGCATTATGGGAAAGGTAGGAACAGAACACACTTACAGTCATGAATGTACTTTGACTGAAATTGTACACCAAGCACTTCCTCCTCAACTGGATCTGCTGCCCTGGGTTGCAGAGCAGGTAGGGCAAGTTTAGTAGCATTTACTTCCCCAAAGATACAAGATTAAAAAAAAAATATCTCTCATACCATTCTTTATCTTCATCCTGATCGGCTGATGGTGACAACGTTCCATTATCCTTCCCATCCAGTTCAGGAACTGAGAACAGCTTGGGCACAGGGAAGTGCATTCTTTCAAAATCCAATGTGCACATCAAGGCCACGGACCTGAGGGCTGATGCTACATCTATGGGAGCACTAAAAACAGAAGGGATTCCCTTGTCACAGGTCCATGTTCAATTTAAACTGAGTTTTGCAGATGCACCATACCTGAAAACCGTCCCAACTTGGTTCAGAGTCTCACGGCTTTCCTCATCGAGGCTTCCAGTATTCTCTGCATGACCTGAAGGAAGTTTCTCTGATGTCTTAATGGCTGGTATTTCTGATACAGGGAGGCCATTTACAAAACAGGAGTATGTATGTGCGATAGTGTTACTGCTCAAACATTGGCTGTTCTCATCTCCTCTGCAATCGGATTGAGCCATCATGCCCTCCTCTATAGGGACTATACTGACACACAAGGCCACCACAGACTTGTCAGTTCATTTATGTCAGTGTGCAGTCAACGTGGCTCCCCTACCTGCTGCAGCGTCCTCAATTTGCCTTACAACCACCCAAATTAAATGGTCTGTCAGCTGCCGTGTGGCCTAGCATGTACCAAGATGCAATCACAAAAACTAGCTGCAGGTGTGCATCTTGAGGAACCGCCACAGCAATACTGGCACACTTAAAACAGATGTACAAGTCAAAATGTCACTGCTGAATTCTGTGCATACCTTCTGCAGCATCCATATTAGGGCTTTTGGCTGCAGCTCCTCTTTCACCGGATCATTAATATTTTCAAGTGTAGGAGAACAAAATGGATCAGTGGATCTCCATCTGGTCCTCAGGGCCCACCGCCCTGCCAGGTAGTTAATTGCATTCACCTGGCGTCCCTGGTGTAACTCAGTCCCTCATGACAGAGTTGGAATGAAAACCAGGATTGAGATCCACTGGGACAGATGATCACAACCGTCTGCATCCATTTATAGGAAATACCAAGTACATGAGCATACACAACAAATACAAAGACTATTTTCACTTTATTTGCAATTTAAAATTTAGTACAAGAGAAAAGTAAATAATTCAATCTGCCTGAACATTGTTGGTATATGACCCAGATAATGCAATTAAAAAAATTAAATGATTGAATGACAGAACATTTGACAGCTAGAAAGGGGTATATTTCAACAGATATTACAAAAATGAATATGGGTGCTTTAAGGTATGTATGTAAGATTTGACACAGCATGAGAGAACTTCATCTTAACAGGAGCTACTAATACTGTAGCGTTGTTATCTACACATTGCAAAGCTTGCCAACGATGTGGAGAATGGTACGTACAGTAGAAGATACCCATCTGAACACACATAATGAATTTGAAAAATGCCACATATGATCATACTTTATAACACGCATTCTTCGCTCGCTAGATGTTTTGTATGAAGACACAGCACTGGATAGAGGGCTTGCTCAAGCTTTCACTTATCTGGAGAAAAGGCCATTTCATTACACCATTAAAAAAATGAAAGTGATGATCAACCCTTCTACACTGCAGCAGCTTCCACAATGTATTTGTTATTAATCTGGTTGACTGAATTTGCAATTTGAGGGTTAAAATCAAACATGGAATCAACTTAATAATAAATTAGGTTCATCTTCAAATGTCCATATTTGTGCTGAATGATGTGAAGCGTACCAGACAGAGGGTTAGTCTGGCATGGGGAGAAGCATCAACATTTTATTTACTCTCCATAACTTCAACTTTACACAATAATAAGCACCTTTACTGAAGTCTGAGTCCTGAATCGGGAAATTACATGTATAAAGTATCAAGAAATAAACATACATGGGTGTTCAATAACATGATGGGGTAGAGGGACAAAACAACAACAAATTTTATCTACCAGACCAAATCTCTAAAAATCCATGAAATGGATGGGCACCCAAAACATCTGCATGCAAACACACCTCACATGTCTGCTATACCCAAGAAACTAATACCAGTAGTTTTTGGATTGTCTCCATGATAGAGACAGCAGTTCTCCTATATTATGTTACTGAGAAGGGATTGAGACATCTGTATCAATTACAAGATTAAGGTATAAATAAGACAGATGCGGAGTGGGGATGCTAGGGACTCACATGATTGGATATGAGAGTCTAGGTGGGCACAGTGATACTGCGGGCTAGTAGCGCCAGCAGAGCTAGCTCCACAATCCCATGGGCTTGTTCCAGTGCCTCTGCAGCCTCCCTGGCAGAAAACCCTGCTGCCTGGATTCTCTGGATGTGCTCAGCAGGAAATTGTTCTATAAAGGGATGTGGAGCAGAGAGCAGAGGAGCTGGAGACGTAGGCTGGGGAGCCTGAGCAAGAAGAGGGACAGAGGGGGGTGAGGCGCTTGGGACCTCCTCGGGTGAACCCACAGCCATTGGACTCAGAAGCATGTGCTCAGTCTGAAGGCCAAGAGTGTCTGGGGTGTCAGCGCCAGAGGCTCTTCCATCTGCAGCCCCTCCCCCCTGCTGCCCCCCAGGGGGCTCCCTGAACTCTAGGTCCCCTGCAAAAGCAGAGGGACCCGCTGGCTCAGGCCCAGTAATGTTGGCAGTACTGGCTTCATCTTGCCCACATCTGTCTGCCCTCTTATCCCAGGAACCATCTGGACACGGCGGTGGTCCTTGTCCCTCCAGATGCTCGTCCTGGCCAAAGAAATCAGGCAAAAGACACTTAGATGGTCCCTCATCAGATACAGCAGCATGGTTGGCTTTGGCATCACTTGGTTCTGCACCGGCTGTAATGGCAGTAGAAGGGGTAGGCTGGGTGTTTTCAGGTGTAGGGGTACAGGGCTCGGGCTCGGGGTTGTCGTCCAGTCCATCTGCATCCTGTCTGAACGGGTACGAGGGGGAGCTGGAGGTGCTGTGGTCATGGGACTGAGCGCGGCTGTTGGATACCAGTAGCTCGTGAAGCTCCAGTAGAGCAGCTGCCAGCGAGGGGATGCTGTCAGAGCTGAGGCAGCGCTCCTCCTCGGGCTGGTCCCTCTCAGATGACGCCGTGCCCTGGGAGCCGGTGGGATACTCCATTTCATCAGAGGCAGGTTCAGGGATCACATGGACATTCCCTGGTGCAGCACAATCAATAGGACAAGACCCCAAGCTCAGAGACAGTGGATTGAGTTGATGTAGATGTTTGCATCTCTCGTCACCTTCCTGGCTCTGCTGGCCCGGAGCACTTAGACAGGTCTCTGTGGATTCGGCTGTGCCAGATCCATCCACCTCCTGGTCCATGGGTTGAATGGGGGAAAGTTCCTCTGGATGGGAGAGCATGGAGGTGTTCACCATTTCATCTGATTCAGCATCCTCCTCTATGGCTCCAGGTAGTACCTCATACTCTGGTTGGGAGAGCATGGAGGTGTTCACCATTTCATCTGATTCAGCATCCTCCTCTATGGCTCCAGGTAGTACCTCATACTCTGGTTGGGAGAGCATGGAGGTGTTCACCATTTCATATGATTCAGCATCCTCCTCTGTGGCTCCAGGTAGTACCTCATCCTCTGGTTGGGAGAGCATGGAGGTGTTCAACATTTCATATGATTCAGCATCCTCCTCTGTGGCTCCAGGTAGTACCTCATCCTCTGGATCTCCTGAGGCTTGAATGCCACTCACAGCCTGGACTGCAGGAGGGGTGCATTTAGGGAGGCCTTCTGTTGAGGGACTAGGTATAGGGGGCAAAGTGGAGTTGCTAGGGGCAGGGAGAGGGTGAGAGTGGACCTGATGGGGTGTAGAAGCAGCATTCTCTGCTTGGGATGAAGGCCCAGGAAGCCCGTGGAAGCCAAGCTGGCCCTGGTAATTCCCTGGTGTTGAGGCCTGCTGCATGCTGCCTGGGGCAGACAGTGAGTGACCCAGGGCCGGATTCTGGTGATGGCCAGCGGGAGGGCTTTGGGAAGGGGAAGTGGATGAGGACATTTGGTCTAAGGGTCTGGGTAATGAGAATGGTGGGGATTTCGGTGAGGTAGTTTGTCCATCTGCAGTGTCTATTGTAAGAGAAAATGCAGTTGAGAATTAAACAATAGTTGGAATTGATCTGAAACCTGTCAGGGACCATTACTTTGGAAAATACTTGTTTTAGTGTCCATGACAGCTTCTGAAATCAAATATGACATTGAAATATTGAGACCTTGATCAATTAATGAATAACTATGTAGACTACATTTTCTTTTCTTTCTCGATTCATGAATAAATGAAAAACGAAACAAATTCACAGATCCAGCAACAAAATATCAAAGCAAAATAAAAAGAAAATGGACAATGGACTTAGCACTCTCTTTGTAGATTTGCAGTACCTGGTTGGTAGGGCCCTCTCCAGCTGTCTCCAAATGCATCAGTGCTGTCCTGCTCAGGGTTAGGGCACACACCACACACATCATGCAAAGGGACGGAGAAAGTTAGCAGTCACACACAGAGCATGCGCCAAACTGCCACCCTTTTCACACACAGTGGTGAAAAGTGTCAGCCAAGAGAACCGCTATGACCTATGAACTGAAGGAGAGGTCACAGAATAATCACATTACCAGTCATCCAACCTCAGGAAGCTAAATTTGGCTCAGAGAGACTTCAGTAATCACATAACAGAAAGGGAAAACAATACAACTGACTAACTGTATCAACAGCAATTGCACCAGTATTAATGCCAGGCTACCTAAAAGGCTTCATCTCAGCCGAGAACCTGTTCATCTTCAATCACGTCTACTTGTGTTTGGGTGGTGGCTAGGTCTATATTTCCTGACCTCATGTGATTCTAAAGCATATTTAAGTTGCTGAGGTGATGACATGAAGTGATCATGTGACTGAAAAATTCAGATGACCGCATAAACGGGAATCGGGGGTGTAAAAAGCTCAACGTGGCACATGCAAACGTGATCTCTCGCTGAGCTGAAAACCAGGCTCGTGTGCAGAAACAGGAGAACACCGCTTACCGCTTTCCTGTATGGATCTCTGAAGTGCCTCTGCTAGTTCCCTGTCAGCCATCTCATCTGGACGGGCATCTTCACGCCCCTCTGCCCCGTATGCCAGCCGGGCACACTCTGGTAGCTCCGCCTCAGGCAGGAAGCGGGTTTCAGTGCCTGTTGTGCCGATAAGAAGCACGCTCTTCTTCAAGTCAATGGAACACTAAGAGAAAAACATGACAAATAACGTGTCCAGATATTTCAACGAGAACTTCTCTGGTATATAATGAAATTGTGTAATGTACACTGAGACGGGACGAACGGGGCTCACACCTGGTGTCTCTTCAGCATATCTAGTCCGAGCAGCATGTCCATCGGCTGGTCCTCCAAGATGGAGAAAGAACAAGGTAGAAAGTCCCCCTCTATCTGGACCTGAGCTAGATGAGTGTAACAGGAAGCACCACGTTTTAGCTACGTTGAAATATCATGCAGAGACATGAGTGTGAATGCAGTTAATGTTTGGACTCGTGCCCAGGAATAGTGTTTGCTCAAAGAAATACTTGGAAAACCCTGACACTCACCCAAATGAACTCTGCCAATAATCTTCTGGGTTCCCACACCCTTGGCGATCCCTGCCCAGCGTCGGTCCACCAGACGCATGATGTTACAGCGCTCAGCACATGCCTGGCTCATTATTGTCATCTGGGCTCCTGAGACAGCAGGTCCAGGAGGAGGTAGAGGGAAATAGAGGGTATGAAGGGAGAGAAGAACAACACAGATGAACGTTTGATCCTGACAACAATCAATCATGGCCCTACGCATTAAGAGGGCAAATATAATTCTGTTTAGCCCCAAATGGTACAACATCTTGAGCATTTTCAAAAAATTTAATAAAATGTTCCATATTGCCAAGACAGATACATGAAAACGCTACAATGGATTGTGGAAACTAAAATATCTAAATATATGCCCATGTGTGACTAATTGTGCAGGTCAATTCCACTATACTGTTTCCCTCAGGTCAGGGAGGAACGGAGACAATGTATAGCTGGGTTGAGGGGGGAACAAAAACATAATGGGCAGGACTAACCCTATGACACACGGAGTACAGGAAATGTCAACAGATCAAACACAAACTGTAAGATCAACTGATACAGGACAACGTGGGAGGAAAACTAACATTGTCTGATATATTTGCCATTATATGTTCAAAACATAGTTATTTGAACATTATCACAAAATTAGACCATTCAAGACCCAAATAGAAGTGCATTATCATTGGAGTATAATATATACAGTATAGTATTATATACAATATATGATAAAAGGATAATATATATAGATATGTCTGTGAAAGGCCATCGCTGGCTGATAATATCAGTGAACCGATATCTGTTGAGCCCCAAACAATAACCACCCGTTATCCCACCAGATCCATGCTGTTGCACAGTGGGACAGGATTTTATGCTCATTACCTGAGTCAACAAAAGCTTTCACAGGGTGCCCATTGACTTTGCAGTTGATGTAGAGCATAACCACCTGTCCGAAACTTTCTGGGGCCTCCTCCATTGCAATGGTCATATTTTCTTCCACATTGTGCTGCCTGGAATATGCACAAATGGTAAGAAATGTGACTTTTTAAAAACCATGTTTACTTTAAAGAATGAACACGCTGCCTAACTGTGGTGAACAAGCTGCTCGGTACTTGTGCACCAGTGAAGATAAACAAATTGGCTATGCAACAGACACTAGGATAGTCTAATCATCTCTAGTCAATCTGAGTCTGTGCCATTTGGGGGCATTATGTATTTTATTATGTATATTCATACCTGGTCAAAGAACTGACAGAGCAATGCCAATGTCAGTGTTAAATGGCCCCACAAATCTAGACTATACCTGATGTCTTCCTCAATCTTTGCCTGGGCATCCAAATCAAATGGATCAGCAGTCAGGAGTCTGATCCTTTCTTGCTCCCTCTTCGCCCGATCCTGCTGTTGCTCCAGCAACACCTTGGTGAAACGCTCTAAGGAAACAGTCAGTCACACTCTGCATGAACAATCAACATCTGACTGAAAGTACAGGACCTTCGCCACAAACAGTTAATAGTGTCATATGAGCATCAATTACTCTTTAATTTACCTAGGTCTCCACTCAGTAGGGCCTCAGCCAGTGGTGGGTTGCGCTCTTTGAGGAGTGACAACTCATGTGGATTGGACAATAGCATCTGCTGGAGTAAGGCAGGGTCATCCAGCCCCTGTGGAGAGGAGCCGGAGCCACGAAAGGCCATTGATGTGGAAGGCTGTGCGGCATTCGGTGGCTGTTGCTGAGGGGGTTGTTGCTGCTGCTTTGGGGCAGCAGGTTGACTGGTTGAAGAAGAGGACGTGCCCGGGACTGTGATGGAGCGAAAGTCAATATGGGGCAGACCTAAGGATCAAATAAATGAAAGGGTGAGAGGTTAGTATGACGCACATATAAGACTTAAGAGGAACTCTATGACAGTTGTATTGATTAATGTGTTGCTTATTGATTAAATAGTTTCTTTAATCACCACAGCAGGTGCACATGCCCCTTTAATGTAATTGCCATCTCAGATAGAAGTTGATAACAGACTGAAATCAATAAATTTTTAATGTAATTTTTAGGTACAAACACTTTACCTGGGAAGGCTGATTGAGTTGGTGGTGGCCTTCTGTCTGCTTGTCTGAGAACCACCACATCTCCATCCTTCACGCCATAGGTCCCCAAGGCACGAGTGGGGTCTTTTAAGGGCTGCTCTACGTATAAAATCTGGATTGACACAATTGACATAAAGTTACATATACCATGAGATTGGATGAACTAAGCATGCTTAACCCAGATCAAGTATTTGGTTAGATCCAAGTATTACAGTTAGGCAGCTCTTGCTTTTGCAAACATTATCTTTCCAGTAAGTGAACCTGTCAGCTATGACTTTAAAAACATATTGACTGGCTAGCCAATCCAGTCAAGTAGACCTGATTAGAACAGCAATCTCACCACCCAGATCTCTAGGTAATAGTAACGAGACCGACAACTGACCCCGTGTTTGTTTTGTATACCATGGCGTGGTAGTAACTTAGCTAGTTCTCAGCCTGCTAGCCTATCTGATGTTATGCACATACAGTGCAACATTAGCTACTGCTAGCTAAGTTAATTTGGTATGGGACTCACGTTAGCTAATCAACATCACACACCAATTACGCTAACAAGTGAACGTTAGAGCAATTATTTGGTAAATTAGTCGTTAGTTGTTGGTGAATGAAGTTTCGCAACAGCCCAAAACGTCAACAGAACAAAGCTCCGATTCATGCTAGCAAGCAAACTAGCTAGCTCTCTCGCTACAGCTAGTCAGCGTCTAGCTACTTCATGCTAGCCTCACCTGAATTTCCCCTGCTGGGATTCCTGATTCTAGTTCACAAAGTGCTACAAAGTCTCTTAGTTCGAGCTCTGGAGACACATCGAGGGCGAAAGTGGTTTCTGGGCGATCCCTCGGCGCGCAGAATACGGTCACCAGCATCGCTTTTTTGGGGCAGGATCTCTTGACGCACCCGCGGTACTAGAATGTCGTTCTGCTTAGTGTAGTTCCTTCTTTCACTGAAGAAAAGCTAATGTGTCTTGTATTCGACTTCGACCGAATATAAAGATCTATTTCAGTGAAAAAAAATCATCAAAGGGAAACAAATATTACCCTAAACACATTGACTGCTTGACATTTGCTAGATAGTGGTCTGGTGTGACAGTTTCTCGTATTATCAACAACTAACATCAACTACCACTGCTAATGCCGTATTTCAGGTTGTTTTCGACATGTCGGATTACAGAATCTGCTGTCGTAAGTGGTTTCTTCTTCGTCTTTGAGTTTCAACGCAAATAGATTCCAGTGTTGCATTACGGACAATTGCTGGATCCTGTGGGAACGAGCCTATTAAAAAAATCCGTACACCCCAATAACTCACTAAGTAAAAACTGGCTTAGAGTAAATTACATGCTTGAAAGCTGCGAGCGGATGGACACATAACCGAAACAAGTGTAAGCGTTTTTTCAGCACCTATAACACCTGCCGCCACAAAGACCACAAATAGTTTGGAGTAGAAATATGTAAAAAGTAATTTGTTTACAGTCTTGGATCGCATCACGACTACAAAGCCCCACAGATAACAATACATCTTATTGATAATCTCACTTATTGTATTGTAATAAATGCACTGATTATTGCAAATACATTTAATAAAAGATGTGGGTCAGTTTTCATTATAAATATACATTTTAATAACACATATTAGATGAGGTTGGGTCATTTGTGGCTGTTTTTGAATACCATAGTGTTACATAACTGTTTTAGTTAGAATTCTATGCAGTTTTCTGTATGTTTTAGTTGGAGTTTGTATTTTTTCCAACTGTTTAAGGCTTTCATGATGAAACTCTAAAGTATCATTTTGATGTGTGGAAACTTATATGCCTTGGTTGTAATTTGGTGGTAGCCCATTAAGCTTTTGTAGGATGTGGGCCAGTTGCATTTGATGAGGTAAGCCTACACTAAGTTTTGTACCCTGGCAAGGTTGTGGAGAGTGGTTATTTGAATTTTTGAGTCATTTTCAGTGCTAATCCATGAGTTCATTGTTTTGTGTTTCTATTATGTGGGTTCGATGACACTTTAATTAAAGAGATCACTTAGCAATCCAACAGTGTCAGCAGGACCTCTTTTTCCTTGGATTTTTCTTTGTTGATGAAGCTGGAGTTTCTGCAGGCACCGGTCTGCTAAAAAATGGGTTATTCTTCTATTTATTCCATATAAACTCCTGTTGGTGCCATAAAATGCATGCTTCCTGTGTACAGAAGCTACCTGTCACCAAATGTTTAAAACTGTAAATGTAAAAGCCATAGAAATAGAATCCTTCCAGCTCTGTGATGAAATCTTTCATGAACAAGCTATAGACTGAATCACTACTATAACTGTGTTATATCAGTCTGCGATAGAGAGGAGCAAAATGGACTTGTGGATTATTGCTTTAAAGGAACACTTTTTTTGCTGACCACTACATGTCCTATAATGCATGAGCGGCTGTCCTTCATGTTAATTGGCTATATAGGAATCAACTAATATAATTATCATTGGTTTTGACGTTAGTCAATATTAAAGATTAATGTGGGTTAGCGGTATTACTGTATTACTTCAGGCATGGAAATTGAAACTAGCAAAGAAGTTCATAATTTTTAATAAAGCTGGTTAGTTTTATGTATTGAGTGATGAGTGATTATCAAGGACTGCATCCATTGGTATGTTATGTCTTTTAAGAAGAAGATTACTTTAATTGCAACATCGAGGTGCTTGCACACAAACATGCACCAACACACACAACACATGCGGGGGGGGAGTGGCCGCTGAACACAACACACACACGCAGGCTCGAGTGTCCGAGTTGAATGAGTACTGCTTTTTTTCCCATCCCCGCCGACCTTCCTCCAGGGACAGCCAGGGAGCAGACGTGACCTTGCATGAGGGCCATCAGCTGTCATGTACCATCTCAGGGATATGATTCAAGATTCAAGATTCAAGAGTTTTATTTGTCACATGCACATACATGCAGTGAAATGAAAAGTGGCAATGCTCACGGGAATGTGCAAAGGCCATTATACAAAGTATTTAACAGTAGAAAACCAGCACAATATTTACAGTATGAAAAAAATATAAAAATTACAATAATTACAGTAGAGCTCTTATATAAAGCAACACAATATGTACAGTAAGAGCACAAATATAAAATATAAAATTAGAGGTAGATGGGGGAAATGTGTGAATGTAATGAGCTATAAATGATGTGTATTCGTTACCTAAGTGTGTGTGTGTGTGTGTGTCTGTGTGTATAAGAGGGGGCAGTGTGTGGGTCTTGGTGGGGCCCTGGTGAGGTCAGAGTTCACAGTCCTGATGGCCTGAGGAAAGAAACTCCGTCTCAGTCTCTTTGTTTTAGCAGCGTGACTACGGAGGCGCTTGCCTGACCGCAGCAGCTGAAACAGTCCGTTGTTGGGGTGGTGAGGATCCTTCATGATCCTGCAGGCTCTGGTTCTGCACCTCCTGGTGTACAAGTCCTGCAGGGTGGGGAGTGTAGTTCCAATAGTGCGTTCAGCCGAACGCACTACTCTCTGCAGAGCCTTCCTGTCCTGAGCGGAGCTGTTGCCGAACCAGGAGGTGATGCTCCCAGTCAGGATGCTCTCTACAGCTCCAGAGTAGAAGGACTGAAGGATCCTCTGGGAGACCTTGAATTTCCTCAGTTGCCTGAGGTGGTAAAGGCGCTGCCTCACCTTCCTCACTAGAGTGTCTGTGTGTGTGGACCATGTGAGATCTTCAGTGATGTGGACTCCCAGGTATTTATACTGGCTCACCCTTTCCTCGTCCTCTGTTGTTGTGCCCTCCTAAAGTCCACAATCAGCTCCTTAGTTTTGGTGACATTCAGGAGGAGGTTGTTGTCCTGGCACCAGAGTGTCAGATCGGCAACTTCCTCCAGGTAGGCCTTCTCGTCGTTGTCGGAGATCAGGCCCACCACCACTGTGTCATCCGCAAACTTCACGATGGAGTTGGAGCTGAACCTGGCCACACAGTCATGTGTGTACAGGGAGTACAGTAGGGGGCTGAGGACGCAACCCTGGGGGGATCCTGTGTTCAGGGTGAGGGGGTTGGAGGTGTGTCTGCCCACCCTGACCACCTGGGGTCTGGCGGTCAGGAAGTCCAGGATCCAGGCACACAGGGGGGTGTTCAGTCCCAGCTCAATCAACTTTCCAGTCAGTCTGGAGGGGACTATGGTGTTGAATATGTAGTTCAACAAGGACCTAACAATCCCAGTGAACTTCAGCAGGACTAGAGGGTTCTAGATGTAGACACTTGTCCTGCTGGGAATCATTAAAACTCAACTCTTCTCCTCTTCTCCACCCAACATTTAACACTACCCAGTCAAACACTACCACAGGGTTAACGTTAAGCCCAAAGTCAAATATCTCCTGCAGATAATTTACGTGTTACATACATAAACTTAATATCCAGAGGTCTCACACTACAAAGAGCTCAAGTGCTAACATGGTGCATGTTTGGGCTTTGACAGGCCATACTCAGCAATGTACTGGCCCCACTGGCCGATGGACTAGCTCACACAAATCCAACACGGGTCCATTGTGGGGCCTATGCAGAGCAATAGGCCAAAATACAATTATATTTATTTAAGTATTCACATTTCCTATGCAATTTGGTCAAATAAGAGGGTGGGAACTGTTATACGATTGTTGCTAACTTAAAAGCATTTCTAGTCACCTACTGTATACTATCTTGCAATTAATTTTTTTCAGGATGTGAACATAATTTTTCTTAGGACTTTTCAGTAATGTCCCAAAAGGGTTGGTTGGGGATTACTACAGACTTCCATAATCATTTTCAGGCTTATTGTTGTTACAGTGGTAGAAAGATCACAAATGTTCAATAAAACCTTTATTTTTACTTGTAATAAATAATTTGAAGTTTCACTTCTAGCGAATTGAGCTTTGTTTCATTGTATTTTTGACGGCGCTGAAGCAGAGGATGTACCCACTCCCACAGAATATCACCCTAGGTGCTGTCCCAGGGTCTGCGGAGTTGGTTTCCGATATGCGTTGGCAATGGAAAGCGCCAAAAATTGTCACGTAATGACATCAAAGATCAGTCTTTGGAGAGAGTTGCAGCAAAATGTGCAAAGTAGTGACACTCCTCAAGTAGTATAGTTTCCTGTCACTCTCTTGAAATGTTTTGAAACCTGTTGGTGTTGTTGTGCATTTGAAGCTTCATCTGCAGCCGAGGGGCGTCCTGGTGGCTCAGTTGGCACAATGTCATGATTGACGTGATCATCCCCCTCTCTCTCCCAAGCATTCCCGTCCCTCTCTACTGGATCTATCAAATAAAGGAAAAAAATGCCAAAATAATAATCTTAAAAAAAAACTTGGTAGCCTGCATGATTGTGACCAAACGGTCTCCAATTCATTGTCCAGACCCAGGACTTGTCTCTTGATAACTTGATCATGTCTGGCTCATGTTCATGTTACAATTCAAGATTCCAACTGTCCATGGAAATATGAAGCCATACGAAGACATATGAAGTCTTTTAGGATGGATTTGATCCTTGCAATAGCCAGCTGGTAGACTTGAGTGTAGGAGTGTTTTCTACATTCTTTGCAAGCCATGTTGCATTTGTGTGGTTGTATCTTGCAGATTAATCAAGAATATGTGGTTGTTTCCATCTGTCGTTTGAGTGTATATATGCAAAGGTACTATTTTATCTTCTTACTGGCAAAACAACACAAAACTGCATAGTTTCCACTAATAAAACCACAGATCTTTCAGCTATTTTCCCATCTGCCATAGTCCCTGCCCAGGTTCTGAAATTCTAAAAACATTAGCAATGGAATCTATGAGATATTTCTCTCTCTATTTGTAATCCTACATACAAGTAATAAACATAACGCCAATATAAAACAAATAGGTCATCATGCTGAAACAGCTACAATGTGCATTTTGGATGGGAAGATACCACTCTATGCTCTACCAACTTTTTAAAAATCTTTGGTGTTTGTTGAATGAAGTGCAGTTTGAACTGAGAAATATGATCGTCATCATCGATTAGGTGCGTAGGTAGGTAGGTAGGTAAGTAGGTACTTTATTAAGCGCTGAGGGGAAATTTCTGCCAGCAGCCAAGTAACAACAACAACATAGAATAACACAACTAAGACAAAGTAATAAAAGAATAAAAAATAAATAAGATATGCTCTCCAAAAAAAAACATCCAAATGCTTAGTGCAAAAGAAAAAAATATGAAGAATGTGCAAAAAGTGAAGAATGTGCAAAAAGTGAAATGTGCAATGAAACACGTGATAGAATAAAACACTTTTTAGCTCAGAGATTTGTCAGCAATGTAACTTAAAGGCAAGAGATGTATACTCTCACAGGTGCTTGTGGTTTCTTTGGGTTTGGGTTGAAATATCAATTTTAAGATCAAGTTTTAGAACACTGTATTAAAAAATCAGGAGAGAATTCACAAATAATAAGGCTGCAAGTTAAGTGTTTCTTCAAACCTGATTTGAGATATTCTGTGAATCTGCTGCATTGAGAGCCCTTAAAACATCTTAAAACATTGAATTGCTTCTATACATCAGTTCTACTGACCAGACTACATGGTTTCTGTTAACGTGTGGTTTGGATTGTGACAAAATACTACACATTTTAAAAGCTGAAGATAAGAAATGGGTTTCCGTTGAGACATCAAATGCAAAGCTGCAAAAAAGGTTGTGGGTTGTGGGATCGTTGTACGTCAAGCGTTTCACGTAAGCGGAACCATTTACCTGAGAAACGTATGTGGGCTAACGTCACATTTGCTAACTTGCCTCAAATGAGTGTGTGATTCAAATTATAGTGGTTGTCGTCGTCTCCTTCCCTGCAGTGTGTAACAGAGGTGCTCTGAAATACTGACTATGGTTCTGCTCAAACACCTCCTGGCGCTCGTGTGGACCTTCACTTTTTATGAACTTTTTGGTGTTTCACATGCTGATGGCACATGTCCAAAAGGTAAAGTATGAGTTTCTTGCGTTATATTGTAGTTCAACGCCTCATTCTGTAATGTGGTGGCAACATCCTCTTTTGCTTGCTGCACTTCTTTCATGAATGGTATTAAAGTACATTGTTTCCCTGTAAATTCAAGGTCACAGGGTAACTCGTACTGGAGGTTGTGAAGAATGCCCTGTTGGCTATTTCTACCCTTCAGAAAATAAATCCCAACATTGCCGACCATGCACTAAGTGTGATATAAGTAAGTTTTCCAGCTTTGGTATCAAGTATCATATGAACAATACTTCCATGTTATTTCACAGACTGTACAGTTCTTTAAGAGATCTCAGTGTTGACCCTTTGCATCAACTTGGGTCAAAACGCTGATTCACTTCAGTGAAGAAGAAAAGTATTATCTCGTTCAATGTGCATAGCCTTTCAATTTCAGTTATAGAAGGAAACAAACTTTACATTTAAGTGAATTTCACAATTGTTGAAATCAAGTTTTTCCAAATGAGCAGATATATTCTTTGTTGTAGAATCGGGGAGTAAGGTTGAATCAAAGTGCCAGAAAACCGCAAATGCGATATGTCGATGCCGTCCAGGATTTGTTCACAGGCTCGCAGAGCATAACCTTTGCAAATGTGATACTGGGTCTGGACTTAAAGAAAAAGGTACAGTGATGGATCACACACTGCATGCAATACATTTGATTGATGGATCAATTCCTTTTTGAGTAAGTATGCTAATTGTCGATCTATGTCATTTCTTTTTTCCAGGAGACCTACAAGAATGTCATGAATGTGAAGATGGATTTTTCTCTGAGACGATGAATTTGTCCTGTAAAAAATGGAAGGAGTATGGCCAGTATATTGGAGCATATTATGACATCTATACATTTATTTCAGTATACGTTGGATACAACACAGCATCAGCATCTCCAACAATCATTTTCTAAAGCGTTGTTAACAGCTTTATCCTCTCTCCTAGATGTGGAAACACAGGTGTGAAGGTAAACGGCACCAAGAAAACAGATGCCATCTGCAACAGGGCACCCTCCACCCCGCCCCCTACGTCAAATAAAAGCCCCTCTCTCACTGCACACGCTGCTTCCAATACCCCAAAGATGACGTCGACAACCCCGAGGCCACCTCTGCGTAATGACGCCTCCCCTATTCCAGCCCTCGCGGTCCCCACACCGGACATGCGGCCTTTCACCCTCAACATTGGTGAATGTTCTGAAATCATTTCATCAATGCACCCTAAACATTTATGACACAGCCTCAAGTGACATGAAATAACCTGCAGCTCTTCTTCAGGTATGTTTCTCCTTCTCGCTTTTGGAATCTTTGGCATGCTGATCCTGATGACTCTGACCTGTAAACTGAATATCGTTCATTGCATCCAGAGCTACAAGAAACCAGAAGTAAATGGTATGTCACTGTCTCTGCTATCTCTATCTTTCAAGGAATTTGCTTATTGATGTGGAATGCACTGTGTAAACTATTGCAATTGTTATGTTTTTATTCTGACTTTGTTGTTTGTTTCCAGCACAGGACTCACTGTGGGGAAGCCCGGTTGAGGAAAGTGGCGACAGCAGCCCCTCCTCTCTGGACAAACTGAATCCAGAGCCGTGAAATGACTTTGCCCACAAATTATTCGACTTTTATATCAGATCTTCATCGCCTGAATCAGACATGTTTCACCTGTTTGGTTCAGAAAAGGTATTATTTCACAGTATTCAAGCAGCCGTGTTCAAAATCTGAAATATGGTCAATATTTGACCTTGGTTTGTTCTCTTTTAATAGAATATTCTGTGGATGATGCAAAAGTTGTGTAATTTTGTCCCATCGTCTTCCTTTTGAACACTTAGCTCATTTTAATTTCAAACCAAAAGCTTTTATTTAATCTGGGAAAACTGTTTCCAGTACAAATGTTTCATAATATATTTTAAGTCATTTTGCTTTCTGTGCAGCCCGATAGTAGAATACCTTATTCACCGTGGAGCAGGTGTGCATCTTTTGTCACCTCTAGTGTACCTTATTTCTATTTCAGCATTCAATTCTGAATTATTGTTATGTCTGAACAGAATTTTATAAGCACGTGCCACGATACATCTCTGTTAAACCATTGCTTAAATGGAGTAAATATCTTTATTTTAAAATGCATACACACTATAGAGTATAGAAAGTATCAGGGCCTCCTTCCCGCTGCCGGGTTGCACCTCATTCTGTACAATCCATGATTGTCAAGACTAAACCCTCTTTAACATCTCCTCACCTTCACCTCCATCTGCCTTTCATCACGGAAGTGGATTTAATGGGTGAATCAATCAGGAATCACAGCTTTACCTGATTCACCTGCTCAGCCTGTTACAAGAACTCATGTAATATATGTGATAATGTGATGGGGTTTAGTATGGGCAAGTGACAAGCTACTGAGAAATATGTATGCTATAATAGCTGAGATGATAACAAGAATACCAATATTATGAATTGTTGAAAAACCTTATAGGAAAATATTTTGCTTTTGTGTCATAAATAGGACAATGTGCTATATATAGATACAACCTTTCTATTTATATGTTGTTGTTGTTTTTTAATTTTCCATTGATGATGTTTGTTTTTTAAGCTCAGACCTGTAAAAGCTGCTTTCAGATGTAGGGTGTGGGGTTTTCCCGTGGTGGCGCTAAGTGTGCCTCTCTTTTTTCCTAGCAGTATTTCCTGACATGTTTTCAGCTCAGCCTTTGGAAAGTCTGAGGGTTGCAAATGTGAGGACTTTCATGATCTCTATACCTCCTCTCAGACTTTCCCCAGTACAGTACTGCCAGAAGAGTCACGTCTCATGTCCTCACTGTTTTCATTGCATTATTTCCACTAACAAATCAACACTCAAAGCCTATCTTTCTAAAAAACCCGCAGAAAACAAGACAAGCACCATTTTGGTCCTGTGGTGAATGGACTCATTTTCCTCTTTTCATAATGATGTTAAGACTCCCCCCCCCCTCCTTTACTTCTTTTCATCTGGGTTAACTCTTGATCAGCTAATCACTCACCACCACCATGATAAATCCCCTCTTGAGCTTTATTGCTGACAGATCTCCTCAGCAGAGGTGCATTATGGTTGTCTGATGTTATTTGATGTCCATGTTATTTGATGTGATCAGTGGATGGTGCTGTTATGAATGTCACAAGGAATTATGTCTCACGTTCAAACTCAAACAGCACAGCATCTGAAGCTGTCAGTTTCGCTTTCTATCACCTGAGCTGATGAGGGTTTCTTCTGGAGCTGCTATAAATGTAATGATGGCTTTGTAATGATCAGTTGTTCTTTCTTTTTTTTTTTATTTCTTTTTTTAAAATAAATGTGCCCATTAGACCCATGATCCTACTAAGTCTTATTTGAATGAAATAGCCTAAATTCTTCTGTTTTCATTTATGCCTACCCAGTGTGTGTGTGTGTGTGTGTGTTTGTGTGAGACACTGTGTGTGAAGTGTAAAGTGTAATTAGAATTTCAAAGCCAATATCTGAATAGCCTCTCTGACATACTTATTTTGTCTCACACGCTGCCAGATATGCACCTTCTCTAGGTTGTGTGCTTAATGAAGGTCTCCATCAGTCTCATCTGAAATGTCATTATGGTCTCATTTACAGTATTTCTCCATTGGTTTGGCTCATTTCTTGAAACAGAAATTACATTCTGAAAATAACATGGACAAACCTCTAAACCACTTTGCAATTGTTCACAACAGAATAGCATTTCTCATTCATTTCATCAAATTGCAAATGTCTTAGTACATGTCTCAATGTCTCAGTACATCTTTGCAAATGATTAAGTACAGGTAGCCTACAGTTAGCACAATTTCCAAGTGAATACATCTTGTTGATCTAAACTGATCAGTTGATTCTCAGTCTAATGGTTGTTCTCTCCAAAACATGTCAGCATCATTTCATTATATAAGTCATCACATGCACAATAGTCTGTTCAATTGTCAAAATTAGTCAAGAACATAATACCATGAATACCATTTATGAATCTCTTGGAACATTTGATACATTGATTACAGTAATTGACAGTCAGGTGAAACTAACTTGAGGAGTTTCACACATCATCAGGGCCTGGTTCACTACTCATCCAAGGATGGTCATGGTGTTTCTACCACCTTACTCTCCTTTCCTCAATCCTATTGAGGAGTTTTTCTCTGCTTGGAGGTGGAGAGTGTATGAGCATCAGGCTCAAAATCAGAGGTCCCTGCTCCATGCAATGGACGCTGCGTGTGAAGATATTACAGGAGATCAGTGTAGGGGATGGTTGCGACATGCACGCCGTTTCTTCCCTCGTTGCATCACAAGGGAGAATATCCGCTGTGATGTGGATGAGAATCTGTGGCCAGACAGACAGCAGCGTGTGGACGGCCAGGAGGGTGAGGATGAGGACAGTGACCAGTGAAGAAGTATTACTTGTGAAACTCCAGCTTTATTTACAGCACTGTAGGCTACATATAATTTTCCTTGTTTTTTGTTTATGGGTTTATATTACAGTATATTATGCTGTATACATTTTCTTTTTACTCTGAAGTTACTTGATGTGTGTGAATAGAAATGGTTACAATTTCCTTGGCAGTATGAGTGCAATGTGTGATGTCAAACCTTGGAGGCTACTCTTACCGTAAAATACTTTTTTTCAGTTTTATACACAATTGTATTCTGTTAGCTAGACAAACAAAACTAGTACAGTAACCATTGTCAATGAAGGACTGGGCTAAGACTGAGAGGTGGACATGAGGGATATTTCAATGGTCCTCTGCCATAGTGACAAAACATCTAAACATTTTGACTTGCAGTGCTTACACAATGCCAAAGGGATGATGCATTTTGGGGGCACTGACTATTTATATGAGAAAGGAATTTAGTTTTGACACATGAGTGAACTGTTTTGGGAGAGATATGAGCTTTTGCAGGTGAACCATGGTGTTGTGCTGAACCATCCAGGTTACTTTGGCAAAAGCACCAAGAGTGTTGAGAACGTCCGGTCTGTTTCAAGAAATGAGCCAAAGCAATTGAGAAGGATCTTTTGCATTTTGGTGGCACTGACTATTTATATGGGAAAGGAATTTAGTTTTGAAGCATGAGTGAACCGTTTTGGGAGAGATATGAGCTTTTGCAAGTGAGCTATGGTGGTGTGCTGAACTGTAAGACTGTTTTGCAAAATGATCTTAGAGTTTTGAGAATGTAATTTCTGTTTCAAGAAATGAGCCAAACCAATGGAGAAATACTGTAATAAAGCAAAATGAGAACGGGAGCTGCCACCAGGTGGTGCTGTGATATGATATCCATCCATAGAATAGTCACAATTCACTTCAACTTCAACTTGAGAATTACATTACAAGTACCAGCTCACAGTCCTGATCCCACCAAAAGAAGAAACATCTGTAGTTATGAGGGAGAGGCATTACTTATTATCAATTATTACTTATTATTTACTTTCATTATTATTATTTTTTTTTACTGCAAACCACTCCCTCTGCCACCACCATCTTATCAGTATGTGACAGCATCAGTTACATGTAACAAAATCGAACTACACCTACAAGATGCAGTACATGTACCCACTTACTGTCTGGTTAACACTAACCCTAACCCTGTGGGCACACACAGGCAGTGACAACAGAGCCGAGACTGACGTACTAGTTGTTCGTCACATTCAGCAAGAGCTGCAGCATGGAGACCACGAGTGTGTGTGGGTGGGCGTGTGTGTGTGTGTGTGTGTGTGTGTGAGAGAGAGATGAATGTCTTCAATATTCTTTGCGGTGCAGTAGTCCTAAAGGTGATACCCACATGTGATGAGGTTTTGGTGGCTGTGAAAATCACTGAACTTCTCATTCACCCTGAGAGGTAATGAGAGATAATGGATGGTCCATAGAATGTTCTCCTTACATCGTTACATTTTTATTACATTGTAACATTTTTATTACATTGTTACATTGTTACATTGCTATTGCATTGTTACATTGTTGTTACATTGTTACATTGTTACAACATTGTTATTTCATTGTTCCATTATTACTACATTGGTACATTATTGGTACATTGTTATTACATTGTTACATTGTTACAACATTGTTATTTCATTGTTACATTGTTACTACATTGTTACATTATTGGTACATTGTTATTTCATTGTCACATTGTTATTACATTGTTACATTATTGTTACATTGTTATTACATTGTTACATTGTTGTTACATTGTTATTACATTGTTGATTTCATTGCCGAGCTTGGAGCAAAATCTTTATCATTAGTGATTGTGCTATTTCTCATATTGTTCGGCTCACTGTATTTTATTTGCTGCATCTTGTTGCTTCACAGGTGAGGCATAGTTTATGACTGGCAATGTTGTAATATTTGTTGTAGTATATTTGATTGTAGAAAAAACATCTTGGGCAGCACTTTACCTACCACTTTACCATGATTCAGGTAAACCTCTGTGCCATGGTTTAATTACCCTTCCATGTAAAGGGTAATTTGGTCATAGATGTTTATCTTTTGTTTTCTGTATTAGTGTTTTACATTACCACCCTTTATAGTATTTCTTTTTGAAGTACACACTCACAGACTTTGAGACACGTTCCTGCTAAATCTGCGAGGGTTTAGGGCTGTCCCACTGTCAAATCGTCAAGTGCATGAGGGCGCTCTCGCAGACTTTTTGAGCCCTTTACACTTTCCGTAAGTCCACATTTCTGCAGACTTTGGCCCAATCCCAGTATCCCCCCTAAAACCTAAGCCGTGAACCCTCACAGACTTAACTGACGTCACCTGGTAATAAGGAGTCAGTTAACTCTCATAAGTCACAAATGAATACAACACGATTCACAAATATATTTTGCGATTTATATATGTCTCTGTTCACAAATATATTTTTCAGTGCACACACAAATGTGTATCGTTTCATATAAATGTAAAAAAAAAATATATATAAATGACAGAAGGTTCACAAATAAATTAGCGTTCACAAATGTCTGTTTCCGATGCACACACAAATATGTCTCGTTTTATATAAATGTAAAACAAATCCACAAATATACTTAGTTAAAAACAGCTGCAGTGTTCATCTAAAACATATTTAAATGTTGTTACATTTCTTTACAGATTGTCGAATGTTTAGAAACCTCCACACGAGTTGTGAACCTCGTTACATTTGTGTGTGGATTTTTGGGAGTTTCGTGGTTAGATTCACGAATGCATTTTTTCTAAAGGGCCTTTCTCTGTAGCCTATCAGACATCTCTTTCAAGTTCAGCCAATCACACCAGCGTGTGATTTCAATGCTGCGTTCAACATCCCTAATCCCGACGAGTTTCGCGTCCGGTAGCGGTACTCCAAGTGTAATTAAACATAACACGTTTAGCCAATAATTCCCTTGTCGTTCGTGATTGAATACATTTGAATTATGATTGTCTGAGTTTGCTAACAATGTGTTATTTACACAGCTAGAAAAGTTAGCTAGGTAATATTTGAACCATGTTAGGCATTTCGCACTAGCACCCCAAAACAATCTCAATCCGAAACACAGAGCAGTAGTCTATTTGAGTTGCATCAGGATTGTCCACTATTGCCTGCTATTTGAGGAGCAAGATGATGAGGAGAGAGAGAATGAAGAGATCAAACCGAAGACTAAGGCCGAATTCCAATTCTCATTTTCACCCCTACAGCTTCGGCTTGGCCCTTCGGCTTGACCGAACAGAGTCACAAGGGGTAGTGGTAGAAATCTCTCCCTAAAAAATGTGACAACCCTTCAAGACCCTGATACATCATCAATGACGTTTACATAAACAGACGGGACGAGTTTGTTATCGGAGATTACTATGGAAATAATGGTATTATCACAGTGACATTTGCCGTTCATCTGATGGCGATAGAAAAGCATGGACGCAGGACAGGCACTTGCAGAGCTGCAGGTGAAGAGATGGCCTCTAAAAGACATCATGAGTCGGGAGCAAGCAAGAGGAAAAAAAAATCAACAAAAAAAACAAGAAGAAGCTCGTGCTTCACTTGAAGGTGGATATGTTGTTGAAATGAAAATGTAAAACTTTGTGGCATAAACACCTCAGCTACTACTCATGAGACAGGAGAGAGGCTAAGTGTCTGTCTAGACGTGGACTGGAGATAAAATTATTTCCAGCGGCCCTGATTACCATTTATTGAATGTCTTGTTAACGCCTTGTCTGCATATGCATTCACCTCTGTTGAAAAGGAGTGGTAAATGGACCAGTTGGTGGTCGTATATATTGGCTAAAGTTTATAGCCTATCAATCTATGCTATCAATATCATTTTTCGGCTATTTTTATGGAGGTATAATGTCGCCATCTGTTGGTGAATTTAATTCATAACAGTCATAGCTTTTGAGGAGACATAACAGAGAAATAGTGATACATTTGTTGACAGAGGGAACTAAATTTGAATGTACATTTGCTTATACTACTGTACCTATACTCATCTTTGTTCTTACTAATAAAGGTTGTCAAGTTAAATGGCATTTTGTTATACAGTCAATTTGTACCTATTATACATTTGGGGTGCTTTAAATTACGTTAAATTTTGGTTTTGGGGGGAGGGCCTCCAAATAAAATTCCGCTTAGGGCCCCAATTTGGCCAATTTGGCCGTGCTCCTAACGTCACCCTGCCAGTCTGCACTGCTATTAGAGGAGCCGTAACAAGTGCAGCAACTTCGCTACTGGACTTTAGTTATAATTCGGCGTCATATGCCATCAAAGGGGGGAAATGCGACATGGAAATATGTGGGAATGCGGGACTGTCATGCACAAATCAGCCTAAAAACAATGTTGTAACGTTAACTAGCGAGGTAGAGACATCGGCATATTAGCGATTTTTTGTTATGCTTGTTAGAAAGAAACGGTCTATAATACATTGAAACAACATTAAACTAAGATAATACCACGGTTAGAATATTTTTAAAATCTTTATTAACAAAGAAAATACTACATTTGTGGTTCACTTTGATGGTAGTGTAGCGGTTCGCCGTGATCTTCCAGTTGATTCGCAGGGCATTCTGGGAGATTTCTCCTAACCCTCGGTTTGTAATGTGCCCCTGAAAAATCTCCATTTGGAGAGCCATGTAGCCCTCGCACTTGGCCCTACCCCTCGATCACAAGAGAATTGGGACACCCCTACCCCTTCACGTGAACGCGCAAAATGGAGGGGAAGGGCCTAAGGGGTGAATTGAGATTCGGCCTAAATGTAGAAGAGACTTTGGCCGAATCTCATGTCTCATTTTCACCCCTACGGCTTTGGCTTGGCCCTTCGGCTTGGCCCTCGGAACAGAGTCACAAAGGGTAGTGGTAGAAATCTCTCCCTAAGAATTGGGACAACCCTTCATGACCCTGATACGTCATCGGTGACATTTACATAAACAGACGGGAAGAGTTTGTTATCAGAGATTACTATGGCAACAATGGTATTATCACAGTGACATTTGCCGTTCATCTGATGGAGATAGAAAAGCATGGACACTCGCGATTCGTTCACAATTTATATGTTTCACGCTACTAATCGATCAAACAAGTCATCAAATAGAAAAGACCACTGCTTCATTACCAGTCCACTTCATGACAGAATAGCGTTAGTGGTGCTCTGTAGGCGCCGTAACAAGGAGCGGTAACAAGTGCAGCAACTTCGCTGCTGGACTTTAGTTATATTTCGGGCGTCATATGCCATCAAAGGGAGGAAATGCAACATGTAAATATGTCAAAATGCGGGACTGTCATGCACAAATCAGCCTAAAAACAATGTTGTAACGTAACTAACTAGCGAAGTACAGACATCGGCATATTAGCGATTTTTTGTTATGCTTGTTATAAAGAAACGGTCTACAATACATTGAAACGACATTAAACTAAGATAATACAACGGTTAGAATATTTTTAAAATCTTTATTAACGAAGAAAATACTACATTTGTGATCACTTTGGATGGTAGTGTAGCGGTCGCCGTGATCTTCCAGTTGATTCGCAGGTCATTCTGGGAGATTTCTCCTAACCCTCGGTTTGTAGTGTGCCCCTGAAAAATCTCCGTTTGGAGGGCCATGTAGCCCTCGCACTTAGGCCCTACCCCTCGATCACAAGAGAATTGGGACACCCCTACCCCTTCACGTGCAAAACGGAGGGGAAGGGCCAAGGGGTGAATTGAGATTCGGCCCTAGGCATTGTTTCATGAACTAGGTGAAGGGGAATCTGTTGGTGGACGTTGCAGTACATTTGTGAACACTAATCTATTTGTGAACCTTCTGTCATTTATATATATATATTATTTTACATTTATATGAAACGATACACATTTGTGTGTGCATTGAAAAACATATTTGTGAACAGAGACATTTATATATAAATTGCAAAATATATTTGTGAATCGTGTTGTATTCATTTGTGACTTATGAGAGTAAACTGACTCCATAGGTAAGTGCTTGAGTGCGAGAGGCTGCAAGGGCTCGAAATTGTATAAATAGGAATGGGACAGCACTTTGCGACATATTGCGTTACCTTGACGACACCAATTTTTTTTAATGTACGATTGTGGGTTTGGGACTTTTTATTTTTCCTTTTTTTTTTCTTTCTTCACGACCAATTGACTCGTTTGGTGAAAACAGCATCATCAAGCAAAAAATGTAATAAATGGTTGATGAATAAACATTTGCCCTTCCATTTGTTTACCGTTGTTTAGGGAATTACCCACAGTTCATAGCGTTGTGACGTTGAATACGGGGTTACCAGGGGAAGCCCGGAAGCGTTTTAAAAAACGATAAACAAATGTTTATTCATCAACCATTTATTAACATTTTTGCTTGATGATGCTGTTTTGACAAAATGAGTCAATTCATTATTGACGATTACCTCTCCTCCACTCTGTAAGGCAAGAGCCTGGAAGATGTTCAGATCAGGCAGTCGGAAAATAAAAAGTCCCAAACCCATAAGCTTACATAAAAACATTTTGGTGTCGTCAAGGTAACGTGATTTATTATTTATTATTTATACAATTTCGAGCCCTTGCAGCCTCTCGCACTCAAGCATCTACCAGGTGATGTCAGCTAAGTTCAGGGTTTAGGCCTTAGGGGGGACATTTGGATTGGGCCTTAGAGACTTATAATTTCATTATTTTTGAAAGCATTTTGACTTTACATATTTTTATTTTTATTTTACTTTTGCATAGTACTGTAGCTTGAGATGCTTTAAGGTATTCAAAGTTAAGTCTTCAGAGTATACCACTACGCATTTCACTGCACTTTTGTACCACTATAACTGTGTATGTGACAAATAAACCTTTGAACTTTTGAACAATGAAATATAAAAACAAGGAAGTTCTTACTGGTGGAAACACAATCAGCTAAAATCAGTCTAATCAGATTTTTCTGTCATTAAATAATGAATCTCTATAAGTCTCTAGCATATACTAGTAGTCTTTCACTTCCTTACTCTTTGGTAAATGTCGTGCTCTTTCACGTGTTAACCACACTGACGTCAGTACAGCTATAAAACTCTTGAGCTGATGAGTTGAGTGCTGATCACGATGATGTCTCTCAATCTTTACCTGGCAGTTATATGTCTACTGAATGCTTCTGGTCTTGGTTTTGCTGCAGGCTGCAACAATCAACAAACTAAGATAGAAGGAAGATGCTGTAATCTCTGTCCTCCAGGTAAAACTAGTGTTTGAATAATTGCTTGTAAAACGTGTAAAATGATGAGATAATTATGTGTCTGACTTAAATCCTAATTTAAGTCCTTTGGAAGTTCTCATCTTTATAACAGAGAGAGGGAAGGTTATTTAAGGTCATTTCTCTGATGCTGTCTAATTGTTTCTCATTTTGAAGGTACATATGTGAAGGAGTGGTGCTCACAGGGCAAGAGTACTGTCTGTAGCCGCTGTCCGGAGGGCCACTACTCCAATGACAGTAGCATATGGGAACATTGTTTCAAATGCAGTACATGCCAACATGGTAAGATTGAAATAATGATTAAATAACAAGCAAGTTTGATCAGGAAAATAAGATTGTCCTGCTGTTTGGTACTCCACATTTACCATAGTGAGGAGAAGGAACAGCAAAATAACTGACATAAGAGCAACATAAAAGATTTTTGTTATTGAACAATAACAATAGTCGTTTTCATAATTTCCTCTGAGACTGTTACCGTGACTAATGGCTATAGAAAATAAATTCAACTTGACTGGAAGTGTCACTGGAAATCCTGTGGTTGTGTTCTTGTCGGTCCTCAGAATATGTGAGGAAATGTACAGCAACCTCAGACGCAAACTGTTCATGCAGTCATGATTTCCTGTGCTCCAACAATGCCTGTTCAAGATGTGAAAAGAAGAACTGTAAGAAGGGGGAGGAACTGAAGAGGACAGGTAAGACTGGGCATGCTTGTGATAGTAGAAAGGCCGTACGTGTTGAAATGATACTTCACTGACAAAAAGTGTGATTTGGAAGGCGTACAAATACGTCACAGTGTGGGGTAGATGTGGTCATGTATTGGAAATTTAGGTTGCGTCAGAGGGCAAAGGGTCCAAATATTTTTATAATATTTTTTCTTCAGCTTTTAAAAAGTGATAAGTTGATTTTCTTTTTTCCTTTTTCACATATTAGCTTGACCTAAATCATTGTATTTCATTCTAAAATGAAATTTTGCGCCCCTGCTGGGTAATAAATGTTATCTTTAACATGATCTCACTACTAACCAGAAGCCATTTCCTCTGTTGTAGGATTGAGAGAGTATTCATACAAGTGTGAACCGTGCCCTGACAATACATACTCTGACACTGATATGGGTGACTGCAAGCCACTGACACAGTAAGATCTATTGAGAAAAGTTCAAATACAATGACAGGACAGGACATGGATCCTGATGCATCAAAATAAACTGTCTACCTCTGGCCAACAGGTGCAATACCAATGGATTTATGACACTATTTCCAGGGAACAAAACCCATAACTCACGTTGTGACATTCATGGTATGTGGACATTTAACTATTTCATTTGTCAGATGTTGTAAAGACGTGACCATGACTTTGATCTTTCACTAAAACCAGGTGGGAAACATGCTCAGGACCTCCAGGTGTTTCTTGCCACTGGCTTTATTGTTTCTGCCGTCGCCCTCCTCATGTTCCTTTCTTATGCCTGCGTTAAGACCATCAGGAAGCATGTAGAAAGTAAGCATGCCTTAACGTGTGGCAATGTATAACTGAAGCACATGTTTTCACTGTCACATGTATATCTCACATGTTAAAATACATTTCAAGACATCATTGGGTGATTAATCAATAACAGCAATGTTTGGTGGTATTCTTGCTATTGATTTTGTTGATATGCTGTTTCCCGCTCTCTACATCAGAGAACCGTCATGCTCTCAACACCGAAGTGGTTTCTCTCAACAACACATGTGACTTTCACCACTCAAAGGAGGAGAGTGGATACCAGTTCATTTGCCAAGATAAACCCAAAGACAGTATTAGCAGTAGTGGACTATCTTCAGAAGAATTCTTCACTGGTTGATAAAAGGTTACATTGACATCTTCAGCCTGTTCAACTCCAAGTGATTTTTTTCTTTTTACAAAAACGTGTTGTGTATTAAAGCAACATTCAAACATATGATTGAATTTTATGGTCTCAATACACACAAAAACTTTACTGTGGTTTTATGGACCAAAAGTTGTGACAACATTGCCTCAGGTCAGCAAGGAAATCTCAAAATCTCTGGATAATTTGATCATTGCTGCAATTCTATTGCTGTATGTTGTTGGAATATGACAACAAATACATTTCAGCATATAACTAAATTTGGATTATATGTTAAAGGGTAATTACGGTATTTTTAAACCTGGGCCCCATTTGTACATATTAGTCATTTAGACGCCGAAATAGATACAAAAAGTTTTGGAATTGGTCCAGTAGATCGCCTCAGTCGGCAGTCGTGAAACGGGCTGCAACAGCTGCAACGTAATCCGTTGGGGCAACTGAGCCTGATCAAAGTACATCTACTAAAAGTGCTTGTTTTTGCCACTGGCAGGCTCAGATTGGTATTCGAAGTGTCTGACAACAGAGATAGACCTTTGTTTAACCAGAAAACGAAAGTCTCGCTCTGAAATCTGAAAGATGAGGTGAGTTGCTGCAGGAATAGGTTAAACAAAGTTAACTTTACTATTAGAAAGATTCTCTGGCCACTTCCTTGGAGATGGAAAAAGGATCTATAGACAGTAGAAATACATTTGAGTCAGTCAAACTACTGAACGAAGGAGCCTGGCACACTGAAGGTCATCAAACAACAGTTCAAATAAATTGTCTTTAAAGTGTGAGGGATAATGGCAGCGCTATACAGTAAAGTATTGAGAGATCTCCGTGACCTGAAAATGAGATGCTCTGTGCAATGTGAGTAGGCCCTTGTGAATATTGTGTTTGACATTTTTCATAGCGTTTCATTATATGGACAATAGAAATGTAAAGGCATTGAGGTATACTGTGGTGGAAAAACATACACACAGTGACGATCACCCTATACCACAAGCATTTCCTTTAACACCCTGTTCACGGTTTAAATAACATTGATGACACGAGTTACTGCGGTGGCTGCAGACCTGCTGGCTGCTGAGGGCAAGCAGGAGCAAAAAACATGCAGGTAGTGTGATGTTCATAAGCAAACTGTATCATGCCTCGTTTAGACAGGCAGGGGATCATGTCAAAGTCAAGTTTCTTTATATATGTGAGGCCAGCTACAGGTACAGGTAACACGTGAGCAGAGGGAGATGTAAAAGGTTTGTGCTGAATCAATATCGACATAGTGTGATTCATTAAATCAATATATTAATACATTGCCTATAGGCTCTCATTGACATATGATTGCCTAAACAATGGTGTTGGACCATTAGCTTTTATTCACATAATGACAATACTACTACTACTACTACTACTACTACTACTAATAATAATAACAATCATCATCATCTGCAAGGTAAACATGCAGAAATTGCATTCTAGTAGTAGTTATAATGATAATAACTGATCTGTTCACTGGAGTTGTTGGAAAAGTATATTCCATTCTCAGTGATTTGTGCATTATTTAAGCACCGCTATCTTCCACACGCTCTACTGTCATGCTGCAAAGCTCCATCTTTGGAATGAAAACATTTATAATACATAACAATCTACACTGGGGCAAATTGTAAGTGTGGCCTTTACTTGATTAGGCTATATAACATTTTATAGGCACATCGTCAAAAGCTCAAGTAAGCAAAACACCAAAAAGAAAGCAAAAACAATAAAACTAAATCAAGATTGACATTAAAACCTTTCTGCTCACCCATGCATAGGCTACGTATCAAGTTCCTTTAACTCACTCACTTACTTAAGTTTGATCGATTACACTATTAGAATCATCATGACTGAATATTATAAATTATTATTTTTTTTATTTTGAAAGAGACTGAGCCTGGGGGAAATTGTGTCCTTGCAGTAATAAAATAAAATACTAATAACTACTACTAATAAATAAAGATACATAGCCTTGTGATACAGATGAAGAGTTTCTACTGGCTAAAATGAATTCTCACTATGATGACTATTGCCAGATTTACAGTTCACAGATTTATAAATTGGCATGCAAGTGCATGAGCAAGCAGGATGTGTGTGCAATTGTGAATTTATGGCTTTCAAGTTATCAGATTTAAAAAAAAAAAAAAAAAAAAAAAAAAAAAAAAGTTATCAGATTTATTTAAACTGATTGGTGCAAATAGTACCACCTGACAAATACCATGACGTGTGTGTGTGTGTGTGTGTCTGTCTCGGGGTGTATTTTTTGTGCGTGCCGTGTCATGAGACAAGAATAGGCGTTGAAAGCATCGGGGTAGCGTGCGTTTCTGTGACGCGCCGCAGGGGGCGTTGTCGGACACGTTTCAGCACATTGATCATATGACAGCTGCTGCGACCCACTTCCCTTCACCACTGGAAAACGCCACAGCTCTTTTTTGGGAGTGAGAGACAGACACAGCCAAGTTCAGTGAGACCACCAACCTCAAGATGCTGGCACTCATAAACCGGCTTTTGGACTGGTTCAAGGCTCTGTTTTGGAAAGAGGAGATGGAGCTGACGTTAGTCGGCCTCCAATATTCGGGAAAAACAACATTTGTTAACGTGATCGCTGTAAGTCTTAAAAACGCTAGCTAACGTTAGCGAGCTAGCTAGGGCAGTGCTAACGCCATTAGCAATAATAATAGGATAATGTTAGCTTTGTACTAGACTGCCCGGGTTCCTGGTCCGGTTGTTTAACAATGTACAGTTACTCTTTTGGGATAGCCGAGCCCATTAAAGCAAACTTTAAAGTTGCGACAGGTTGTTGATATTGTGTCAACAAGTTAGCTGAGCTACCCAGGTCGCTGTTGGTGGATCCCTTCCTTGTTGGCTAGGTGGTAATGGGTTAGCATGCCAAACCTAAAGTCAGCATACAAATATTTGCATAGTGGTGGTGTGTGGAGCCTTTAGAACCACTAAATGTTGAGATGCAGGACTGCCGGCTGTTTTCAACTCTTAGGAAGTGAACTGAATGCGTATTAATCATTATAACAACTGTCTGATATAGGTCTACTTAGCTACATGGGGGTCCACACATAGGTACATTCACAGTGACCGGCTGCCCAACACTGTCAACGGTAACACTGTTGAACTGTTGAACCCTGCAGTGGTTGGGGGTTAAAACGGAAATCCACTTGAAAAGGAATTTGCCTATTGTTTTGTTTATGGTAGGGACCTGTCCTCAAGAGGCAAGCACTGGGACTGCTCCACTGATTAATAGACTTACAGTGGACTCAATAATTGTTTGAGCTTTTACATCTAAATTGCCTTTTATTATTTTAGAGGTTTTAAACAGAAAATGCTCAAATAGCCATACAATATCCCTGTGTCGCTGTGTCAGCCTCCCACTCACTGTCAGTGGTCCTAAATGCAGGTGGCTAATGGCATGGGAAGGCCTTGGAAATATAGGAACTACGCCTTATATGGTGTTACCCCGTGTGACTGAGGATGACGAACATCCCGCTTTTTTACCCAGATGCAGTTGGCAAACCATTTCTCTTGTGCAACTGTTTTTCTTTCTTTCTCAAAAGTAAACTCCCAGGTGGAGCAGCTTCCATTAGCGAATCACAAGGAAGTGGCTGCATGTTTAGCAGTGTCTTTTGCCTCTCAGTAAGGCTGCAGTTCATTGGGTGGAATGGATGTGCAAGACTGACCATCGCATTGTGAAAACTTGAGCTATCATGGGGTTTGGTTACAGTCATCGTTGTGTGGCCATGACACCCTTGATGCCCGGTTCTTTCGTTACTTTTTCTGCACACTTGCCTTTCACCCAGTCAGCACTCGCTGGCAGCCAATCAAACTGCACATTTTTGGGGAAGCTATAGCCCAGTCCTACCCAGTCAAAAGTGTGTGCATGCACAGGGCTCTTGGCAGATAAAAATACTCTGGCATGTTCAGTGTGGTTTTGATCAGTAGGGGATGATTTTGATCACTGCACAACACAAGTGGGTGTTCCCAAAGTCTACATGGCATTTTGTAATTAGTCTTTGTTTTTTTGCTTCATCAACTAAGAGGAAGTGAATCCCCAGTGCAGCCTTTATTGTGTCTGACAACAACAGGCAATTCCAAAGTTTATCAAATTGGCCCAGTGTACAGCGATGTGACCTGGGCGTCCAGTAACTGAGGAAGGAGTTGGGTTTAGGGATACTAACATAGCCCTACTCAATCCTTCACACTGACTCGGTGGAAACGGGTCATACCAGTCAGTAGACATAGATTTTGGAACGAGTGAATCTGTTGTAGTGGGGGTGGTGCCTCCTGTTCTCAGTCATAAGACCTCTGCATTCATTTCCACTTAGCTTTGTCAGGTGACTCTGGCAAGTCATGTGCTGTGAAAAGTGTACACCACACAATGCATGCTGTTGGGCTCATCAAAGAGAGACAGGAAGGAACATAAACAGCTTTGAGTTTTACCGTTAAAGGGGAAGAGCGCTGAATTTCAGTACTTCAATGTTTTTCCTCTACTCCAGGGTAGTTCAGTATGTACGAATATAGCCTGAACGTAGAAGGGTTTGTGAAAACAGACCCAGTTTCTTCGGGATATCAACACATTTTCTTGTTCAGACTGTTTATCACTTTCATTAAAAGGAACTAATTTTGGTGTGAAACGCAAGTATTTATGTTTTATAGTTTTGAGAAAACATTGTTCCTGTTCACAAATACTAAGTTTTGTATTTTTTTTTATTCAGGTTTGAAGTTACAATATATAGTAACAATACATAGCATATTACTTGCTCTACAATAAGGGTCATGTTTAAATCTACTCTATTGTATCCTTTTATAATGGTTTGTGAATAATGTAAAAACATAAATATTCAAATCTGGTCAAGTTTTGTGGATTCACCACATTTTCCATATATTAACAAATAAAATTCACATATTTTTGGAGGCCATTTAAAAATTGATTAGACCGAGAAGTAACAGTCCAGTCCAAACAATCTTGTTTATAAAAACAGAACCACACATACACACTCAGACTGCATTATATTGATATTTTCAGCAATCAAAGTCACACAATTAAGAAATATTTACTTGAATTTTTCATTTCAGTCTGGGCAGTTCAGTGAAGACATGATCCCTACAGTCGGATTCAATATGAGGAAGGTCTCTAAAGGAAACGTCACCATCAAGGTAGATATTTATCTCTCTCCGGTCATCACACCATCACTGTCTACACTAGTCTGTGCAGTCAGTAAAGTGATGCCAGCTTTAAAACGAGGACATATTGCAATGTAGTGCAATTGGAAACAGCAGTATTTTGCCATCATGTGACAATATGCCTTAAACTCTCTAGATCTGGGATATAGGAGGGCAGCCAAGGTTCAGGAGCATGTGGGAGCGGTACTGTCGGGGAGTTAACGCAATTGTGTGAGTAACTACTTTTTGGCCTCGTCTCCAGGGGCAGCATTTCAAGTTGGTCTGAAAAACAAATAATAGACAGAAATAATTGACAGAAAACAGCCACTGGATTGAACTGGATATGCTGTAAATGTGTGCAATATTTTTGCTCGTTCTTAAAGTTTTGTAACGTTGCTCACTCTACAGATACATGGTTGATGCAGCGGATCGAGAAAAAGTGGAGGCGTCAAGAAATGAGCTTCATAATTTATTAGACAAACCTCAGTTGCAAGGAATTCCTGTAAGTGTTCACCTGAAACTGGGTTAAGAATTCATGTTATTTGGGGATTTTCTTACCAGAAATATAAATATAAATATAATACAAATGTTTTTGCTGTGCTAGAGCTAAATTGTTCTGTGGTTTCAGGTTTTGGTACTCGGTAACAAAAGGGATCTCCAGAGTGCTCTAGATGAAAAGCAGCTCATTGAGAAAATGTGAGTATGAAAGATTGTATGTGTGTGTGTGTGTGTGTGTCTATTTGCTTGTGATTGTACCTGAAAGCTCAAATTGTGTTGTGACATATGTACACTTATGCACTGCAGATTCTGTTTATGGGATGCAATTATTGTTATGTATTCTCACTTGGCTTTTTAATGGAGGAAGAATGTTGGTTTTAAAGGGTAATTCCGGTATTCTTAAACCTGGCTCTATTTGTACATATTAGTCATTTATACCCCAAAAATGGACTGCAATGGCTGCACCTATTTTGGGGTATAAATGACTAATATGTACAAATAGCCCAGGTTTAAGAATACCGGAATTACCCTTTTAATATCATAATATAGTAACAGTAATATGCCATGGGATCCCACATAAATTTTGCGAACGACTCAAAAGCGAAATTGAGCCTCATTTTCTAACATCCTCCATGACCACGGTCCTTTGCCTGGTTGCTCAGTTTGGCTGGATGACCAGCTCTAGGAAGGTTTGAAAGTTTGGGTAGTATTTATTTTTTCTTTTCTTTTTTAATCGAAAGGAATCAGCTCCCTCTGCTGGCAAGTGGATAATAGTGCTGACTGACCACAAAAATCAGCAGAGGAATGAGATTGATTGGGATGCTCATTCTTCATATTTATTTGTTCCTTTCCTTCCCTTTGTAGGAACCTGGCAGCTATTCAAGACAGAGAGATATGCTGCTACTCTATTTCCTGCAAAGAGAAAGACAACATTGGTAAGTTGCAGTAGCCGCTGATGTGTTACGTAATGATTCGGTGAGGCGAATCATTACGTAAGCTACTGAAATGAGAAACGCCTGGATTCTCCCACTGACCCGCCACCATGCCTCTTCTGATTCCAGATATCACACTTCAGTGGCTCATCCAGCACTCAAAATCACGGAGAAGCTGAAAATGCAGGAGTAGTTTCCCAGCCGGGGTCTGCCATGCTGCTGTCATGCTGCTGTCATGCCACACCCTCGTCACTCTGTGATGATGTACAGTCGTCTCTCTCACATGCTGCACTGTTCTGCTCGTGTCACCCTTTTTTTTTGTTTTCTTTTTTTTTTATTATTTCACCTTGTGATTCTTTCAGAAACCCTGAGAATGCACTACTAGAAGATGTAACCCTGAAACCAAATTTAAGGAGTCACGTATTTGTCATTACACCTCCTGTAAAAGAACCTCATTTCTGATCTCCCCTTCACCCTCCAGGCATTACCACGTTGATCATACCCAGTGGTTTATAACGCTAGTTATTGGGTATGCAACAACACCCTCAGGAAGGATGACTTAGTCTGTCAAACAGGCTTCTCAAATAATGAGAAATGTTCTTCACCCTACTATGAGACTGAGTTTGCTGACCGTCATCCTTTACTAAATCAAAGGGGTTTCTTTCAAGGACATTTCTATTATTGTAGAAAAGAGTGCATTAAAGTAAGTCAAGTTAAGCAGGTATGTACAAATATCAAGCTAGTATGATTTTTACTGGTGTGAGATGCGCGTGTATGAATCTGATTCTATTTAAATTGTGAATGTACTGAAGGTGGTGGTGGGTTGTGTGGTTCATATTGGCCTGTGTAATCAGCCTCGGTGGAATGATGTCCTTTGTGCTGCCTCCAGCTGAGAGGGTGGCAGAATTTAAAGTGCCTTGTGCAATATCTCTCACCTCTGAAGCAAAGCAGCATGCAAGGTGTGCCTACCTGAGCAAAGTCAGAAACACAACTCGAAGATATTCTAGAAATAAAAAGGCATGCTTTTTAATTTAGACATTGTACTGTTCTTTGTATCCTCGTCACCGGCTGGCAGCAGTTCGGTTCAGCTGGACCGAATAAATTCATGGTAGTCAATGCACTTCAGACTTCTACTGCTCCTCTTACCAATATAGCATCTACTCCTCGTTCTACTTTTCTTACCAGTCCTACGACTAGTCCTGCTCCTGCTACTCCTCCTTCAAGTACTCCTCATCCAAATAATCCTACTACTCTCTCAACCACCCTGGATCAATACTTTGCACCCTAGTAACCACGAGCACCCCATAAGTTACTGGGTGGTTACTAAGGTGGTTACTGGGTGGTTACTACAAGTTGGACCTGGAACTCGGTAGCAGTTGACTCAACCACTATATTAACTTGACGCTATAAAATACTCCACTGCTGGTAAAGGCCGAGTTACATCCACAAGCTAAAGTTATTAGCCATTTGCTATGTTAAAAAAGCGACATCACTAATTAACACTGTTCACAAACCTCTTTTAGTCCTCTTCCAAACTTGTTAAAAACAATTTCTTTTTTTTTTCTTGTGTTAACAATAGAAATTGCAAACCACCATCACGTAAAACCCGTTTGCCTCCGTACATCCAGTGATCTGGTTATAATAAGTTATGTTTACTTTTTCAGCGCTAGATCATAATGTAAAAATTTCACTCAAGTCAATGGAGAAAATTAATCAAAATTTGACTTCAGTATGTGCACAATTGTGAGTCTTTTGTAGTAAATCCTTTTAAGGGCTATTGTGATTGACTGAAATGTTTTTGCAGCTTTTTGAGTTGTGACATTTACTCTGAACCAAGTAGTGTCTATTATATATATAGTAGTGTCTAGAGTATTTCATTACATTATATGCAATCAATACATATAATCAATCAAGGTTGACTTTCTGATTAAAAACTCATTTGAATTGTGTATCTGTGTGTCTCTCTGTATCCCTGAAGATACAGTGATAGAGAATGAGTTTATGGTGCTGCTGAGCTCCATAGATACACTGAAGCTGAATCAGATACTGTAGACAGTCATGTTGTGTTGTAGGCGCCTAAACTAGCCCCTTGTGGTTTTAGTTATGTTCATATAATGATGACTTACTTTCAGCCTGTGCTACCTTTAAAGATACATACATACATATAGTACATACATTTTTGCTATTCCTGCTCTTAAAGGTATACATTTATTCCATTGACAAAATCCTACTGTTTTTTGTTTTCTTAGTTTTTTGCTTTGATTCAATGTTTTGTGTTTCTGTATCTTTGATTATTGATAATCCAGTGAGTACTACTCCAGTTACTTTCAGAAAGCGCACACGTGTGTCTCCAGAAGAAGTACTTTTTGTAGTTCTTTTGTAACAGATTTGGGGAACAATATTGTGACTAGAGAACCAGACAGAGGGGCGTTACTTTGGGATCTATATAGGGATTTAAAAGTCAGTGATTTTGATTTGCACTGCATCGCTCCTTGTGGCCAATTTTGCAGAAGGTGAATCATTTATCACATTTGTCTAATACATGTACATGAAAACATTTGGCGTGTTAGCCCCATTCTGCTCACCTGTCCGTTTTCAGTGCTGCAGAAAAACCGCCATTTGTTGGGATCCCGAGTGATCAAAACTCAAAAGGATCCTTCTACCTTTTGGACATGTCATGCTTGTGGCTGTTTTCTATTGGCGAACAAGTTAAATTGCTCGAGTAACGTCAGCTATGCCACGATACCTAAATCATCCGTAATCACAAGATTGACAGCCTTGTGGCCAATCACTGGACGGCGCTGGCTTCTCTCTTATATGACGACACGACTGAAGAACCAATCACACCTCGAAGCCTGGGAGGGGCTGGTTTGTTGACAGGAAGCGTGTTAGGCAGTATCAGTCAAGACAGCCTCTGTGCTTGTAATTCAACCTGACAAAAAAAGCAGATTCCGTACTCTTCTGTCCCTCGAGGGTTCGCGGAACCAAACTATGCGTTTTAAGACTGACCCGAGGCAAAGATGCAATGGAGGTCAATAGTAGTTGGTCTGGTTTTACTACGACTCTCTCTCAGCTGCGTCTTGTGGCTAGCCTTTGGACTGGGACCTAGCGTTAGCTGGGGATTCAACTTCCCTCTCAATTTCAATTTGCACAAATTAGACTTAACGCTATTCAAGGAGGAAAAATGGACCGGCTCGAAGAGTGACTCGTGGTCACAGCGACGACCCAGCCATGACACGTACTGCGAGCCGCGGACCTCCTGCTCCAAGATTGGAGACGAGTCACCCCAGAGATCCTACCTGAGCCTCTTTGACGGCAACAGGGACGAGTACGTCAGGAGATACAGCTCCTTCCCCGACACGCTTAAAGCGAAAATGAAGGACATGGCGAGGGAAATGTTCTACTTTGGATATGACAATTACATGAAATATGCCTTTCCCGAAGACGAGCTGAATCCCATTGCCTGCGAAGGGAGGGGACCAGACGTCCTCAACCCGTGAGTCATCCACAACACCTGTAGTGGGAACCTGGCCACATGCTGACCGGGCAACTCACCTCTTAACTGTCTTCTGCACTCACTGTTATTTGCATTGGTCATACCAGCGGTTGCTAAACAAATGAGGCACTATTACATTCCTGCTGCTCAGTAGTGAATGGGCTGAGACAGACACTAACACATTGGTTGGCTTGGGGGGATCCCCAGCAATATGACGGATAGTTTCACTATCATTTCATTCATTTGAAGTTAGGACAGTGAGAGACGAGAGGTTTTGCTCTCCCCGCTGTCATCGTCCAGTTTTGTACAAAATCACATCCAACAGTAAAACTCTTCCTGGTTGGGACTCCCTGGGGGAAAACAACATCCCTGACATAGGATACGTTTAGCTTGACAGCTGCAATTGTCAGTCAGTGTCGTGGATTCCTGTAAGTAGAGAGTGAGACAAGTCTGATGAAACTCAGACACATTGGTGATTCTGTTGGCTGACATTTATTCTGCAGAATAGGAGAGACACCGGTCATGCATTCACCTGACAGTGTACCTGTGCTCTCAGTGAACACTTTCTGGTGAGGTCCTTTTATACCAGAGTTACACAAAGGACAACATGATTGTTTAACTAACCTTCGATCAGACAAGATAGGAGGGGGAAAACATGTATGCATTAGAGATATCATACTGACTTCATCATATTGACATATTGACATGTCTGTGTACCTTTTTTCTATGCATCATCAGCAGTCTACATCAGCAGTGCAATTCAGCAACAATCCAACATTCCTTTCATTTTGAGAACAGGAAGCGCATTTTGAAATGTAGCAGCTTCCCTCTTCAGTTGAAAAATAAAATGTCAATCCTCCCACATGCATAAGGTCTACAGGGGGTGGACAAAACCACGGACTCTTTCACAGTCTAAGAACATGAAGTAATAAGGAGTATAGCCACCCCCTGGCATCAGAACAGCTTCCATAAGGGTTCAGTGATGTTTAGACCTGGCGATTTGATCGATTAAATTCTGAGGTTGAGACTGTTGATTTGTCGTGTGTAGATTATATTAGATTATATTAGATTAGAAGGCTCGTTATTGTGGAAAATTGCAGTTCTGCAGCAGTACAAAACAAGAGAGAGGCACACATCACTATACAATAAACAAGTTCGGAGGATAAAGGTTGTATAAAAAAAATCCCCAAAAATATAAAAGGTAGTACAAGAAATAATGGCTTCCCCTGTAGTGAACTTTGACTTGCAGCCACCGTTCCTCCTCGCCAAATACAGTTTGTCCACATTTGTCTTAAGCTGAGACCTCTCACCTTGAGGCATTAAATAAATGTGCAGTTTTTGACTGATACCCCCTCAACTCAGACACCAAGTCTTTGGTCTTTTTGGAACTCTGTTGGTTGCCTTATGTTGAGACATCTGACTGACTCACTGACTGACTGACTGAATGACTGACTCACTGACTGATTTAGTTACTTCCTTTTTTCATGTGGCGTCTCGGTTGTTTTGTCCCCCTGCAGTCTGGAAAAGGTTTTACTCTCACTGAACACTAGACAGTCTAGTCCCATGTTGCTGGTAGAGTTTCTCTGTTGTTTATTACTGCTACTGGTTGCAATGGCTCAGTCTGTTTTGTCATTTCAGATCAAACATCAACATCAACGATGTCTTAGGGAACTACTCCCTGACACTCATCGACACCTTAGACACCTTACTGGTAAGCTGTCACACTCTTTCCTGTTGTTATCTTACCTCGTCCTCCAGACTAAGTAGCCTGGTAAAGAAACCAAAAAAAGACTGGAAAAATAAAGTCAGATCATTTGAACATATGATCAGATAAGATAAGTTTTCTTTGTGCTTTTGAAAAAGGTTAATATGTGACAGTCAAACATGCATGTTATGTCTATTCTGAGGCTGTAAAAGGTTTCTTCACATTTTGTAATGTTCGTTTAGGCTACTCCTGTATTGTGAGTTATGAAAGCTTTCAGTCTACAAGATCATCATTGAACTCTGTTACACTACAGCTCTGTATTCGTCTGACTCTGTTCAGCTACAGTGAAACGGAGCCTCTAACAATAGTAACAGTCCATATTTGTGTGTTTGTTTGTTGATACTCCAGGTGCTCGGCAATGTCACCGAATTCCACAGAGCTGTCAAGCTGGTCATAGATACCGTTTCGTTTGACAAGGACTCAACCGTGCAGGTCTTTGAGGCCAACATCAGGTACAAATATTTCATTAGTGTGGCATAAAAAGGATGCTGTGAGCTGTCTAGCTTATGGTACATACACCAATGCCAATTTTAAGCCAAAATTGAGGCAGATATCGGCTGAAAATACAAAGCAGCTAAAAGCCTATCAGTGATGCTCGTGGTTTGGATGAGTAACATTTCCTCTGCAGGTATTTGATAATGCATTAATCCTTGGGCTTCTTCAGACAGACAATATAAGTGAAATCCATCCCAACTAGTCCAAATCAGGAATGTTTCAAGACATATATTTTGGATGTTGTACAAAAGCAAACATTTACTCACCCTATAACAGGGCTTAAATGTGTTATTCCCATGATCCTGGACCTGGACCCTGGTCAGTACCCTGTCTCAGACGATTATCTTTTGTTGTACATCAGCAGTCAGGTTTAATGTTTTAATGTTTCTGGTTCAGTCCAAGTACATCGGTCTTCAATCCTCACTACTACACACTCTACTACTATTGAAAAACCCTGACTGACCAGATGTATTCAATATAGCATATAGATGAGAACAAGCCAGATGCATTACAGATTTCTGCTGGTTTTCTAGGAGTAAAGCCATCGTTCAGAAAGTATTCAACCCCCTTGACATGTTTCACATTTTATGCTACAACGTGTATTAAAATTGTATTAAATCCAGATGTTTTTGCCTGTCTAGTAGTAGAGACATTTCAAGGACATTTCAAGGAATTTGGATGCACCTTGTTGCTATAGTGCCACTGTGCCACTGTAAAGGGGCTGAATACCTATTCAATCAAAACATTTCAGCTTTTCATTTTAATTTGTAAAAAAACCTTTTCATTTGTAAGTAAAAAATCCACTTTGACATTATGGGATGTTATGTCTAGATCAGTGATAAGAAATCCTAATTTAACCCATTGGAATTCAGGTTGTAGCACCACAAAATGCGTAAAAAGTCAAGAAGCCACGGTGTGTGTAAATATTGTGTCAGATATGACATCTAGGTTAAAGCACCAGGGGGTTGGTTTCTGTGTGGGACCCAACTCTCATATTTCTCTTTTATTTTCAGGATCCTGGGAAGCCTGATCTCAGCCCACATTCTACTGACTGACCCCAAACATCCCTTTGGCAAGGTGGGGCTGGAGGGTTACGACGATGAGCTGCTCCACCTGGCCCACGACCTGGCCGTCCGCCTGCTGCCCGCCTTCGAGAACACCAGCACAGGCATTCCCTACCCCAGGGTACGGTAGGCTGCTCTGGCTTTCGTTTGTACTGAAGTGAAACGAGGTGTCTGCTGATGTGCAGATTAGTATAACAATCATACTCCAGTGAGTGAACATACTATGACCCACAATGACAGAAATGTCACTCGGCAGCTTTACTCATTCATGCTTTTAATGCAGGTGAACCTGAAGAGTGGCGTCCCAGCTGATAGCATCAACGAGACCTGCACGGCGGGCGCCGGGTCCCTGCTGGTGGAGTTTGGCATATTGAGCCGTTTGATTGGAGATTCCACGTTTGAGTGGGTAGCCAGACGGGCGGTCAGAGCGCTGTGGAACCTGAGGAGCAACGAAACCGGTCTGTTAGGTCAGTACAGCTATTCACTTGGGTGAATAGGATTTTCCCACGGGTATCACATTCAAAGCACGTTTAATTTGCTTCTGTCCAAAACGTTTAGGAAACATAGTGAACATCCAAACAGGCCAGTGGGTTGGCAAGCAGAGTGGCCTGGGGGCCGGTATGGACTCCTTCTATGAGTACTTACTGAAGTCCTACATCCTTTTTGGTGAGAAAGAGGACTACAGGATGTTCCAGGCGGCTTATGAGAGCATACAGAACCACCTGAGAAGAGGGTGAGTCCTGAAAGAGGTTGACATGGATTCATTGTCTGCATTGATTGGCTATTTTGTTTGTGTGAGTGCATCTTCTTTAGCCTAGAGGCTTGTGATCAAAAGGTCACCAGTTTGAAGCCCAAGACTGGCTGGGAAAATGTGGGTGGGCATAGTGAACACTTCATGCTTTATGCAGAAACTCATGTGATGAAGTGTCTGCGGTCCAAATGATGTAATTGCACCTAAAATGACCGGGCGATGGCGGCATTTGGAACTCGTGTGGTCATGAAGAAGGTTAGGCACCACCTAACTCCACCAATCCGTCCAGGATTGACTGGACAAAGAGGAACTGGTGTTTTTTCTTTTCTTGTTGGCGATGTGGAGAGCTGAATTTTCCTGTAGCGCCACTACAGTACTGGAGGTTTCAGGCAGGTCAAAATATGAATTCCAAGGTATACAGATGGTTCATCTGCATTTGACGGAGCTCCTATACGTCTAGCCGCACAGAAAACATGAACCAAGCGTAACGCTCTGTCAGCATCCACTGACTAGATGCCCTTGAGCAAGGCACTCAACCCCCAACTGCTCCCGTGGAGCTGCTCAGTGGCCAACATGTCAACTTTCTCTGATTAAATAAAGGTTAAAAAAAGTGATTTCATTGACTGTAAAGGAATCTTTGTAACAACCCCTCCTGCTCTCTGTTTCTTTTCCAGGAGAGAGTCGTGTAATGAGGGGCATGGTGACCCACCTCTCTACGTTAATGTGAACATGTTCAGCGGCCAGATAATGAACACCTGGATCGACTCCCTTCAGGCCTTCTTCCCTGGGCTCCAGGTGAGACGATGGGCCTTCAGCTACGAGCGCTCCGACAAATGTGTAGGAACTAAAGGTGTATTCTACCGCTCTGTGTCCCAGGTGCTGAGTGGTGACGTAGAGAACGCCATTTGCCTGCATGCCTTCTACTACGCCATCTGGAAGCGCTTTGGGGCTTTGCCGGAGAGGTACAACTGGCAGCTGCAGGCCCCCGATGTGCTCTTCTACCCCTTAAGGCCAGAGCTGGTGGAGTCGACCTATCTGCTGTACCAGGTAGCGATACAGATCTGTTCTAACACCGCATAAAGGGGATCCAGTCATCCAGTCACTTGAGTCAGTTGTTCCTTCTCTGCACACAGGCGACCAAAAATCCTTTCTATTTGCACGTTGGAATGGATATTCTTCAGAGCCTTGAGAAAAATGCCAAAGTCAGGTATGCATCAGAGCGTATATATTCTTGGGTGTCTTGACGATGCTTTCACACACGCACATTGAAGCTGAGCTGTGTCGTTTTGCAGATGTGGGTATGCCACTCTCCACCATGTCGTGGACAAATCCAAAGAGGATCGCATGGAGAGCTTCTTCCTCAGTGAGACCTGCAAATACCTTTACCTGGTAGGTTCCCTTCAGATGCAGGCTCACAGCTGGTTCAGAAGCAGCCCTGCACATGCTGAAATACCGATACAAACTTCTCTTTCCTCCGTTGCAGCTGTTTGACGAGGACAACCCACTGCACAAATCTGAGAACAAGTACATCTTCACCACTGAGGGCCACGTTGTGCCTATTGACAAGCGCTTCAGGGAGAAACAGTGGAATGACCTGTTCCCTTGTGAGGACGGAGCAGTGGCGGAGAACGAGCCAAACAAGTGGTCTCCTAGCAACACCAGCAATGTAAGGCCGATACCCTGCACCTGCCCAGTTCACTTTGGGTATTTTGGTTACTTTACATTGTCTGCTCTCATGAACCTTTTTTTAGATAAGTCACACTCTGTTCTTCGTTTCCTCTCACCCTGCAGTGTGACAGGATCCCGGAGGAGCGACGCTACGCTCTGCCGCTGAAGAGCATCTACATGAGGCAGATTGATCAAATGGTGGGACTGTTCTGAGTGGGAGGACGCAGTTGTGATGGTCCTGGTGTGATCAGGTCTTCAGTACACTCCTTCAGATGCAGCTGCATTGAGGTCAGAAGGGATCCACTGTTGGTCCAAATCCTTTGCCAGTTTTTTTTGCTGCTCAGGACCCAACTACAACTTTTTAACACTCAAGGAAACCCGAGGAAGCAGTTTGATTACTTGCTGTATTAATTATTAAAGTGCATTATCTTGCAAAGGTGAAAAAAAATAACTTTTCTGCTGGAATTGTGTGTGGCTTCATACTTCATATGACATTTTAGCTCTTGGCAAATCGAGGTTGTGGATGTGATTTTTTAGAACGACTGACTGGGATATATTTTTGTTCATGAACAAGTGAAGCAAAAAAATGGATGTTGGGAGTATTGATTCAGGCATGTGTGTGCATATACAGTATGTGTGTATGTATGTATTAGTGTGTCTGTGTGTTGAAGAGGTAATATTGTATTTTAGGGGAACAGTGCCATCCATGTAAATATAGACTATAAAGAATCCTCACTACTACAAGATCTCACTAAACATGATGATTAGTGCCTCACTGCAATTTATTCTCTCTTCTCTTACATAAGGGCTGCACATTAGCGGATAATAACAAGTAATGGCTTCTGTACATACTGTAAAACCCTAGTTCTTGTAAAGCGATAATAACATGTTTTCGATTGTTTCTTTTTTTTTTGGTAGGTCTGAGGCTGGTTTTCCAAAATGTTCTTGATTATAAGTAGTTGTAGAGACGATGATCTCATGTCTCTACAACTACAGTATGTTTCACTTTACTTATTTACTCTTTTTCATGAACAGCATTGAAAAAAAGGTCTTGCAGTTGCATTAGAGACAAGTGAGACAAAGAACTACCTTGGCAGATCCAGCCTAGATGGATACACATGACATTTTAAATCCTGAAACGCTTCCTGCTTGTTAGCTATTAAATCCCACTGATAATTTGATGTGACGGAGGAAAACTGATGCATCCATCTCTCAGGCCTCTAGTTACTTGATGTCTTACAAAGGGCAAACAGACGTGCCATGGCGGTGTGAGAGGAGGTTCAGGATGATGCGTAATATTTTAAAGTGCCTTAAACTTTTTTTTGGTACTTGTGGATGTTATATAGTGCATATTCGCTGTGGATAACATTGTTAAGCATTTCTTTTTAAGGCCACTGTTTATATTGCACAATGGGAATCATTCCATGTGGTATGTACAGTATTTACACTGACTATGCGCCTTTTTTTTTAGATGTGACAAAACAAGCCATAAAATGTATTTTTTTATGATTTTGACATGTGACAGCGTTGTGTCTTCTTTAACAATTCCTTTCTCTAGTATATATCCTACAATTATTATATGCTGAGTGCACAGTATGTGCTGCACAGCTTAACGTTCACACTCATTTAGTCACACTGTTAGTCACCATGCGGCTTTTGGGGATTTGTAAATTGGTATCTTACATGTACATGGGAGAGTCGGTCCAAAGGGAAGTCCTTATTTGCCATTTCTTCTTCACTTAACTGCACAACACAATACCTAATAACTATTATGTTGTAAGAACTCAGGGTTTAAAGGAAATTAATTTTCAATGAATGCTTTCATGAACAACTGTCTGGAGGTGTTGCCTCCAATGTCTTGAGATGGCCTTAGGGGTTTATGTTGTAGAGCCTGGGGTTGAAGGTGAACAGCGCTGAATGTCAGTATTTCCATATGCAATTGGTACTGTGACCATTAATTACGGCTCCCTACAGACAGAAAGGAGAAGGAGGAGTTTATAACACCCCCTTAACTGTGATGTCTCGTTGATGTGCAGCTCCGCGGAGAATGGATTTAATAAGACGGATAAAGTGACCGTGAGAACACTCAGAGGGGTATTCCGGGGTTTTCTGGCTCAGATTTGTTTATTCTAGTATCAAATTTTACCTCATTCGTCTTTTACCATTGCGTGTGTCCACAAAGCCAGGATCCTGCTCAGCACAGCTCCAAGCTGGACGTCTCCACGGCATCACAACGTAGAGTCTCACTTCTCCTGTCTTGCTTTAGGAGACAGTTTGTTCATATCCACAAGTGCTGTCTGAGCCGTTCCAGGCCGCAGGAGAAACTGTTTTGAGTTTTAAAATCGGCAGGCACCCCCCTCTAACCATACCCTCTCAGGTTATCTTGAGTTTGAACTAAATAATAGGTGTGGGCTGCTGTACAATTTCAAGCATGAAAAAACATCCTCGGATATTCTATGAAATTAATAAATACCAAATGATGAACAAGAAATTGCCGTGTTGCTTTTTATTTGTGAAAAATGGAAAAGTACTTTAGTTTTCTACAGAAGCTTTAATAAATTAATCCAGGTTTACATCAGTGGTTTTGTTTCTGTACAGGGTGTGTTTGAGTTAGCTTGTTTCCAAGGTTCAATAAGTTGAAGCATGCTACGCCTTCACAACACTCGGCAGTGGTGCAGAGCAACATGGTATCACCGACGCTGACACTTCATGAACTGTCTAATAGAAATTAGTTGAATTATATACAACATTAGTCCTTTCCAACTATTGCAAAAAAAGTGTTTCTAAATTCTCTATGTCTTTCCTACACATACAACCCATCTACTGAGAAGTCAGTCTGTAAAAGCTAACCCATATTGAAGTGCATATGCAGGTGGTGAGGCCATCTTGTTTGCATCGTGGCTTTACTGGCCAGTTACTGGAGCATAGAGATGACACGTTTGTCTGACACCTATTCACATCAGTGAATACGAGAAGCCAATCACTTTGAGCTGACAGAAGCTTTCATGTCTCAACTACAGATTGCATAGCACTCCAAAGAAGAGTTCCTATCGTATTCCAGACTCAAAAGGAAAAGTTAGCTTGACTAAAATTCAGCTTAACGGAAAATCTGCACAGGATATTCTCGGACTTTAGAGCTCTTCTCTGGTCTGGCGTGACCCCAAAGTCTTTGGTCAAAGCTACAACGTACTTTTGACCACCAGAAACGGATGACTTCATTTTTTTGAGAATGGCTGCTTGGAGGGACAGTTTCTCGTCCTGGTCCTCAATGGATGTCACAGTTTGGATCGAGGGATGTGAGGAATGGGACAGGGCTACAACAACACCCTATAAAAGAGGAAGACAGTCACACAGGTTAGCTTACATTTTTGCTGGGCCAAAAGTTGTTCCAAACGTTGAGAGCTCAACCGAGCATTATGCCCTTTTTTCATCACGGTTGACACCAGATCAGTTCTACTCACCTACGTTGGGACTTTCAGCATGGCTCTTAGAAGAGACCACAATCTTTCAGGTTTTCTTTGATGATGATGTCAGTTACGGCATCAAACACAAACTTGACGTTCTCTGTGTCTGTGGCACAGGTCATGTGAGAGTAGACCTCCTTGATGTCACGACGCATGTTCAGCTCCAAGAACTGGATTTTAATGTAGTTTCCAGCATCCTCATAAGTATTGGGGCCTTGATGGAAAAATACGAAAGGGGGGATTAGTTTGTCAGTTTAGGAAACCTTGTTGTGCTGCTGTGGTATGTGCTGCCGTGGTGACCTCACCGTCGTAGTCAGGGAAGCACATGCTGAGGTGAGCTTTCTTGATCTTCTCAATGAACACGTCTTTCTTGTTGAGGAAGAGTACGATTGAGGTTGCGGCAAAGTAGCGGTGGTTGCAGATACTATTGAACAAGTGCAGACTCTCGTGCATGCGATTCTAAAAGGGAAACAGTGTGGATTCCCCAAGTAGGAGAATTATATGAAAGAAAAAATATGACAGAATGTGAATTTTCATGATATATCTGTGTTGTTATCTCACCACTTCATCGTCCTCCACCAGCACCATGTCGTAGGCGCTCAGAGCGGCAATGAAGATGATACAGGTCACACCTTCGAAGCAATGGATCCACTTCTTCCTCTCTGACCTCTGGCCACCCACGTCAAACATCCTGCATGCAGAAGGTGACAACATCATCATCACGGTTATGTCTGGCGATGGGTTATTTGTGTTCCCACCCTGAGGAACAGGCCATTATCGATTTGTGTTTTGTCACCTGAAGTGGAGATCTTTGAAGGAGAACTGGGTCTCGATGATACCGGTGGTCTTCACTCGGGATCGCAACACATCCTGCTCCGTGGGCACGTAGCCGGGCAAGACCAGTCTTGCCAGGTCGCTCAGATAGCTGGAAAGAATGGGAATTTCGTTCGTTAACACACACCGACATGAGGCCTTTTCCGCTTCTGTCACGTTCAATGTCAGTTAACTCGTCTAGTAAGAGTAGGGGGAGGTTTCTTACTATCCAGCGGAGTCGTTGAGCTGGTACTCTGAGGCCCTGTCGAAGCACACCTGTATCCCGGAGTCCTTCCACAGGCGTATGATGATGTCTGACAGTTCTTTGGGCATGGTGCCCTCCTCAATGGTGTCTGCCAGATGTATGAGCTTCCTGGCATCATCCTACACAGACACATAGACACACACAAGTTAAGGCTGGTTGTTTGGTAAGAAGCAGACACCGATTGATCTCAACTCGAATACCTGCTGCTCAGGGTGACCAAAGCCGATGTTGAGTGTGCCCATGGCCTTCACGATGGCCATCATGGACGAAAGGGTGTTGCTGTAGATGATGACAACGAACTCCATACTCTCTTCAAGTGAGTAACCGTTTTGGTGGATAATTCTGTTGAGGAAATGTACAGTATGTAGTCAGCATGGTGGCATGAGAAGCATCGGTGCAGCACTTATCTACAACAGGTGGACGGTCAGAGATCTTACTTCATCTGTTTGACGATAGTGCTTTTCCCTGATTCTCCAGCACCTGCATGAAAGAGGGAAAACACGTGAAATGTAGTTATTCATGTCAAAGACACGGCCTTACAAAACCAATAGGACTAAAATTCTTGTGTTTAGAGGATTTTAGCTTAATATGCTCATTTCTTTGTTTTGTTCTGTTATTTCTGTTTGGGTTTTGAACCGTGTTCACTGAAGATGACCACTAGGCCATAGCATTCATCAGGTAGAGGATCCTAATAGGGCATAATACGTCTTACTTCAGGTCTAAGCTCCTTCACAGCTTATGACAGGAGGAACATTTTCCATCCCTGACCTACATGAGGAGACTTAAACTGTAAAAGCAGAATCATTCACTAGCGGGTGCTAGTGAATGATTCTGCTTTTAAATTCAACATTGAAAGAACATCGAAACATTGAGTTTTTGGTAGAGACAATTTACAGGTCCATAAATAAAAAACAATGTTTACTAACATAAGTTCCAAAGTCTTACTATCATGTAGCATAACTATCATCTTTTCATTTTCTCATCCAGCTAATTACATAGTGCATGCAAGGTTTTTAGGGAATGGTGTTGGAACGCTTTAAAAGTTTGGCTTGGGCTTTAGCATGTGTGTGTACTTCACGGTTAAGCCCTCTCTCTTGGAAGATTTGTTGTTTTAGGATTAGCAGGGGATTGGGGTGAGCAATTATTAAAGTGTCTGAGCAATACAATGACATAGGTGATTAAGCCAGCGTGTTGTCCTCAGCACAGTTCATGTACGTGCAATGGCTCTAGAGATGACGCAGTTTGATAAATAATAATAATTTGAGCTTATTAATAGCAAAAAGTGTCATATTTTACAACAATATATGCATTTCTATCTACAGTATCTCTCTGAAATAAGGTAAAACGACTGAGAGACAAAATAACAACCATGTCTGCATCATCTCCAGAGGTATTTCTATGTACTTGCTGTCTTTACATCCCCAAACTTTTAAAGAGACACAACAATGAACCATCATAAACTGGCCCCCCTGTGGTTCATTATGGGGGCCTTAAATTTACACTAATGTGACCAGATGATGAGACTCCCTGCTGTACACATCACTGAACCCCTTAGGTTCCTGACTGATTTTTACCCAGCAGCAGCAGCTTGACAGTCCTTGCGTCCTTGTCGGCATCCTCCTTCAGCTTCTTCTCCAGCTCTCTGGAGTGCTTCTCCTCTGCGCTCGCTCCGGCCCCCATCCTAATTTCCCGGTTCGGCCCCTGTGCTCAAAAACCAAGTGGCAGGAAAAAATGGAAGCAGGTCCAAGCTGATCACCCGCAGCCCGACTACGCAGCTGACACGTCAACTGCCTCCGACAAACACTGGAGAATGCTTGGGTATTTTCCTATCTTAGGAAAGGATTTTGGCCATCCTCTTGCCCACCTGATCAGGGACAGCCAATGGCGTGCAAGGACAGGAGTCTTCTGGGGCAGAGTGAGAAGGTGTGAGGAGAGGCAGAGGTACATTTGTGCAGAAGCGATCTAACCTTTAGGGGGACTTTGCTGTGCTCAGCGGAAGATGAACATCGGCTCAAGTGCTTATCTGTCTGCATTGTTCTTAGCTGCCTTTAAAAGAGAAGCACATGAAGCCACAGTGGCTGGTGCTGAGTATTTGTGCCAGTTTAAAAAAGGAAAAGAGCTACCCAAGGTTCATCAAGACCTTGTACCATATAAAAGTTGGATCTGATGTAGGAATGAGTGTTATATTGGGTGTGTAAGGTGTTGGCTGAGGGGTCCATCAGGAAGATGTCAGCTGACTGCTCTGGGTTAGACAACAGAATCAGACTCAGCTCCACAGTACTCCTAGTGCTGCACGAATCCAAATGCAGCTCATGGCTCACCAAAAATAAACAACCAAACATGTAGAAAAACACACGGGTATCTGTGGTGGTACAGCGCAGATTGAAGGGTGAGATCTAAAGTGCTTAAGGGGCTTTGCAGTTTCACCTGACAGATCTTATTGACCTCAATCTGAAGCTGGTAAGAGATCCTAATCCACTCAGTTTCAATTATGTGTGCATGCGTGTGTGTGTGTGTGTGATCATTGCACTGCATATTGCTCCACATATAGGCATCAATTCAACTTTATCATGCAGGTCTCTTGCTGGGCTAACAGTGGTTCAGCTCCTGAGTCACTATTGGGTGAAAACACTATGAAAGGCCTAGTAGACATTTCAGTCGTTGCAGATTGTAACGCCCACAAAATAGAACATCTGTTATTATAAAATATAGAGCTTTAATTTATTAGTCAGCAACATTGACGAGGAAGAAAAGATAGTACTTTATACAAGTCATTACAGTAACATCAACTGTGCATTATATCATACATGACTTTACCTCAATGACCCAGAGCGGAGTTTGCAAAACAAACAAAAAAAAACAAACCAAAAAACAGATGCACGCTTGAGATGTGCAAATGTGTTTTTGCAAATTGTCGAGAGAGAGAGAGAGAGAGAGAGAGAGAGAGAGAGAGAGAGAGAGAGAGAGAGAGAGAGAGAGAGAGAGAGAGAGAGAGAGAGAGAGAGAGAGAGAGATTAAAACCACTATCCAAACATGACTTCTCCTGTACTTTCAGCATTTGAGTACATCTTTCTTGCACTGATAATATTTCCGTATTCCCACAATGAGAAAGACATTCACTGACATCCACAGCAACGTAGCATTTTGGACAAATATCATATACATATACTGTACATGCCATGCACAATGAAAAGCCACCTTCTGAAGATTTTGGTACACATTTTGTCTTCAGGTTTGGTGGTGATCAACAGCCTGTGGTTGTAGTTCTGTACATGTTTTTTTTTTTTCTGTCTGGAAGGTGTTCAGTTCATATCCGTCTGTGGCACATTTCAAAGCGGAAATAAGCTGCTGAGGAAATCCTGTGAACTTTATTGGGTGACCAAAACCTGCCAGACCTCAAGCACTGTAATCAGCACATTTGTCGGCAGCAATCTAATCGGTGTTGTGTTGACTGAACAACGGAAACGATGTTCACTTACTGGAGAACCTGCTAAAGCAAGGTTAAGCATGGGACCGACAGGAATGCGAACGTTTGAGAGCAAAAAAAAATCCTTTGCTCTCTCTTAGATGAATAAACTGCAAATGCCACAGATGTATTTTATTACCGATCAGGTATGAACCATCCAATCAATCCAGATCACCAATTTGGCAACAGAAGGTGCTTTGTCTCTAATAATGTTTCACAAACCGTCACAGACTCACATATAGCTGCCTGCTGGAAACTCCCATCTCAAACGAGAACAAGGCAATGTCATTTTTAGTTTTAGTGTCGTTAAAAGACCCTTTTCCCCCCGAAAAAACAGCTTATCACAAAGATCACGTTGGTAAGGATACAACATTGAGATGTAATATTCACACATAAACGAAACAAACACTTGGCAGCAGTTGGTTTTGGAAGAAATCGGGGTGGGTGCTGTAAAGTGTAACATCTGGATCTGACAGTCTGTTGGACCGAGGCCAGGCTGGACCACGAGGAGGGGAGGGTACTGAGACGTCACACCCGTCACACTGTGACTGTGTGACCATGAGATATTTTCACAGCTGCAGTCTACGGGCATTTCTCTCATCCTCGCATGTCCAACGAAACGCCGTTTTCCCCCTTCCTCTCCTTCTGTCAGTTGGCGGTACCTCGCAGTAAAGAACAACTGTCCGACATCAGAGCGGTCCGGCGTCGAGGTTTAGGGAAGTTCTGGAATCTCACTCAACCAGTGACCTGACTTCCATCTTGAAGACTAAATACTGCCCGCAGTCTAACGGTCCAACGCGGTAGCCAATGCGTTTCAAGCGGTCCTTGTCCGTGTGCGAATACTTCCCAGCGTCCCAATCGGTTTATTGTTGCTCAAAAAGACAAAACATAAAGATAATCTCAATAGAATAACACATTGTAATAAACAATAACACTAACAATAATATTATAATAACAACAATAATTGCACAGATTTACCTATTCACAAAAAACATGTTTTCTAGATAAGTACAAAGAAATACTATTTACAACCTACAATAAATATTGTGTATTTTTCCCCTGTTTCCTGCTTGTGACTGTTTGGTTGTGGTAACTCTCTTGTCCATTACGATGATTCATTTTTTTCTATCGTTTGACTGAAGTCTTTCCTCTTTAGAGGGTGGTACAGACGGGGGAAGCGCGGTGGTGTTGAAAGGTTGAATGCAGGGAGGCCGGGGGGGTTCGAGCGTGACGGGGTATTGTACTGTACGTCAGGCTCCTCATGTCTCGGCGGGAGTCGTTTGATCCTCATGATGCCGACGGTTGCGCGGCTTCTTCTGTTCCTTCAGCTCCTTCAGGCTTTTGGCCTTGTTGGGCCCCTGCACGGTGTCCGCGAGGCCGCCGTCTCCGAGCTGCCAGTAGTCCTGGCAGTACTGGTTGATCAGGCCCATCTCCGGCTGGCTCAGGATGGTCAGCAGGTCCTTGTACTGGCCGGCGCTCGGGGTCCAGGCGCTGGACTGCAGCGGGGGGAGCGCCGGGCCGCCCGTCTCCACCAGCACGTTGTTGACCGTGCGGCTGGACAGGACCACGAGCTGCAGTTTGACGAGCGTGTGCTTGAAGTTCTTCTCCGTGGACGTGCACTGGTAGATGCCGCTGTCGGAGGACTGCAGCGAGCGAATCAGAAGGCCTTGTTCCGTCTTCAGGATGCGGCCCTCTGAGCGGATCTGGACGGGACGGGAGGACAGCGTGAGAGGTCAGCGGTATAATCATTCACTCTCTCATTCATCCGTCCGTTACCCAGAAGCCCCTCCCTACTGCTCAGACGTAAATCCGTCCTTCAGACCCGTGGGCGAGGTTACAGAGACCGGCCCCGGGCTCAACCACCGCATTACACCGAGAGCTTTGCTCACCTCTTTCCTCCGGTCGCTGTTCTCCCTCTGCAGGTGCCACTTGAGAGACACATGGGGAGACCTGGCCTGGCACTCCAGGAAGGTGGTGCTGCCCTCCACCCCGTACTGCACGGCCTCCAGGGTGTTCTTATTGACTGGAAAAACAACATGTTCGATATGTCTGATGTAGAAAACACGGAATAAACCCAAAAACAACAACAAACGACAATGATACTGTAGAAGTAATGTCACTCTGACGTTAGTGTTCTCTGCTGAACTGTGTTAGTCTGTGTTAGCTCACCGTTAGAGTTATAACCTCGGCACTGGCGGATTGGGTTGCCGTACTTTACATCCTGTCGGCGGCTGCGCCTAGAGGGGTCAGATCAACAATCCAAAATAAAGAGCTTAACTACAATGTGTTCTAGAAATAGTAAGTAAGCAATGCACATGAAACAACATGCCCCTTCATACATCTGTACACACGCCTGCCTATACTATCTTGGTGCTCACCTCTTCTGGGAGGCAGAGTACCTGGAGCAGGATTTGCCATCCCAGGCACAGTAAGGGTCCCTGGCCAGACAGCAGTCGGCGCAGGCTTCCCCATACACATCACAGCGATGGAGAGCCAGGTGGGTCACGCCCAAGGCTGAACCTACGTACAGTTGTTGCTGTGAGAAGAAACAAAGAGGGGAAGAACCAAGACCGTCAGAAACACAGAGTTGATTTGAGATGTCCACTACCAAGAACTCTGTTGTTTCAGCATCTATCAAAAACTAATACAAACGTTTAGTCAAATGATATTTCTCAAACAAGATTAAAGTTAAAGCACTAGCAGCACGACCATATTAATGTACCCAACATGGTATATAAACAATTCACATACTTCATATTTTAATGAAATATTTGATGTGACAACAATTTCAGAAAACCTTTACAAATGATGTGAACAAGATATTCACATATATTTCAATTTCATACAAACATCTAAACACTTTGATTTGTATCAGTTCTAAATAATGTTTTAAATAAAGAAGTATCAACTGATTTTGATGAAATGATGAAAACAAACTGTTCTTGGTAGCAGACTTTTGGACCTCGTGTGTATAAAGCATATATATATATTTAATTGAATTAATTGCTATACTCATAATGTTCTCTGACTACGATTCATATGAACTTACCCGTTTTGATGAAATCTTCATGGTGGTGATCGGGGTGGGAACCTGCAGGGAGACAGTGAACAGTTAGTGAGCAGATCATCTTCTTCTGAGAAAGATGGGATGTAAAAGTACTAGAAGAAGAGAAGAGGCAGAGAGAGGAAGAGAGGAAGAGAGGAAAAACAATAAGACTGACCCTGAAGACCTCCACTTCCTCCAAGACCAGCTCCTCAGTCTGCAGGTCGTCTCTGGGGAGGACGATCACTTTCTGGACCGTCCCCCGATCTGAGGAGCACAAGAAGGAAGCAACTTTAACCGCAGTCCTTTTGACCTCTTGACCTTTTGACCTTTTGAGTTGAGGCCTTAAAGCACTGACCCGTCCCAAGGAAGAGCACCTCGTAGTTCCCGTCAGCAGCTGCCACTTGGTCCACGGTGATGGTGGTGAACTGGTAGTCCACGTTGGTCCTGACCACCAGGGGGCGCTTGTGCACCGGGTATACAGTGTTGTACATGGTGGGGTGGTTTCTCATGAAGTTGATAACCTCGTCCGGGTAATCCTTCGTGGACTTCATGTTGGGGGTGAAAGTACCTCCGGGACACTGTGTTTACGATGAGAGATACGACGCTCAGACGCTCAACAGTCACAATAACACACATGGGGGGGGGGTCAGATGTATTGTTTTGTTATTGTTGATGACTCACGGTCCCAGGTCGAGGGTAGGGGATCTTCCCGGTGTAGGCTACCCACTGGTAGTTGGGACCTTCCTTGTGGGCGAACGGCCCGTTGAAGACCATACGGATGTCAGCCATGGAGTAGACACACACCGCCGAACCTTTAAACACAGACCTGGGGGGGGGGGGGGGGGGGGGAGATGAGCACAAAGAGACAACAGCTTGAGGAAACACATGTCAACTCATTCTCTCTCTCTCTCTCTCTCTCTCTCTCTCCTCCCCATGTAGCCGAGCGGCCTCTCACAGGAAAGCAGGAACACACTCAAACATCGTGGCGCACAAACACACTGGACCAGAGTCGAGCTGTCTGACACACTGACATACAAACACCCACGTCCTGCAGCGAGTCGCCGGGGCGCCGTGTGGTGGGTGTGCGGTGTTTGTAACTCCTGTCACGAGGCCTCTATCATTAGCGCTTCAACTGTTTCTATCGGCTGGGTTTAAACGGGCCCGGTGCCCGAGGAGAGGATGGTAACAATAACAGTGTTTGTTTCTCAAGTACATTTATCAAGACGTGTTTATTATGACTGGGTGCGAGGGAGACACCTCTCCCTGCTGGTGTGCGCCCAGAATCTCAATCTACACGTCTGGTGGTGGACGAACGCTTCCTTGGATTCTCCTGATCCGCGTTGACTGACGTCTTGTTATCAGAGCTGACTCGCGTGGAGCTGTAGGCTCGGTCTCCCAGAGGGGCCCGCCTCCCTCTGGGCTCGAGACTCACTTCCTGTCTTCCTGCCTGATGCTGTCAGGCCATAATAAGAAGACAGCATTTCACTATCGGAGAGAGACGGTACCTTCAGGCTGAGTGGGTGAGGCAAAACTGCAGGAAGAAACCAAAACCCAGCGTACCTCCAATCTGCACAAAAATGAAGGCCTGTCAGTCACTTACCCTGAAACTGAGAATACTCCATAGATGACAGGATTCTTGGTGTCCTGAGTTGGCTGGATGTACACGTCCCCTATTAGAAAGAAAACATATTTACTGTAATTAGTCACAGCAGGAGAAATGAAATGGGAACTTTTTAACAGAAGCACAACAACCAAAACAAACGTGGTATGGTAGCTATTATTATTATTATTGGTGTCTGTGCTTCCGTGCCCATGGCTTTATTAGTTCCCAGAATCCACCTGGCTCCAACCCAAGGTAATCGTGACACATGGAGACTTTTTGCTTCCTAGATGTACATAGGAGGAGGATTAAAGGAGAAAGCCTCTTGAACCAAACTCCTCTAAAGCTGAAACTACAGTTCCTGAGTCTCATCGGGGAATATGAGTGAAATAGAGATCTCTGGTGTAACATGGCTTTAATGGGAGCCATATGCATCCAATGACTCTGGGGGGTGAGGCAACTGAGCCCTGGGTATCCTCTGATTGTTTAATGAGTGAAAGGTGCAAGGAAAAACAATAAAAAAGAAAATTGAAATCAATTTAAAGTAGACTACCTAAGTTGAATAGAATAACACTTCGCCCCCAGTTGAAAACATAGCTCCATTTAATGCTCCCCATCAGGGGAAACAAGTGAAGAGAGAGATCAGTTAGTTCACATGCCCTTGAAGAGACACATACAGGACCAGAACAGCTCCTGGTCATAATGCCAATCAACCAGGAACATCTAATAACAAGATTTGGCATGAAACCCGATCCTCTCCTTCATCACCTGGGACCTTTTTCATCTATGAAGTGAGAAGACATTCATCTGACACACCACAGACATCAAGAATGTCAAGCGGTCCTTGCAGACACATCCCTCAAATATCGTTTCCGGACCTGAATAAACGTGACAACACGCCATGTCATAGAACAAAGTGGCGCTCTCCAATCATGCGTTCTGAATTGAGGGTGAAATGTAAGAACAGGACATTACTTGAGGTTTACGCCCATGGCGCTATCTACCATTAAGTATGTGCACAAAGAATAAACAGGAGGAAGCCTAACCTCCCCTTGCTTGTGTAAAGAAAGATCATTCTGGCCTATCAACAAACTGTCTTTGACATCACCAGTTTGAAACCATTTATGAAATATCTCATTATTTGCCAGGGTATGAAAATGACAGGTGACGTCTGCAAACAAAAACAAGAACTAACAAAGGGGAAATTCATAACCCATCTGACGCCGGTTTGACAGACCTCCTGGCTACAGAACGACAAGAAGGAAAGAGAGAAGAAAAAATCAGCAGAACTGGAACGAGTTGCGTCATTGTAACTTTTGTTTTTGATGTGTCGGATCAGTCCTCAAGGCGCTCTCAGGATCACATGTGTAGAGAGACATCACTGATTGCAGTAAACAAAGGCAGGACACAGAGTGGGGATAGATGAGATGCCTCCACAAGGAAAACAAGAGAGAGAGTGAATGGTGCTCACAGAGAGAGGTCAGGGATGGACAGACAGGAGGAGGGACTGTCAGATGAACAGTCATGGCCACAATATCTTCTGACATAATTGGACATTTTGGTCTTCACACATTCATCTATCGATATAGAGCAGCACGTGATCAAATAATACAAATTTAAAAAATAGATTTATCCTAAAAATAGATTTATCCTTTATGGTTTCAAAATTGAAAAGTGGCCATGATTGTTGGCACCTTTTAAAACAATTTAAATCAATAGATTCTCATTTGCAGTGTAATTCACTCCACATAGTAGAAATGAACCAATTTATTTTCAAGTGATAAAACAGTCCCTGGTGGTGCTGAAGAGAAAACAGCTGTCTGAGGGAGTCAGAAAAACTATTATCACCACCATGAGCGTTCGCAAGGCTATGAGGCGTCTCCAGAGACCTTGGTGTTCCTGTTCACACCGTTCACAATGTTATTAAGAAGTTTGCTGTGCATGGAATTGTTCAGGATCTCACAGGATGTGGTGGTTAAGAGGAAAATTGATCTCAGATGTCATCGAAGGTTGGTGCAAGCCGGGTGAAGGTTGGTGAAGAAACACTTTTCACAACACCCAAAGATCTGAAGGCTGACGTGGAAAGGTCTGGGGTAACGGGTTCAGCCGACTGAACTCACTGAACCAGGAAGGGCTTTAGAGAAGATCCCACTGCTGAAAGAGAAACATGAGAAGACCCCATTGATCTTTGCCAAGACCCACCTGGACAAACCTCAATCCTTCTGGGATTCAGTGCTTTGTTTACAGGTGATGGAATGAAGCTTTTAAAGAAAAGATCATCCTACACACAGTCCAATATGGTGGAGGTCCCATGATGCTGTGGTGCTGCTTTGCTGCCTCGGGTGCTGGATGTCTTGAACGTATTAAGGGCATCATGAAATCAGAAGATACCCAAGGCATCTTGTGCTACCCAGTGTTAGAAAACTGTGTGTCAATCGAAGGTCATGGGTCCTTCAGCAGGACAATGACCCAAAATGTTGGACTGTTCAGGAGTGGCCAGTGATGAATCCTGATCTCAATCCCATTGAGAACCAATGGAGAGACCTGAAATGTGCAGCTGGTCAAAGAAATCCTTCAGACATTGAAGAACTAGAGCGGGTTGCAGTTGAAGAGTTGGAGAACCTGCCAGCAGAAAGGAGCAGGAAGCTTATTGATGATCACAAGAAATGCTTGGAAGCAGTTATCATTGCCAAAGGCTGTATTAGGGGGTGTCAATACTCATGGCTATCACCACTTTTCAATTTTGAAGCCATAAAACAAAACAGACCAAAAGTTTCAATTTCCAATTATTTCAGAAGATATTGAACATTATCTTGAATATAATCTTCCCATTGAAGTCCTTAAACAGAACTGCATCTCAAAAGCAACACCAATAAAACCCAAGCTGTTCTCTTGATAACTCAAAATAATGTTGTTGAAATGTCCATTCAAAGCTCATTACTCAAGAATAGTTACAGATAAAATAGCAACATGATAAAGGAAAATAAATCTTTCGTTTTTTTCAGGTACAGTAAGAAACAGAGAGCAGTTTGGGGATTTGGCATTACAGTCACATGAAGAAGAATGTAATGAAAAACAATGGTCTTTTTCTCCCTTCATTACATTTCAGAAAAGGCAATAAAACTTCAACACCAACACATTAATTCTCATTTTTTTCTGGCAGACATGGTTATCTCCCCTTCTCTGCCTCTTCCTCTCTGTCTGGCCTCCTCCTCCTCCTCCTCCTCCTCCTCCTCCTCCTCCTCCCCTGGGTAAAAGACTAAAGGCTTTCTCCTCCGTTAGACGAGGTTCTCCCTCAACATCTGAATGTACTCCACTCTCTCCCCTGAGCCTCCGTCGAGCCACTCTGATGCCTCCGCTGGGCTCCATCAGGACCAGCAGCACGGGAGACATAATGTATTTCTGCAACACTTCCCCCTTTGGTTGTGGGAAGGCTGACCTCAGAGCTGTGGGATGCTCTACTGTACCTCAGGAGTTACAAGCCCATGACCTCACCGCGAGTGCGCCTGTCTGCACTCAGACTACAGCTCACCTCTTGACCTGTGGATGGGCTGCTAAGAGCACCGTGACATTGACAGAAGATCACCGCCGAGTGCTGTTAATGCAGAACATACGCTTGCAGCTTGCACGGCCTCATGAAGGTAGAAGCACATACAGTATTTTATTCTGAACCATGTTTTCCTGACTCATCTGAATTCCAAGCGTCTAACACATATAAATAAAGTACGATGATCACACACTTATTATACTTTTAAGGATAGATCAAACACCTCCTTATCCCACTGGCATTTCTTTGAGCTGTCAGTCATGTGAGTGATGGACAGGCCAGGATGATTTGCGGGGCGTCGGGCTGATCCCGAGTCGGCCCTTTAAAACCCAGCTGCTCATTACATGGACTCAGCAGACCCCAACAGACCTCTCTCACCTCCCTGTCTCCCCCTCTCTCTCCCCCCCCCCTCTCTCTCTCTCTCTCTCTCTCTCTCCAACATGTACTTAATGCTTCTCTATCTCTTGCTCTCTCACTCTGCTGATCACACTGACGGTGCTCTGAAGCAGAACGGGGTGGTACGATAAGGAAACGTTGACGTGTTGACGTTCAAAGTTAAAGAGACGGTAAGCTGAATGGAAGTGCATGACTCAGTGCTACCTTGATCTGTGCTGCAATCCCTCCAGGTATCGCTGTACAGAAGAAGTGCTAAAAGCTTGTGTGCATCCATACAGTGCAGCATCATTTGAGTAGATGTGGTTTCATTTTATAGGTCTTAAAATCTTAAAAGGTCACGGTGAACTTATGCAAAGACAATGCAATTAAAAGTGTGAAGTCTTTGCTGTATAGTCGATATTGAATCTGTCCATCTGCACACCCTTGTTTTGCCTTAGCGTGGTTACAGGGTCACATGAGGATTTGTACTTTCCATCTGCCAGCGTTTCTGTTGTCAGGGCGGCATCCGTTATGCACCTAAAGTATGCAGTATGCAGTATGCAGTAATTGTCACCAGAACAGGAGAAAATAACATCATTACATGTTAAAATACACTGTTCCCATTTGTCTTTGTGAGAAAAAAGATAGGACGTTTTCCTGAGGCGATGCAAATGGGTTATGAAAACGTAAATGGACCCAGGTGGGGGATGGATGGGGGTAGGACTCGCATATGTAGGAATGGAGTAAAATAGAAGAACGCAATAACTCACGGAGTTCGTCAAAGTGTGTCTCGATGCCGTCGGCTCCAGGCACCGAGCAGATGAGGCGGGCCTTCAGGAAGGTGCTCCACTTGTTGACCAGGCAGCAGTGTCCACCGTCATCGTTCTGTATAGGACAGAGACACCATATGATTCACCGGCACCGTCACACCCCCAGTCCAGCCGGTGTCTGACCAGCAGCTGTTTGAGACAACGCTCTAAACCAACAGCCTGGCCCATCTGCTGGGGATGTCAGCCAACCTCTACTACCGAGGCGGAGAATGGAAACCACGGGAAATTTCTTTCCGAGCTGGAAAAGCAAAAGTTTTGTATCTGTCTGTATTTACATTCAGTGGAGAAGAAACAGAAGTCTATTTTTAGTTTCCAGCGCAGCAGATTTTTATTATCCTTCAGGCGCAGTCAGAAATGTTTTCCTTTCAGTGCCTTTTTTGTATATTTTGCACAAATGACATACTTAAGGGATGTGCTTCCGGGGGCGTTTTGACAGACAGGCCTTGTATCTCCGAGCTGCTGTGATGTGACGGTGCGCAGCGACGGGGTTGAAGGTTTCGACACGTTGTCACACTTTGACCCGCAACGCTCCGGGCGACTGCACAGCGAGGACGTGCATCACTGAGTAGACACAGCATCTGAGCTCGTAGGGATGGTTATGTACGTGTCACTCAAACACTCAAAAACATCCTCCCAGCAGAATGCCTGCTAAAGGTTTTGTTTTCTGCCTGGTGAATGCTGTGCTTCATAGTAGTAATTACTGATGGTAAGTAGTGAGTACTTCATTTCTGGAGTACTAGGAGAGTAAAAAACAAGAGGACACAGTACAACTACCCGCGCTGTAGGCATGCGGTAACTCACCAGGCAGATCCTCCCTATCCTGGACTGGGCCATGGGACTCTGGCCCATCTCGGAGGCCTTCTCCCGGAAGAAGAAGTAGAGCTTGTCATCGTTCTTCTCAGCACTGTCTGGGATGAGGTGTGCATGGATGAATGTGGGATCTGTGGACAAGACAAGACAGGCAGACAGACAGACAGACAGACAGACAGACAGACAGACAGACAGACAGACAGGCAGACAGGCAGACAGACTTTGTTAGCAGCAGAGCAGTGCATCATTTGAACTCTGACAGAGACACTGAAATGGTGCACGTCACCCCATTCTGGTTATTGTGCTCAATATATATGGCGTCACAGTCCGACTTATTGTGGCACTGCTGGACACACAACACAGGGTGCCCCCCCCCCCCCCCCGCCCGGGGCAGACCAAGATCCCAAATGGGGGCAAACCACAACATGGGGGAGGGGGGGTGTTACCAGGAAGACAGTTTAATGGGGGAAGGGGAGCATCCCATGCAGCAGGGGGGTGGGGGGATAGGAGGGGGAATATCCTGGGGATTCCACATGGCTGATTAGCAGGACTCAGGTGTGATCCGGTGTACCGGGAGACTGTTGTCAGGGCAACGGGGTCAAAAGAGAAATCCAGGAGCCAGACCAGACACACTCGGGGAGGCTGTGATGGACGTGCCGGTGGCTACATCCTATGAAAGCACCCATCCAACATTTCTAGTGCCGTGATGATCACGGTCCATTAGAGAGCGCCGGCTACTCTGAATCATTTCTCTCCTACTGCTGACCTTGCTGGGGGGCGTTCAGGAACTAGTGCAGTTGGTACTCTGAGCCAAATGGGTCGTGTGCAGCAACAGGTTCATCACAGACTATACGACGCCTCGAAGGCAGAAGTGACTTTAGGAACAAAGGATGTGAAAAGCGCCGTTACAGTGCCGTGCTGTCGGAGCTGAGGATTACACTGAAGCGGTCGGGCGGATTGGTCAACGGAATAAAGCCGGTCGCACAACAAGAGACAAAAGACGTTACCGTTTAACCATCTGGAGTTGTACTGGTCAGTCCTCATGGCCGTCTGCTTCCCCAGCGTGCGGAAGATAGCCGAGTCCGTGCCCATGAAGTCGATGTAGACTCCGGCGTACAGCTCTCCGTCTGGCGGTCACAGAGAGGAGAGGAAGGTTACGGAGGTGGAGTCGTAGACAGATGCAGAAACGCAGTGAAACATGTTCAATGTGAAACAACACCCCCCAAGCTCCAGCAAAATCTAACCAGTGGTGCAGCAGTTAGTATTAAGTTTTGACCTTTAATTCTAGCGCCCCCATCAGGCCAATTAGTGTGTTTTTATAGAATGCATCATCCCTCTGAGTTTCTTTACAATTGCACCATTGCTGTCTGATCTGTCTATCACGAGGTAAAGACTTTGACCTTGGCCTATCAGTGTATTTTTTAAACCCCGGTGCATCACCCCTCCATTTTTCATCAAAATCAGACCAGTGGTGTCTGATCACATCTGACAGACGGACAGACGGACACAGCCCGATCCACAGAGGGACAAAAAAAACGAGACACTGAAACTGTCATGTACTGTAGTCCTCTCTGTGATAAGGTAAAGAGAGAATGAGACGGGTGGTTGATAATGAGATGGGGAGATACAGTGAGTGAAATTAAGCCTACAACAGGAAGTCCACCACACACACACACACACACACACACACACACACACACACAGGGCAGGTCAGCCAACAGCCACAGCACACACACGCTGAACATATCGATAAGCCTCATACATGCGGACGTTACCGCGGGGCAGCTACTGTAACAGCAGAATGAGGTTTCCCAACGTCAACACTTTCAAATGCTGTTTCCTTCTGAAGGAAATCAGACTTGAGATCAATAACGTGGAGTTAATGGCTTAACACGGGATCCGCGTAGCAACCAATCAATCAGGTACAGACGTTGAGCTGACTGCAAACCTTCCCTGTTTTCCACGGAGAGCCACTTAAAGCTGTCCACACGCACCGGATCAAGGGAAGAAGAAGCAGGTACTTACTGATCAAAGCCGAGACGCTGTTGAGTTTGGGGTCATAAGGACATTTGCCTTTCCCAGAATCCACTTTGCCGGGCTCCAGACGGAAAATGTACTCCTGAAACAGCAGAGGATTAAGAAGACGCGCCGTTAGTGAATGTATTGCTTCCATGCTGCATTTGACAACAAGATTTATTATGGAGTAGGAATAGGGTTTTTTGGGGGGACGGGGTTGAGGTGTGGGATGTAGGATGTTCTTTGAATGCAGCACGTACAAGGACACGATTCGATATAGGTCTTTGTTAAACGCGGCATCAAACCGATCACACACTGTGGTGGGGGGGGGGAACACAAAAGCACAAGGCCGGTTATCGCTGACATGGACGGGGTGGAGGAAAACACCGAGAGTGATTCAAAACCCATCCACCATGCTGCCGATGTTAGTGTTCGTCAGTCCACCGTACAACAACACACCGTGAACATCTGTGTCAACACCGGCCACGTCTGCGGCGTGTGTGTCCAGGCTGATGCTGTCAGACAGGTAAGAAATAGGCAGCCTCGTTTACGACCTGCACTCGGAGACGAGACGTTCAGAAATGTTTCCCTTGATTAGCTGCCAGTCGTAACAGCCTATAAAATCGGTTTCAGAGCGATAACAACTGTTAGGGTCAAACGGCAGCGATGCATATTTGACTGAAGGCTTTTCTGTCATGTTCTCATAGACGGAAAGAGAGGAAATACAGTTCAGGAACAATTTGTACGGCTGCTATCTGGAGCTAGTTGAGCTCAACCTCCTGTGTCCACGGCGTCACTCCTAGCCGGCATCACCCCAAAAAAAGGCTTCACTGACAGAGGAGCAATACATCTACACAGCGTTATTTTGTTTTACACTGATACTGGAGGGGAAACGTTTCTTCTACACTCGCACAAAACACATTCACAGTGAATATTTGACGATTCAGAAGTTCGGTTTGTGGTCTTACTGATTTGAACCCAGCATCTTTTTAATCTTTGTTATGAAAATCCCAACACTTTCTCTCTGCGATCCAATCCTGACTCGACATCACATCACAGTTATACTCCGGGTGGGCAAACCGAATTTAACTCCAGACTCCCTAGCGGCCCACCTTTGCCTCCATGGGCCCTGCTGTGGCGCTGTAGTCTGCCGCCCGACTCGTTCTCCCGCCAGACTGGGGCGCCTGCAGGTAGAGGGAGCCCTAAAACAGAGACATGGCACAGGGGCCCATCTGATTACCCAGAGGAGTCTGAGAATGAACCGAAATCCTGCCCCCCCCGCCCCTGATGGTGACCATGACATGAAGAGAACAGAAAAATAGGAAAGCCCCCCCAAAAAAGAAACTGGAAACAAGGAGAATCAATGAAGCCAAACAGTGAAAACATGGAGAGAAAGGTCTTCAGTCGGGTGGAGTCGGCTCCATCGGTTAGCAACAATATCTGTGGCACAGCTGTGAGTTGCATGCAGACACCATGCCATGCCAGAGAGTCAGGACAGAGAAACAATTGAAGCATCATTTGAAGAAAGTGTCTCAATGAAAACAAATCATATCATTTTGTAAAGTCCTTGTTTGACAAAATGTTTTTTTTATCGACTGGACAAAAACATTTCCATCAACTGGATGTTTTAGAGACATCGAATGTTCTTTCTCAAAACGGATATATGGTGTTTTGGAATAGAAGTTGGAATAAAAATGAGACAGAAAACGGTGGAAAAGGAGGTCAGAAACAGAGGAAACAGAGGAGAAGTGAGGTAAAGGAAAAGCTGACTGAGGACTCGGCATGCCTGAACCCCGCCGTACAACAAGCGGAGGACTTTTCCGAACAAACGGTTTCTGTTTACATCTGGGAAAATCTTTACAGTGTGAAGTAACGCAGCTTTCTGGCCCCGGGAGGTGGGGGGGGGGATGGGATGGTGGGGAAGCTGAATGACTGGAGGCGGACCCCGGGCCTTTACATTGAAACTGGAACCCTCCATTTGAACGCTGAGACTAAACAGGCGGGAGGGCGGATGTGAGCGTGGACCGGACCAGCTGCTGCAGCTCCACATGGCTGCCATGCTGGAAGAGAGGGAGGGACGGAGGCAGGAGCTACAAGGCCGATGATGGATGAGAGGCTCCATCGGTAATGATGGCCTTTCAGAGGCTCTCAGACAGACTGAGAGACGGGCCGCGGGCTCTGCTGCGTATAAACAGGTGAGGGAGGGAGGAGGGAATTTGCTTCAGATATACTGTCAACATGCTATTCCCCAGAGGCGGGAGACGATCGGCGCTCTGACTGTCTCTCTGCAGTAGCAGTTAAGATGCCTCACCGACAGCAATCTAGCTAGGATAATGGAGATCTAGGGGAGCGCTGACTGGGAGCTTTCTTTTCTCTGAGTCCTCCAGACCGTGAAACAAATCGATGAAAACTAAGAAGCAGAAAATGATGGAAGAAAAGAAGTCTGAGGAGAAAAGCAGCAAAATGAGATCGCTTTCTTATAAAGGGAGTGTAGAGAAAAAGGGGTCAAGATGTCTCCACGGACGCCCTGCCGTTGTCTCTGGTTACCTGTGACCTGCGTCCTCGGTCCACGTAGGTGCAGATGGGGTTGTACGCCCCCGTCCCACACACATACAGGTGGGTCCGGTTCCACGGCTCGATCAGACGGATGAAGTTTCCACATTCCCCCTGAGGGAGAGGCACAAAACAACCCGCCGGGATTAGAGAGTTATCCCCTTTCTCAGATGAAAACCAATGAAACAGTGTTACCTAATACACAACGCCCCACTGTGAATATCCCAAAACCATCACATCTATCATTCCCACTGTTGGCCGGGCTGGGCTGTGTGCTTGGCTTCAGATCAGACCACACTGTTAGAGGAAACTGTTTCCAAACACCATGATTGTGTTGTAGAAACCAAGGGAAGCAGTCTGTAAAGAGTGTGTTTCAGGGTAAACCCGGTTCCATGTACAGCCACACTTAACCGCTAAACCATCTTGGTGAGCCAAAACACGATTGTTCAATCTACACTTTGGTTTTTGAAACAAACAAACAAAAAAAAGAAGAAGAAAAATGACTAAAATAATTGACTGTAGTCCTCAAATTTCTATTTTTTATTTTGATTTGGAGTTATTTAAGTATGAGGATGATTTGGTGGTGAGTCTGCCTGGATACCCTTCCCTCCTGGCATACGTGCCGATCACGTGGGTGCTTTAATAAATACATTAATAAATAAATGTATTAATTAAAAAAAAAAAAACAACACATCTATTTATTCTATTATTACTTATTATTATCGGTGAACATTTTAACTACAAATCTCATTATCCAATTAAACTTGTTCCAGCTCTGTGTGTGTGTAGGCTACGTTAAGGGGCGTGGTCACGTAGACAACTGCCAATGTAACGTTAGAGTCGGCTAAACCAACGTTGTTCCATCACGTAGCCGCTAGCTAGCGACACAGCAAGTGTGAAACACGGTGATGATCGGGTAAAAATGTACAAATTTGTAATTAAAAAACGGAGAGAGATACCGAGTGTAAAGACAGTCAGAGTGAGGATCCACCACCAGATGAATTTGTAGCAGAGCAGTGTTGCATTTGGTTTGGGTGTGTGTCTACGTTGACAGATGACAGTAGCCTGCACCACGGTAATTACTAAAGCAAGCGCAATAAAAGTGACTTTGTGACAATCTTCACCTTGGTGGTATTCACTTCATTTGAGCTCCCACTGGCAAAAACATAAATCGGCGCCTATGCCTCCTGGTCTCTATCGAAACTGGAACTACAGAAATGCACCGGCTGACAGTATTTCTGTGCAGATTTGTCCCCATGTTGCGAGGCTGCTGGTGACAGCTGGCAAAAAAAGAAAAAAGGATGTACCAAGCACAAAGGAGGATGGGGGGGGGGATGAGCCACTTTGGCGAATGTTAGCAACATGACAGATGCACATCTCGGTGATTTCAGTGTGTGTGTGTTTGTGTGTTTATGCGTGTTATTCACTGCACAGTTGCGCCCCCCCCCACAGAGAGCACAGCGGGGATGATTGCCTTTGACCTCCCCGACTGAACCGACATCCCCTCTGAATTGCTTTTGAATTGTCATCATCTGTCATTCCCTAAAGAGGGGCCGGGGTTGCCAACACGTCTCCCTGCAGCCAATTTTATTTCTTATTTTAGTGATGAAATTCCAACCCCACCTCTTTCTTTCTCTCTCTCTCTCTCTCACACACACACACACACACACACACACACACACACACACACACACACACACACGGGCTCATACATGCACGTGCACATACACCGAGGCCAATATGACGTGGCCCGAGGCGCAGGTCACCCAGCACACATAAATGCACATTCCAGTTGGATAACCGGCAGCCTGCTGTCTGACGAGCAGCGGGGGGGGGTGCAGGGTTATTATCCACGGGCCCCTCATCACCCCGCCTGCCCACGTTCAGCATTAGCATGTGTGTGTGTGTGTGTGTGTGTGTGAGAGAGGGGGGTCTGACAACATGTGTGAACAAATCAAAAGAGACGGATGTGGTTTTGATCTGAATTTCAATCCTCCCCTGGCGGCGGCGTGAATCGTATTAAACCTTCCGACAGGTCTGCGGCGTCCTCCGGGCCCTTCACCTCGTCTGACCGTCTGAAGGTTAAACGGATTATTTGTTGCTAACGAAAGTGAGATTTCACCATCTTTGACTTGGAGCACGCTGGCAGAACGCCCTTCGCTCATTCGGCGCTATTGAAACGTCGCAGCTCCAAGTTCCCACTCCAGCTTAATTGGCGGCAGCTGTACGCAATCAGCAATCAGCCACACAGAGACAGTAAATAAGGGAAGGAGCTGCACTGGCCTCCTCCTCCTCCTCCTCCTCCTCCGCTGACCTCCTCACCTCATTCACAGTTTGAGTGTCTTTCGGAAAACACACGGGCTAATTATCAGATGAGAATGGCGACTCCAGCCGTGAATCCTCGTGGAGACGGTTCCTCCCAGCTGTTCGTTCTCACATCTGTTTCTACCGGCTCTCTACTGTGGACTGTGGTGCTGTTGGGCCATGCAGTACATCCTATAAGGGTTTCCCCATTTGGTCTAGTTGGCCAAGTCACCATGAGACGCGTCCTCGGTCCGGGATATTGATCCGTCCTCCGTCCTTTCGTTCTTCGCTTTTGGAATCGCTCTTTGTCAAACGCTTCATCCAGGACACATGAACGCACCGGGAGGGTTCACTGTCTCATCAAATATGATATGTTTCCTCCAACAGTCGTGACTCCAGACAAATGGAGGTTCAGGTGTGCGGCAGGTCTAAAAAGGACAGCGGTTTACAGCTGATCCCGAGTCTGTTGTTACTCCTGATTTGCCTTGTAAGCAGCTGAATTGCTTGCAGGGCTCGTTTGGAAATGTACTCATACTTACATTGGTGTCCTTCCCTGACAACACACATTCAGTCTTCCTCTGCGGCACCACGGGCCAGTGGATCTGACGGAGAGATCAACAAGCCGGTTAGATTCAGACTCAGCGTTCAGCAGATCCAGGATCAGTTGGTCGCAAAGGGGGGCGTTTACTTACTATGAGCGGCTCCTTGTTGATGTCGTGCAGGTCCAGCGACAGGATGTAGTCCTTGCTGCCCACGTACATGCGGTCGTGGTCCTCGTCCATGCGGAGGATCCGGTAGTCGGTGGAGTTGAGCAGGAAGGAGAAGTGGTGAGCGGTGCCGGTGGACCTCAACTCTGCAGGGAGGAAGCAGAAGGAAGGAGAATGAATCGTCTTGTAATCACACAACACACAGAACAAATTGAGAAACTTTTGTTTGCCGGAGCTGTTTCTGTCGTTCTTTCATTTCTGGAGGTGATCTTCCCTCCATTTACTCCATTTACTCTTACAGACACACACACACACACACACACACACACACACACACGCACGCTAACAACGCTCCCAATCCAACTCCTTGTTTCGACTTGTTTTAACTGTGTCCTGCTATTCACAGACACAACCTGACTGCATGGTTTCATGCACATTTGAGCATCTCACAAGAGTCCAGACTGACTGGTTGCAGCCAGAAATACCAGAAATAATAAAGAGGAGTGAGACCCACTCTGACCGCGGTGGAGGCCATCTGTGCTGGATCGCTACCGGTGGCCCTGCGACACCAGAGCAGGAGTCACCTTACACGTCTTCCATTACGAGAGGCCAGATAGAAGATAGTGTTGAGGACCTGGAGGTCTGACCCCGCCTCCTTCTCGTTTCACTTATCTGACCTGCTGCCATGGAGGTGATGGGCTTTACTGTGACGAGTGATGTTGTGTGCTGCATTACAAATTTGCGCGTGAATCCTTTTCAGCGCACGCACACACACACACACACACACACACACACACACACACACACACACACACACACACACACATTTAACCATTAAAACTGTAAGATTTGACACACACACCAGCGTATCACTGGTGTGTGTGTGTTGCTGAGCTACAGCAGATAAGCGTGGATGTGGTGCACAGAAAACAGCTTTGTCCCTGTCATACCATCACCTCCCCAGAATCTGATAAGCTCTCTCTCTCTCTCTCTCTCTCTCTCTCTCTCAATCAAGCCTGGGAAAGTTGAGCCTCCTACTTCTACTACTCCAGAACGCCACGACAGAAGATATGTTCATGTTCCACCTCGATGGGTCTGGATAAATGTCCCTGCTGTCCTCTTCAGCCTCACCGCTACAACACCCCCCCCCCCCCCCTCCCCTAATATTCCCGCCCCCCCCCACCCCCGATGCTGCATCTACAGGAGAAAGTTTACCTAAACGAGAGAGCGTAAAGCAACATCAGAGAGCTCCTCTAAGCTGCTAGCATGCCGAGTCCTCCGGGGGACTGTGAAATGCTGTTGTCACGCCGCAGCGCCGTGGAGAGAAGGCAGGGGAATACGAACGGACATGGCTGTCACTCGCATGAGGTTGCCTCGAAACACACTTAAGCTCGAAAGCATGCTCCCACACACACACACACACACACACACACACACACGCGCGCAGTCGGAGAGATTCACAGCGCATGCAGCATTTCAGTAACTGGAGCGAGGAGGCAGGTGCAGGCGCTGGACGGCAGCCTGGCGATGAGTCATATCCACACCGGACACCCAACCCCGACCATCCACACCCGTACAAAGACAGTACACACAGACACAGAGGAACATCCTCGCCACAAATGGTAGATCTTATGTAGTAATGGAATGGAATGGAAAGCCCCCCTCCCTCCTCCCCCCTCCTCCCCCCGCCTCCCTCTTCCTCCATAAACATCCCAGCTAGTCTGCACTTGTGTGCCGCTGTCAGTTCAGGCCACCGGCAGGATTCCAGGGCCACCCCCCCCCCGCAACCCAGACACCCCCGGCCAGCCCAGCTCGCTCGCTCTCTCTCTCTCTCTCTCTCTCTCTCTCTCTCTCTCTCTTGGCAGGATACTGGAGACACGCCGCTTCAAGGGGAACGCCGGACGTCACCAGCTGACATCCTGCATTCATCACCGCTGTGGTCACATTCACCTTCTCGGGGCGTACGTTTCAACGGGAGCCTGCCGGCGGTGGCTGGCTGGAAGACAGACGGGGCTCAGGTCACGATTAAGTTCAAGGTCAGAGGAGGGAGAGAGAGACAGGCAGACAGACAGATGTACTGTGCCCGTATGACAGACGAGACATTCATCGCAACCCGTCGGTCACCGGCAACCAGCCTCACGTATCTGACAGCATCTTCCTCCCTCTCGTCCACGGACCTCATGTCGATACACCCAATCACACGGGATCATCTGATCAATATCTATCAGACCTCATCTAATCCTGAGCAGAAATGACCCAGTCACAGAGATGATGACAGATCGAGGGGGGGGGGGGGGGCTCCTCAACCCTCCTCAACTTTGTCGAGATTGGATGTTAACAAGCATCGTTTTCCAGCTCGCCACAACATGAACTACATTACAGATAGTGAGGAAACCTGTGATAATACTCAGAGTTAATACAATACTTAAAACTTAATTTAAAACTTAATACAATATACAGCTGAGAAAGAGGATCTGCTTCTCAAAGACGTCAGAGTAAATGGGGCGAAACCTTTTCAAAACACAATCATCACTGCCTTCCTCCACGCCGAACACTTGCTGCCCGTCTGCAGGCTTGGAGATGTCGTGCGATTGTGTTTTGGAAAGCGTGGTGCATTCAGGAACCGTCCTAAAAATACACCGTTTTCCTTTTCCTCTCCTTTCTTTCCAAAGCAAACCGCCATTGAGACTCAAAGAGCATTAGCGGATAATGGAAAAGTTCTACGGCTATGTTTTCCGTAAAGGCAGGCGGGGGGGGGGGGGCAGGCGGGGGGGGTGGGGGGGGGGGAGAAGTCTTGGCACAAAGGATCTTCTGCACATTCCTGATAACTAATCACACGGCATACTGTCTAGCTTTGAAACGGGTGAAAAAGAAGCATTAAGGCTCGCAAATTAACAGCAGACCAAGTAGCCTGAAACCTGGCGGGAGATGGGGGTGTCTGTGTGTGTGTGTGTGTATGGGGGGGGCGGGGGGGCTTGTACCCTGGCTTGTATCCAAGCCGGTATCTATCTAGATGACATGAGAGCGATGGTATGGGACGAGGAGGCGAGGGGGGGGGGGGGGGCTGACCACTTAAAGCCTAACCCTACAAAGAGTACAATCACTACACAAGTACCAAGTACACTACACAAGTACCAAGTACACTACACAAGTACTACCCTGTATATCACCCTTGCTCATCTCTGAACATGTTGATGTGTGTAAACTGGGTACGGCTGCAGGAGAAAATACGACTTCCTCGGCCCGCGGGAGGCACGCTACGACACATCCCTTCTGAAACGAGGCCTCCGGCGCGCTGAGATAAGGGCTGAGGTACGACGGCAGACCCGCCGCACATCATCGACACTCGTTTTCTCAACGCTAAGTCATTTTCTCAACAGTGCTCCTGTCTGCCGCGGCTCAACCTTAACGCCCCTGAAACCGGCGAAGAATGCTAGAAAGGAAAACACAACCTTGACGTTGTGTTAAACGGTGTTATTTACAACCGACAGGCAACGGTAAATCCAGCGGTGATAGGACCAAAGTGTCTCCCCCCCCCCCCCCCCCCCCCCCCGTGTGTGAGGAGGAGCTGGTGTATATCACCGAGGTTCCCGGCAAAGGCCTTTCCTAATCGCTACCAGACCCGCTGGCAGACGCGGCGTGTGTGTTTGTGTACGCTTGTGTCTTTCAAAAGCCGAGAAAACGAGACTAGAAACGATTGACTAGAAAGTTGCGATGCCCGTCGGCGGAGATCTTTCAGTCAGTTGAAACCCATTATCCATCCCTGCCGCAGCCCCGGAGCGCGAGAGACATCTGCTGGTAAACTGAGCCTGCAGTCCGTCCACCTGTTGATGTGATCCCTCTGCACCCTGGTCACCCTCTGCTCCCCTGGGCAGCCCAGCTAGGGGCCACAGTGACCCCTGGTTCCTACCTGAGAGGGAGAAACGCTCCACCGCCACTCCTTTTCAAGACACTATCAGACTAGGAAATCTCCCCTTCCTCACCCCTCACCCCCCCCAAGCTCACCCGCCAGTGTGTGTGTGTGTGTGTGTGTGTGTGTGTTTTGTGGATAAAGGAAGGAGCGGGGTGGTTGCAGACAGCCGAAAACCCCACATACCTGCCCAGGCATCCCCGGCATGTTGTCTGAATTCCCCCGTTCCACTCACGTTCGCAGCCACATGAAAGGAGGGGGGGGGGCGTGGCCTCGTCTTGCCGCAGCTTGTCTCCCGAGCCGTGCACGAGTGAACGTGCGCACGGCGGGATTTCTTCGGGACGTGCACGGCCCTTATAGCTGCACGTATGCATGCAGTGCTCGTGGTTATCGTGTGCTGTAAACGGATGCGCAGAATCCAACCCTGAATGTTATTGAGTTATTGAGTGTAAAACCTAAAGGTGATGTTCCAGATGACTTGATATGAGGAAACTACTAAGTGTACTGTTCACCTCATCACCTCATTGTACGACATAAGTACACTATAACCTCATAAGTACACAATTTTGCACGTAAAAAAAAAAAAAGACAGAAATGTGTTTATGTGTGTTATGATTGCTTATTGTATTTTCAACACAATCTATCGCTCCATTTAGTCGATATCAGACGGTTCCCCCTGTTTTCTATGGAAGATTACGCTAGCCACCTAGCCGCTAGTAAACCAGTGGGTGGTCCTAGTCAACTTCCTACATCTTAGGTGTCTTGTAACTGGCAGCGTCCAGGACAGAGAGGACATCGGGGACATCAGAGAGGGCCGGGGGGGGGGGGGGGGGTTAGGAGGCCTTATCGGAAGCCGTGGCAGCCTTGTGTTTGCCTCCCATCAACACCTCATCATCAGCCTCTCGCCACCCACCGGGGGCCGGGGCTATTGACTCGGAGCACATGTCACTGGAGCTGATTGCTGCTTACCTGCGCCTGTCAAGGGGAAATAATTGGCACCAGATTACGTCTTATCTCTGAGCTTCCGGATGCTGTCACTCGGATTCTCTTCACGGTTCTCTGGCGCTGACACGCTCTCTGGGTGTGTGTGTGTGTGTGTGTGTGTGTGTGTGTGTGTGTGTAAACAGAAATAGTGCTGTAGAGCTCTCTGATCCTCACATCAAATCAGGGACACCTGTCTCTCCCACTGCACAAATCAAGGGCAGAGAAACATTGATTTGAGCGGTGAGTTCACTTCCTGAGTGGAAACAAGAGATTATACCAAATCTATTTCTGCTGTTTGGGACGACAGGAAAGGTTAATGAAAGTATCGGGGGGGCAGGGGAGGATCAACTGACAGGGAAGGTCAGTTGCTTTCCTCTTCCTCTGCACACCTAACCTCCATCAGGTCCATGCTGAACAGTAGAACAGTAGAACAGTAGATATGGGATTTATGTTTGCAAGACGTTTGATTTAGTAATGCTATTGGCTTTCCAAGTCTAATACCAAAAGACAAGCACGGCTGAATTATGATTCATTACTTGCAGTTTTTCCAGAAAAGACTCGCTGTTATGTAAGTTTTCCAAGACAGATTAAAATATATTCAATTGTGGTGCTTCGGATCCACACGAGAACGAAGAGCCAGCATGAAGCAATACTGTGCGATCACGACGACGTCCTGCCAGAACTGGAGCTCTGAGCCCTACGTGCCCTTCCCTCAACACACAGTGCCGTGGCCAGCTGCCCTCAACGGCCCTGCGGGGGCCACAGGTGAAAGGTCAGAGGGCATGAGGGGGTCTGAGGTGAAGGCTCACCCTGGCCCCTTTACGCACTTCAGCATAATCGGGATTATCTCTGGGGGGGTCAGGGGTGCCCTGGTCCAGGCCGGGTCAGGAGAGAGCACCGGGGGTCAGGGTGGTGCTAGGGTGGGATGGTTTGACCGGGGGGAGATTAGGGAGACACGCCTCAGACGCCTCAGCCGCCGGTAAGAAACGTTCAAATGGGGAGTTGTGGTAAAAAAAGCCAAAACTGGAATATAACGTCATCCACTGCTGCCTATTCACAAAGTAACAGAAAGCTTTTGCTCCGGTCCTTAAATCCTGTTTTCTGCGGTTACACAATATGAAATAAGTGCATTGGAAGACATTCAAGCCAAAATCATTCTATCACATTTCTCCCAAGAATACAAAAAAAAAAAAAACACGAGAGATGCCAAGAAAGATGAGAAACCGTCTTCATGCCACGATCAGTGAGCCGGTCTGCCTGGCTCCCTTCCTCCAGCCCCCCCCCGGTTTTGGAGAGCATGCAACACCCTGGTTGGTTCCTTTGGTTTGTTTACCCCCCGCCCCCCTCGCAGGGCGCTGTCTGGCCCCGCGGCTAGCCATTGTTGTATACACATGTATTTGTCTATGTGCGGGGCTGGGGGGGTCGTGCAGATGCTGCAAGCCCCTGTAATGATGATGAAGCTGTGTTTGTTGTTGTAGCTGTGGTGGCCGGTCGGGGTAGAGCTGGGTCGGTGGACGGTGGCGGTGGACGGTGACAACACAGATTAGGGGGCGGGGCAAGGGGGGGGGGGGGGCTGGTGTGAATGGCTGAAAAATCCTTCGCTCGCCGGACGACCTCCGACCCGGCGCTCAGAACACATACTCTGTCAGCTGCACCAACACACACAATGGCTTCACCGAAGAATCTGTTGATGCTTATTTACGGACGTCTCCTAATCCTCTCCTCCGTCCGGTGTGTCTCCTCTGACATCTGCCCAGTCCCCGAGTTGAGCCAGATTCGATCACGTCTCTCTTCCGCTGATTTGAACCAGAATCGCTCGAATCTAAAGCGCGCCCTCGTGTTTCCTCCAGTATCAAGGTCACGGTCGGTGTGGCGGTAGCTGGGGGCAGCAGGATCGGTGGTAATTAGGAGGTAAATTTAGAGAGACCCATTAGCGGCGTAGTGTTGACTCAGGGTCCGCCGGGGACGGCATCCCCCCCCTACACCCTCTCTGGGTGTTCCTCTCTCCAGTCCCCGGCACTGGGAACCTACTATACTCTCGCAGGTCATTTTTCACCCACAGCAGCGAACGGTGTGGGGTAGCGGGGCTGAGAATGGAGGGAGGAGTCCCCGGGGTGGAGGAGCCTGACAGCCAACCTAAGAGCTTCCATTTGTCAAAGCAGGCATGAGGAGCCATGGAAACTCTGAGGCTGACGGTGAGCCTCGACAGAGAGCTCTTCTGTCCGGCCAACAGCGAGGCTGAGATCCCCTCTCCTGCAGAAAACACTCAACTCAACCTCCTTTTTTAAAAACAAGGTTCACAAAAGACACACAGAGGCGCTCTGACGGGTATTCTGATCAGGACTTGGACGGAGGACAAAACAGCCTTAGTGTGCCCAAACACACAGAAACACTGACAGAGATCTTTAGGTAAGACAGGAGAGGAGGGGGAGTGAGACGCTCTCCACCATCATGTTCCCCTCAAAAGAGAACAGGAAGTACTGAGGAGGCAGGGGTCAAAGGGTCAAAGATACTCTCTCTCTTTACATAGATATATATACTGTATATGCACAGACAGACCATATTCCTGCTCTACAAACAATACAACTCACATGTGGTTCCCAGAGAGTTGGTCAAACAAAGCTGCACAAAGATATCCAAGAGTTTCATGACATGCATGAGGCAAATAAGTCGATATACTGACAGGTAGCACGATTCTATCGACCCTACAAACTGCTTTCTATTGGTTACCGGTCTACCAGAGAAACAACCTGAACCTCTGAGTTGTCCAAACTGAATGCACAAAGCAGTTGAGCCTTACAGAGTTGAACACATGTAATGCATCTCCACCGCTGATCTGACAGCAGTGCTTTGTGTTGATGGGCACAAATCTTACCACATAACATCATCATTCTCTTTCTATTTCATGTGGACGTCTTAAAAGATCAGATTGAACCGTCGGAGGCTTCCTCGGGTGTAGGGGTTCAATCCTCTAATCATACCCAGATGTTGACCTAGATCTGATATGGTCTCGGCCGACAGGTTCTGCTATATTACATGAGTGTTTTCTTCCTTCAGTCACTTCAATCGACCATTGAAACGTAGGCGATGGCCAAAGTCAGATAAGCGAAACCCTGCTTCCTATTTCACCAAATCAAACTCGCTCATCTCCCAGTGAGGACTGATGGGGAAACAGGCCCGGTATCTCAACCAAACATCTCCCGCCTGGTTTCCTGTCCTGCGCCGACCTCCGCCAGCCTCGTGCACCATCCAGAACCTTTGCTGGGACGATTCTCTGAAGGTTGCAGAAAAGTGTACCATCCCAATCTTTTGGTGAATCTCCCTCCCCGTGCCCGGCTAATGCCATCTTGATTCATCTCCTCGCTTCCTCCGACACCCTTTCCCTCTGGCTTGTCTGATCCTGCCGGCATCCACTACCTCCCCGTCTGCATACCGACACCTTGAGATAACACGCTAGTCTAGTTTTGTTGATGCCTTTCCCTTCTTTCTTTAGCACCCAGCATGCCACAGGTGGAAGATGCAGGGTGATGGGGGGGAAATGCATTCATGATGTGTGCAATAATGATGTATTTTGCTATGGCTGTCAGGCCTATGCTTCGCCCATTACTAGTATCTCACCGCAGCGTGAAGGAGGAGGGGTTGTCGATAGATGATAGATAGGTGTGATGAGATTCAACGAGCCCACGGGGATAAACCGAGCTCATGGAAAATGTGGTTAATGCACTGCGTTGCTCCAATCGTGCCTCATGCGAGCAGAGATGGTCAATTAGAGGTCTGTGATGTGAATGTAAATCTGACCCCAGCCCCATTAAAATGACCAGCCAGCGCTAGCTAGTTTAGCTCAGGGGTCGCCGGGGTCGGGGAGGTTATCGTATAACAAGCCGCTAATGGGCGGGCGCCAGAATCCCCATCTGCCTCCACAGAGCCAAGCCTGCCCTGCCGCTGCATACACCCAACTGACCCCTGCGTCTGTGCTAGACAAAAGGCAGGGTCACCCCCAACCAGGTACCTGTCAACCAAGAGCCCCCGGTCTAGCCTGCTGCGCTAATGCCATATGACAGGCAGAGGACAACCGCACAAAAAAGGCGAGGTGGCTGGTTGTCGAGCGGCGCGGCGGCGTCTTAAGATGGGGGTGTCAGAGTCAGGGCCTGTGGCGAGGGCCCAGCTCATTCATCTGACAGGCTTTGTGCTCCGCAAAACGGCAGATGGAGGCTTAAAAAAGACCGGGACAGGCCATGCATAGCCGTGAGACGTCACCATTCCACTCACACACCCCCCAAACCAGACACCACGAGACTGATGACACCAAAATCAAATCACATTTTATTTGTACAGCCCTTAATCACCGTTACAGTCTCAAAGGGCTTCACAGTGCCCAACACGTGAAACAGTAAATGGTTAGTTACACGACATCCCCCAAACTTGGACCCTCACAGAGGACAAGGAAAAACTCCCACAAAACCTGGAAAAATGGAAGAAACCTTGGGAGGGGCTACTCAGAGAGGGATCCCCCTACCAGGATGGTTGGGCGTGCAATAGATGCCAGGTTTGGGCAAGCAGAGTATACAGATAAAAGTATAAAAGTTTATTATGGTGGGACATCCAGATCACAGCAAACGGCAGCTCAGTCAGCGTCATCATAGGACTGCTAAAGGAGCATCACTGAGTCTGCTGACTGTCAGGAACTGGTGCTGACAGACCTTCACTATAATTGATCTTATTTACTTCTAATCTGTGACATGTGACAGAGCGATGTATGACACGTACTGTCACACAGAGTATTTGCTCATCTAGTCACCACTGGAACTCGACTGACTGACATTTCCATGAACATGGAAGGTCAAGTTCCCCTACAACACGATCCCCAAAGGGAAGTCCTTTGCAGATAGACCAAACCTTTACATTCCTCTAGTAATCCATTCCATTAGTGGCGGGCTGCACCAGCAGACCAACAGATCAATACGGCATTGACCTGACCAGATGACTCGGAGGATAATTACACTCAGAGCAACAAACTCTGCCTCTCCAGTCTGTTAAACTCTGCAACCATGACCTTGGCTAAGAATTACACAGTAACACAGCAACTTACTGGGAGAGTTCCTGGGTAACTTCAAACAAAAACACCCAGAGAGAGAGCGAGAGAGAGAGAGAGAGAGCGAGAGAGAGAGAGAGAGAGAGAGAGCGAGAGAGAGAGAGAGAGCGAGAGAGAGAGAGAGAGAGATAGTCCCTGACAAGTTATCACAGGTAACTGCTGGGCTGTTATAATGCTTGGGAAGAGCACGCACCTCAATATTAATGCTTCCCTCTTATAGTGCCTGGAGGTTCCGGCAGTGCTGCTGCAGTCTCAGAAACATGATTTTCTGCTATGTGTTTTCTCATGTCTGAGCCTTGGGTTCGGTCGGGGCCCGTGGGCCATTGGACTGGTTTCCGCTCACACTGAAGCACCCTGTATATTATTCGACCGCCTCCTTCCCTGGACTTTAGCTTCAAGCTGTTTGCTAGCTACATCTGTGTCTTTGGCCAGCTCCCATCATGCGCGGTGTGACACCTCTAATGCACCGCCAGCTGCAAGGAGTTCATCACAGCTTGCAGCAAGATGGTACAAACGTCTACACAGATCAGACTGCTGATTACACATAGCACGGCATACAAGCGGAGAGAACATTAGAAGATCAGGTTCCTTCACAATCATGAGCAAACACACACACACTCACACTTCACAGCACACACACCATCACACACACACACATGATCCAAACATTGAGTGGAACACAGCAGGAGTGGTTTGGTTGACGGCTAGGGGAAAAATGGAAGGTAAGAAGACCAACCGGTGAGAATTATTTCCTGGAGGTGGACCATGTGCTGTCTGCATGTTTGGCATGAATGAGAAGACAGGGGAGGGGAGGGGAGGGGAGGAGAGGAAAAGGAATAAGGACTAAAGAAAAGGAGAGGGGGATGATGAGGTGGAAAGCTGGCGGTCAAGGGCATTTGTCTTTCCTTTGTGGAAGAGTGACAGTATGGAGGTGATGGTAGTGGGAGTGGAGGGAGGGAGGGAGGGAGGTGGCGTGCCATGAAGGAATGCTAGAAAGTGATATGAAATGTCATAAAGATACTCAAATCCTTCAGCTCTCTCAAAGTCAACCTCCCAGGATGTATTCTTCTACTTCTTCAGTTACAATCACACGTCATCTCTCTCTCTCTCTCTCTCAGGGTCAAAGACGATAATCTGACAGGGTGATATCTCATCTCATCAGCGGTGTGAAGACAGAGGTGCATCACGGAGCCAGGAGGGGTATTAAGAGTGTAATCTCACAGGGGCAGCAGAGTCCAAGTTTTGGATGTACGCCTGTAAGTACTAACTCCAGTACATGACCGAAAAGGAGAATACTGCGTGTAACGAAAACCTTTTAAAACACAAACGGGCTGAATTCCTTTCAGACGAGGGCGCTCGGCGGAGAGTAATTGCAGGCTAAAACAACCATTTCCATTCCGGCGGGGCTAAATATCTGCTCTGAAAGGAAAATTTGTCATTCAAGATGAAACATGTTGGCAGCCATTACATCTCTAATGGATAATGTGAATTGTCTGCTGTGGGCGGGGCCCCGCTCTCTCCTCCTGCTCTGCAATTAAAGCGGCGCTACCAAGGTCAGAGTGACTGACGCGCTGACAGACCTATAGATTACCGTCTGTCTGTGTAATCTGCAGCCTTTTTACTCCCCCGGCTGACTGACACGCTCACCCCTCCCATCTGAAACGCCGAGTGCCTGTTGGTGTGGCGGCTTTCATGTTTGACGGACAGATGGGACATCCTACCCCATGACCTTGTGGCCTTTTTCTCACCCGTGACCATCGGGGTCAGTGTGCAGGGTGTAGGGCCGTCTAGGGGCAACAGGGAGAGGATTTTGACTTGGTCCAGTTAGTTAAGAGAAAAACATGTTGCAACCTGATGAAGTCCATTAGTGTGTCTGGCATCCATATCGACAGGGATCACAGTAACAGAATCAACTTCACATTCAGATGGTTTGGTAGTCAAAGAGTTGGGCAAGACTACAGATTTACAGTACAGTGCAAAAGTCTCAGGCACCCTAGATTTTTAAAAATATAAATTTGGTCTTAGATGTTTATTTCATGGTTTTCTGCATCAGTGTTTTAGATATTTAGAGACTTTTCATTTCATTATTTCTGAAAGCATCTTGGCTTTACAGATTGCCTTTTGCAGCAGATCCGGCAACAACTGGGAGTCTTGTTCGACAACCAGAAAGAGAGAGACGAGCAGATTGACAAGCACAATACATAATAACGCTCTCTGCCGAACGCGAACCACAGCGGGGCGTCTGGCTGACACAAACTCTTCCTCTCATTATTACACAGCAATTACTGTAAAGCAGCCATGAAATCGGCACATCAGATTGCCCCTTGTTCAGATTAAGAGCTTCATGAAGTATTTGCACCAAGCGGAACGAAACTCTGCACAACCAAACAGCAAATCAGAACGTGGCTGTAATTTCCCTGGCATGTTATTGTTGGCCGTCCTGCAGATAGATAAGCAATGTTGAAATGACCTTTCAAACTCGTAGCCAAGAGTATTCTCCTGTTACAGGATGAGATTGTAGCTGCACATGTCTTCTGTCTGCACTTCGACGTCTTCACGACCACAGCGGATTGTAGGATTGTGGGGTTGTCAGCTATTTGGCTTCAGGCTCACACTTACAGGTTCTCACTTCCACAGCCTGGTGGGAGATGCTCAGGCAGGTTTGAGGAAAGAGATAGTATTAGTTGGAAGTATCTGTTGTGTTTGAAGTACGAGAGAGAGAGAGAGAGAGGATAGCAAGAGAAAGAGAAAAAGAAAGAGAGAGGAAAGCTGGAGAGATTGTTTGTTTTATCAGCTGGAAACAGAGCGATGTGCGTGACAGCGGGAAGTCTCGGTCACGGTCCGTCCTCAGACAGGTGTGGTGTTGAAGAAGGCCGGTGACGGTAGAGACACATGGAGGCGAACAGCCCTCTTATCTGACACTGTCATACCTTCTCATGAAGCGATAAGGAAACCAAACGCAGACCGATCCGCACCAGAGGACCGGAGAGAGAGAGAGGCTTTCCTCTGTGAGTGGCCTCTCTCTCTCTCTCTCACTCACCCTCCCCTCTCCTATCTCTGTTATCTGTTTTTAATCCATCCCGTTTCAACAGCAGACAAAGTGATTCTGCTCCGGGGCTTGTTTGTTTGCAGCTTGCCAGTTTTTTTCTTTTTTCTCTCTTGCAGCCTGTCCAGAAGTCTGGTTACGATCATCTCCGACAACCGGCGAAGTCATTCTGAACCTTCACATTCCCACTCAGCTGGGAGCGCAGAGGAATGATGCTATCACGTCTCGTCATCATCATCATCATCAAAAAAAAGAAAAAATGTCCGGCATCTTTTTTGATATAACTAACGAAAACTAGAAAATAACTTTATGATCTTATGAGAGATGTAAGCTCATTCATATCAGACATTGAAATATTTCCTCTTGCTATACATGAAAATAATGGAGCCTCCCTCATTTGGTCTGATCAGCAGTTCCTTTACATTTCACAAGGTTTGTTGACTGCAATTTTACCCCGGGTTGAGAAATCCTCCTTCTCTCATTTGATTCACCAAGTTAGACTACTCCCTCTTCTTTCTTGCAACATCGGTGTGTATTCCCAGACTCCCAGGAAATAAAAGCGGCATGTTATTGCGCCAGCCAGCAGCATAAAATGTGGCAGTTTTCAGGTTTCTCGGGGAAGCCAACCGTAAGAGAACGGGGCGGTGGAAACGCTGCGGTGCACCGTGGCAATGTGGCGGCCAAGACAAACCTCAAGTCACTTGTTTTTGGGTTTTTTTTGGCTCTAATTTGCCCATAATGCAATGGTTTGTGACGAATTAATCATGCATAGATGGCTTAATAGGACGGTGTAATCCGGCCACGCTGGTGAATAGGTGCATTTCACGCCGTGCAGTGTGCAGCGATCCTGCGTGTGACACCGGCGCAATCAACAGCCTCGGGGGCTAATGGATCCCAGGCGGTCCGACTTTCTAAAGCCGATTATCTGCGAACAAAGCGTTATTTAGTTCATAGATCTTCTCAATGGCGAAAGAGATTTTTTTTGTTTTGTTTTGTTTCCACACTCATTAAAAGTAGATCTGTCAGCCGGGCTGCACCGCTGAGAAAAGCTAGCGCCTCTTGTGTCGCAGACGCATTGTGCCAGGAGGTGCAGCTCGCCCGGCCTCCTCCAGGGCCGCGCGAGGTCTTCCATCACCGTGGCGGCGTAGCTTAGCGCGTCGTCCTGAGGAAACACGTCAATTCATCTGACGCGGGGAGAGAACATGAAAGCGCGGGAGCTGAGCCAAGTTGAGCATCAGCGCCAAGAAGAAGAGAGGGGGGGGGGGGGATGAGAACGACGAGAGAGGGAGGGAGGGAGAGAGGAGAGGGAGGTAGGAAGCGACCCGAGATGCTTTTTTAAGCGTGAATGCAGTGCCAGTGTTGTAGGCCACCCCCCCCCCCCCCCCATGAATGATGGACCCAGCCCACACAGACGCCCCTCTCCTATTGAGACCCAGCGCTCCATTCACGGGGATGAGTGAGGCGTCGACACCAACAACAACAATAACAACAGCAACATAGGAGGCCCTTTGCTCCCATTTCTCATTCATACATATGGATGCGGTCACACACACACACACACACACACACACACACATGGCACGGATACCACGAACCACTTTGCCAACATACCATTAGGGACACCTAGAGAGGGTTCCTGAGAACAGGGCCGGCTAACAAAGCTCAGGGGGGGGGCAGAGGGGGAGTGGACGGGGCAAGCATGGAGAAAATCTTGGCACCGCGTCAATGCAAAACCCCCACAATGCCGAGGGACGAGAGGCCGACTCCGCCCCCTCGACCGGGCCGCATTATCACCGGCGCAGGAAACCCATCAGTGCATGAACCCAGAAAAAACAAGGCCTCATGTTCCACCACATCCGCCCCCCACCTCCACCTCCTTCACTTGTTCGTCCAGGATCGGTGGGGTTCAGGAGGTCCCAGCCCACACAGGACTGATCTGAGGTCTGACTGACATCCCAAACCCCTCAAACTCGCTGAGACATTAACGGGGGGGGGGGGGGGGGGCAGCGGGGACACGGGGATACAAATCCCGGTTGAACCCGACATCGAAGGCTTCTCCATTAACCGAGCTTACAAGGTGGGCTTTGTGACGAGGTTAGGATCTGACCGGGGGGATCCGTTTACACCAATTATGAATGCTTGCGACGAGTATATTGCGAACGGGAGCAGCGCCGGGATGTTGAGCGGTACTGAATACGGTGTATTGTTGACACCCGGCCAGACGAAACACTTGATTTCATTTCTAGATAGACGCCGATATCCATCTACCTGATGGGAAAATTGGAGATGTGTAGGTCGCGCCAAGAAGCCGTCCCGGGCGTGGGGGGGGGAGGAGGAGGTGGTGGGGGGGAGGAGGAGGAGGTGGTGGTGGGGGGGGTGGGGGGGAGTAAATGGTGAAATCCAGCTCCCACAGAGGCAGGAGGAGAAGGAGGAATGTTCCGGCTCCCACAGGAGCATGGTCAGCCTCAACCACGGGCCTCGCCGCTCCCATAATCACGTAGACAGCCGCTTGGTCCTCGTCCAACACACACACACACACACACGCACGTGCATGCACACACACACACACACACACACCTGCGTCTGACTGAATGATTGCGGGTGTTTGAGGTTGCCCAGCTTCTGTCTCAACATGAAAACAACACTGACCTCCAATTTAGGAATGAAATGCAAAAAAAAAAAACGAAGGAGCGTTTTTTTCCCAGCAGGCTTTGCCAGACCGGTGTGTTATTTCCGAGCCACTTTAATCGCAAACAACACTCAGCGAAGATAGAAGATGAAATATTTGCACAAGTTCGCACTCCGGCATCCCACCACTTCACTTCACTTCACTTCACTTCACACACACACACACACACACACACACGCTCGCTGGACAGATGTGTGTGTTGCGGACCACGGATGATCTGAAACAGTTGTGTGTGAGACGCTGCGTGTGACTAAGTGTGACCAGAGGCAGCCGGGGTGCCTTTCCAGGGAGGGGGGGGGGGGGGGGTGGTACAGGTGGGTTACTGTCAGGGGGGGAGGGGGGGGGGAGGGGGGGGTGGTGCAGGTGGGTTACTGTCGGGATGAACTGCGGAGGCTCGAACCGCCTCCACCATCACTCGCACGCCGGCTAATGGGAAACAGACACACCATTTGTTCTGCGGGTGCCCTCTCTCTCGCACCCACGCTGGCCTCCCCCTCCCTCCCTCCCCTCCACCCCCTCCACCCCCTCCACCCATCCCTCCATCCACCCGCGGCCCGGCTGAGGCCCCCGTAGTCCATTAGCACTCTCGCCGTCTCTGCCCTATCGCTCCCTTCACATTTTCAGCATCACCTTATCTTCCCAGCAGTCCCCCCCCCCCCGACTCAGAGCCCCTCACTCCTCGTCTACGACTCTCTCTCTCTCTCTCTCTCTCTCTCTCTCTCTCTCTCTCTCTCTCTCTCTCTCTCTCTCTCTCTCTCTCTCTCTCTCTCTCTCTCTCTCTCTCTCTCTCTCTCTCTCTCTCTCTCTCTCTCTCTCTCTCTCTCTCTCTCTCTCTCTCTCTCTCTCTCTCTCTCTCTCTCTCTCTCTCTCTCTCTCTCTCTCGCAGTCACTCATGTCAAATCCATGTAACATCATTGCGATGGTGCTGAAGGGAATCGCCCCATCGCTCCGTCGCTAACCCGTCCTCCTCTCTCTCCTCCCGTCCACTACCGTTCTCCAGACACGCCTGTTAGTCGGCCGGTCTCTCCACCTCCCCTGCGCCTCCTCCTCCTCCTCCTCCTCCTCTCCCCCGTCCGGCGTCTGGGCACAAAGGCATTAGCCGCGGCGCTGCGGTAACAAGAGCCCAGCACTGACAGACAGATGGTAATGAATGATAGGCTGCCTGGGTAAACAAGGCGAGAGGCAGCCCTTGACCCCGTGTCTCTTTAATTTCACTCCTGGCCGCTAACCCCCCCGAGGACTCCCACACCAGGGCCACATCTGGAGACCAGGGGGGGGGGGCGGGGCCTGTCCTTGAGGAATCCTTCACTTCACTTTCTCTTCCCACTCGCTAACCATCCACACACACACACACACACACAACAAACTTTACAGATCCTTATTGGTACTCCGGTCCTCGTTCGTCTTAACCCGACTCTCGTTCTCGTCTCTCTTGTTTCTGGGTTTTTCTGTGAGCAGACGAGACGCCAGACGTCGGGGGAAATAAGCGCCGCGCTGTGATTGCATCCCACCTCTCTCCTCCGAGGAGAGAATCATCTGAACCCGATTTGGATTCGTAAAGGAGTGACAGGTAGACGCTGCTATGGCAACCGAAGCAAAGCAGTGTCATATATAGCTCTTTAGTGAAGCTCTGCACACACGCACGCACGCACGCGCGCACACGCACACACACGCACGCACACGCGCACACACACGCGCACACACGCACACACACACACACACACACACACACACACACACACACACACACACACACACACACACACACACACACACACGTGGACTTGAGATGAATATTAAAAGGCCCTGTCTCTGTCACTTTGCATCTTAAGAAAAACACTTCTGGTAAAATCCATTATCATCTCTAACTCTGTCTCTTAACCCCCCGCCCCCCTCCTCCTCCCCCCCCCCCCCCCCCCCCCCCCAACTCCCTCCCTACCCCCACCTCCCTCCTCCTCTGCTCTCACACAGTATCTCAGAATCAGGTGGTAAGGTTGATCACAGCCTGCACCATAATCTTCTTCTAATAATGATTGTATCACACGTCTAGAAGTAAGTAAGGAGTTCAGAAGGTACAAAGGCGACCAATGAACCACAGGAGCCGATCCAAGCCCGTGGAGGTCCTGGACGGTAAAAGCACCTCTGTGGTTCTTTGAAGAGGAAAAAAAAAAAAAATGACACCAGTCTGATGGACCAGTCAGACCTGAGCCTATTTTTATCCTGTCTGCCACATTTCGATCTAAAAAACTGGCTGCAGCAGAGAACCGAGAGATGTGGACACAGATACACGCCAGCATGACACACACACACACACACACACACACACACACACACACACACACACACACACACACACACACACACACACACACACACACACACACACACACACACACACACACACACACACACACACACACACACACACACACACACACACACACACACACACACACACACACACCCATCAGAGTGTGGCTGTCTCTCACCCCCTGGTGAGTGTTGCCCCCCTTTGCACAGCGGAGAGAGAGGGAAGGGCCTTTTACCCAGCCTGCCGGAGCGTCCCTCGTGTGAGGAAAACTATCATCTACATACGTATGATATCATCCTGACTGAAAACACTTTGTATGTTTGGGAAACGGCTCTCCGGGAAACACATAAATGATTTATCTTGTTCTTCACGGGGATCGGAGTTGCAGGGAGGAAGCATGGATGCATGAAAATATAAATGCATCGAGGCATGTTGAGGTCAGCATCTGACGGAGGCAGCGAGGTAACCGGGAGGAAAACACAGAGAATATGAGTGGATCTGACGTGACGGGCAGAGAGCAAACCTTTCCTCCTCTGTTCACTTGGGCCAACTACCATCATCTCTCTCTCTCTTGGTCCAAACATCCTCATGGTTATCAAAGCAGCTAGATGGTTTGGTTGTTGCTGTCTAGACCTGATGATCTACAGGCCTTGGTGCCCACGGTGCATTTCCCCTGTGAGCCTCACAGCAGCCTCAGAATAGCAGGGCCATTATGAGGAAGCATGATGAAGACCCCAGCATGATGAAGACCCCAGCACAATGAAGACCCCAGCATGATGAAGACCCCAGCACGATGAAGACCCCAGCATGATGAAGACCCCAGCATGATGAAGACCCCAGCATGAAGAAGACCCCAGCATGATGAAGACCCCAGCACGATGAAGACCCCAGCATGATGAAGACCCCAGCATGATGAAGACCCCAGCATGATGAAGACCCCAGCATGATGAAGACCAGAGCATAATGAAGACCCCAGCATGACAAAGACCCCAGCATGACAAAGACCCCAGCATGACGAAGACCCCGGCATAATGAAGACCCCAGCATGACGAAGGTCCCTAGCATGATGAAGACCCCAGCATGACGGAGACCTCAACATGACGAAGGCCCCAGCATGACGAAGACCCCAGCATGATGAAGACCCCAGCATGATGAAGACCCCAGCATGATGAAGACCCTAGCATGATGAAGACCCCAGCATGACAAAGACCCCAGCATGATGAAGACCCTAGCATGGCAAAGACCAGCATGATGAAGAAGACCCCAGCATGATGAAGAAGACCCCAGCATGATGAAGACCCCAGCATGACGAAGACCCCAGCATGACGAAGACCCCAGCATGATGAAGACCCCAGCATGATGAAGACCCCAGCATGATGAAGAAGACCCCAGCATGATGAAGACCCTAGCATGGCAAAGACCAGCATGATGAAGAAGACCCCAGCATGATGAAGACCCCAGCATGACGAAGACCCTAGCATGATGAAGAAGACCCCAGCATGATGAAGACCCCAGCATGATGAAGACCCCAGCATGATGAAGACCCCAGCATGATGAAGACCCCAGCATGATGAAGACCCCAGCATGATATGGTATGTGCAACCTCTCTTTGCCCTCCTATGTCCATCCACACCTCCCTCATGCACCCCCTCACCCTCTCACCCTCTCACCCCCTCACCCTCTCACCCTCCTCCTCCTCCCCCCTCGTCAAGGAACGTCAGGGGCACTTGGGAGACCCCCCTCTCCCCTCCCCCTCTCCCCTCTCTCCCTCCCCCCTCTCCCCTCTCTCCTCCTGAGTGTGCTGGAACAGCGAGCCCCTGCTGTGGGCGGCATGCTGGGTGCTCTCCTCCCTCGCCTCGCGCTGCCAACCTCTTATCAACAAGCAAATAGAGTAGGGTGTGAGAGGAGAGGACGGGGGAGGAGGAGGAGGAGGAGGAGGAGGAGGAGGAGGAGGAGAGGGAGAGGGAGATAAAAAGAGAAAGAAACAGAGAAAGAGACCGGAAGGACACTATATTTAGCGCTGGAGCTGTCACCTTCTGTTTTTCTCTCCTGAATAATCACAGTTTGACAGCATGTATCCTGCAGAGCAGAGGTTGCTGGGATGCACTACCCCCCCCCCCCCCCTCCTCCCCCCCCCGCCTCCCCCCCCCCCGTCAGCACCGTCTCCAGAGAGAAGGTAGCAAAGTATTGTAATAATAACTGCTGCCGCCATCACACATTATTCTGTTAGGTGATGGTGAGAGGATGCAGCTCTGGACCGACCATGGGCTCGATGGGCTCGATGGGCACCGATGGGCTCACCGATGGGCTCACCGATGGGCTCACCGATGGGCCTCACCGATGGGCTCACCGATGGGCTCACCGGTGTTTTCACCAGGCGGGGCAGGAGCACCACGTGTCAACGACCTGCAACGTTGGGAAAAGTTTCGCAGGTTTCTGTTGTGCGTGCAGGACTGGGGCTTGGTTTGATGTGGTGAACCTACCGCTCTAATGTACTGAGGGTCTGCTGGGAGAGTTGTAAGTAAGCACAGCTGGTAGGTGAAGGGAGAGGAGGAGGAGGAGGAGGAGGAGGAGGAGGAGGGAGAGTGAGTGGATCAAACGGCTCAGGGTGGCATGTGCTGTATGATTTATCCCTTTAGAGTTTAAAGAGATTATTTGCCCATTGAAAGATGTGAAAAAGCAGATTATATATCCAGGGTTGGGCTCGTCATGGTATTACTTCGGGAGCAGTAGTTTGCTACACTGCTGGGGATGTAACTGTCTGGCTGCTACAAGGGAAACTAAACAGCGTTGATGCCCAATGCTCTGTCATCCTTTGGCTCAATGAATCAAAATAGGGAGAATACTTTTCTGCCGTTTCTCATCTAAGCTAGTTTCAACTGAGAGGACGATGAAAAAAATAGTTTTTGGACTGCCAGCTTTAGATTATTACTTGAAATGGCGATTCAGTACACAACTCTTTACTGGGGAAAGTAACATTCGCATTACAGTATCACACTGATTCTCATGACATGGCAGCAATCAAACAACCAGGTTAGATTTTCTCCTCCTTCCCTCGGTGGAAGATGCCTTGGAAAGAATTTAGCAACACGAGAATATGTTTTGACACAGACGTGCAAGCACATCTCATTGTCTTCAGCATCTCTGACGGTGCATCCTCCTCTATATAGCAGGTGGGTTATGAGAAGTGGACCCAGCCTGCATCTCCCCAGCGATCAGCCAACAGCTTTCAGGGTCTTGGTTTCACGCTGCCTGTTCCCCTTTTGTTTAAAGGAGACGGATCAAGACGGTGGATGTTTATTATGTCTGTGGGAGTGGTACAGGCGAGAAAAAGAAAAAACCCTCGCCTGGTCAGGTATGTTGGAACGAAGGAGACACTCTGGGTATGGGCAGGAGTCGATGTTGTCTGCTGGCAGACCGGGTTCAGCTGTGGCGAGGCTTTCAGCAGCTCATTGATCGCCGAGATCCTCGGTGTAGCGGTGCAAGGCTCTGCTGAGGCACTTAGCCCTGTCTCCAGTGTCACAATTATACAAGAACCCAGCAGCCTGGGAGAGACGTGAGGAGATAAACTTTGCTTTGGCATCTCTCTAACGATCTCTAGCCGAAGAGGTGTCCGTCAGTAATATCACAGAGCTCTCTCTCTCTCTCTCTCTAATGCTTTCTCTTTCACCACGACAGAAGGAGTTCACACCGATATAACCTGAGGAAGGCACATCCCCATCCACGTGGCTTCTATGCATGTCTGCCTATAGCGCCTTAATCTACTGTGAGGACGGCGTCTATTGTTGCGGAGTCAAAAATAGACCCAGGAGTCGAGTTGAAACCGAGCAGGTTTCAAGACGTATAGGACGTCTTGCCGTTGCCTATCTTATTTCTAATGAAAGCTGTGGGGAGAGCCAACAGTGAACTCTTTGTACAAGCATGACAATCATTTATCCATTACATGAGGGGGTGGGGGGGGAACTGCCAGGGAGAAAGTGATAGAGAGCAGAAGGCTGAAGCAGTCCTTTGAAGAAACAGTTTGTCTTTCCTCTCCGGGCGTTTTTCCCCCAGAGCCAACCTTGTACCCAGGTGTCTCACCCTGAACTACCGGCACAAGCAAAACAAAGTTAAACACTTTCAAATGTGACTGAAGATTAGCGTGACAAGCTATTACTTGTTAATACGCCCCCCCCCATTCTCCCACAGTGTGTGTGAGGGGGGTGGGGGGGGTGGTAGTTAACCTCGGGTGGTGACCGGCTCCTGTTTTGAGGGTCACAACCTCCCAGAGCCCCACGCCCTGAAATAGCATGTGATTACGGGCCTTGTTGGAGAGTAAATATAGGAGGCTTCAGCGGCCCGTGGCAGTCGGCCTCCTTCAGTCGGCCTCCTTCAGTCTTCATGCGAGACAACGCACAGAGATGGGCCTGTGTTTGTGTTGTAACACTGTCAACCAAAGACTTCTCAACCTCGTCATACACCTCCGAGTTAGTGTGCTGATGAAAAACGGGCTAACGTGAAACATCCCATCGGACGTGAGCGTGTTCTAGTCCACTCTTCCAGAAAAAATGCACTTTAGTCCTGAGAGATGGATGGTTGAGCGTCGGGGTGGATCGTCTACCCTCACGAGGTTTGGGCAGACATCCATTTGCTCTTAGCTGCTGTTTTCTCTCCTGGTCCTTATCACTGTTTATACCTCAGCCTGGCACGGACACGCTCGACAGCTGCTTCAGGAAGCTCGCTGTGCAGAAACATCAACTTTTACCCTTCGGTTTGACAAGTGACCTCAAATGAACATACTCTCTCTGAAGAAGTCACGCCATCTAAATGTGAATGATGTTTTCAAGCAACGTAACACCAGAGAGGCTTCTCGTGCCACGCTGGTGTTATGTGGCTAGCATGTGATGCGATTCCTGATCAATCTTTTAGCAATGTAAATCCTTAATCTTTTAGTCGTGCGGTACGGGGCTTTTTTTTTTTGGCTCGGGGGGAAAAAAATGACATAAGATAAAGGATATAAAAACCCTTAGATCAAAATAGACGCATTTGAAAAAGTAGGGATTTAAAAAAAAAAAAAAAAAAAAAAAAAAGTAAACTAATCTGACTCCTCAACAGCGATGGCATTTCCCAGTAAGCCTCCGTAAGACAGGGAGGCACAGCGGCGCTAGTCATGCAAGTCCTTATACAGTATATAGGTCAGATACTACATGGCTATTACCTCCTCCGCTCAAAGAACATTGCAATGACTTCTATCTGTGTGTGTGTGTGTGTGTGTGTGTGTGTGCGTGTGTGAAAATGACCCTTTGTCTATTGTTGAAGCTGTCATCGTCTTTGTTAGAAGGGAAAGGATTAGAGGAGCCAAGGCAAAGTCTAGGTTCTCCTGTGGTTTTGGGTGTCAGCCAGCAGCAGCTAGCTCGACTCTACCAGCTTGAAAAAGTGGCATTATGTTGAGCATTAATGGCTCAACATAATGATTCTGGGTCACAGACAGGCGAGGTGGGCAGAGTTTACGTCTTCTTTCAGCATCAGAAATTGAAAAAGCTTGATAATAATCAGCCGGATTATGTTTTCAAGAGGCACTAACGTTCAAGCCGAGCCTTCATGCCAGGACTAGACGTGTATTATGAAACACACCGGCCCATGAAAAATTAATAAAGGCCCATTTAAGAGCAATTCCCAGCAGCGTAATGCAAAGCTAACACAATTAGGGGAACGCAAAGCTAACGTTAAATTCCAGCCGCCGACTATCTGAAGTTGCTCCGTGAGGCATAGAGCAACCTCCAAAAACCAATTACCAACAAAAAGGAACTCCATTAGAAGAAACAGAAAATAAATGAACAATTTTCTACTGAGTAAATGTGAGACCGGTAGACTGTGAAATCCAACTTGATTAGAGAGAGAGAGAGAGAGAGAGAGAGAGAGAGAGAGAGAAAGCAGGCAGGTGAGGGAGAGGGAGAGCAAGTCCTCACCGCTACTGAAGCCATTGAAGTTAAAAATGTGAAAGGTCTGTTATTTCAGCTCATGTCCTCTTCAGCGTGACGATGAATATCCCTCGACACGGAGTCATAAAGAGTGAATTAGAGCAGATAAATCTATTACAACCTAACAGATGGAAAAAAAAAACGACAGCGCTCGGACAGATGATGGGCAATATGAGCGTGATCCACCTCAACATCATTCACAGCATGTAGCAGCTAGCAGTTCTTTATCAGTCCTACTGTGTCCTTATCACACAGGATCAAACCCAACATCCATAAGCACAACCACCCATATCTATACTAAGCAGACAGGTCAGGCAAAAATCCATCACGATCAGTCGCCAAATTGTGATGTGTGTGTGTGTGTGTGTGTGTGTGTGTGTGATCCAATCACGTGAGAGGATGGAGATTTAAACCCACCAGAGGCTTATTGAGGTCTCGTCTGCTCTGAGCTGCGCTGGCAGGTAAAACCTCATGATTTAGCTCCACGTGTGGCATGACATTTAAGTCTACATCGGAATGACAAAGCGCCGGAGACGGCCCCGCTGAGACCTATTTTAAAGGTACAGTCGAACACACTCGGGGGGTCTCATGTGGCACCGGGAGAAATTCATAACACGCTGGAGCTGCGCCCTGAGTGTGTGCCCAGCCAAGTGTTAAATCTGACTTGATTTCAGGAGGGAGCTGAGGTCAGACAAAAGCCCCGTTCGTAGGGAACTAATAGCAGCCAGCTGAGTAAATGAAGACATATTCTGTGGCTCTGAAAAAGTGGGGAACAATCAGCAGCGGCGCTCGTCATCCCTCTCATCAGACCATCAGCGAGGGGACAAACTCCAGCAACGCCAAGCCACGCACTTAGTTGGCAATGACACTTTACCCTTTCAAAATACCCCCCCCCCCAAAAAAAGTGTAGTAGATAGTGATAGTAGAAATGAAATCTACACGTCCTCAAAGCTGTAGGGACGCAGAGGACGACACAAAACTGGGTCACCGGCACGAGCCAATAGAGTGAGAGAGTGCCTTACCTTTGAAGGACAGGAAGACCCTGGGAGCGGAGAGGGGCTCGGTGGAGGGGGTCAGCGTCCCGGACGATAAGGCCAGCAGGGCCAGCAGCCAGCACAGTTTGTCCCACAACATTGTCCCTCTGTGTCTGAACAGAGGAGAGAGGGGAGAGTCCAGGAGGGGAGCTGGGGGGAGGGGGGGGGGGAGACACACACACACACAAGGGGAGGACTGTCACAATCAGAGACAGGACCAGCAGGCCGCCCAGTCTGCAGCCCGGACAACTGAGCTTCAATAATAAAGACATGTGTTCTCCTGGAAATACCGTCGTGTTTAATATCGTTTCCACTACTGAGCTTAGTCTACACTCACAACACAGACAGTCAAGCAGGGGCCAGAGGCTGAGCAGTAGGAGGTACATTGTGCTAAGATTGTGCTTTTTTGTGGATATTCATTCATAAGTATAGAGGGCGTCAAATACAATAACTGTTTAGGTAAATTATGCAATATGTAAGTACATCACCTCACCTCACCTATAGAGCCATGGGGGGCTGTAGGACTCTGGGAAGAAACTCTGAGGGAGGAATTCAGTTTTCACACCAGATTGCTCTGGGCTCCATGTTCTTCCTCTCAATGCATTTCCTACCAATCATATAACATCACTCTCACTATATCACTCCTTCCCTAATCGATAGTTACCCTTGCTAGCATTCGCTTCTTTGTACTACGACGCCACTCTGAATGCAGGGAGCCCCAGAACCTGCGCCTCCCTGCGCCTCCTGCGCCTCGCCGTCCCGACCCTCACGCCCAAAGCTTTCCATAAATAGTCAAACGTAAAATATCTGTGAAAGCGGAAAATACTTGGTGGAATGTGAATCCTATCAGTCAAGACATACAGAACCATCATGATACAGGAAGAACGAGATAAAGTGAATTTGCAGGTATTTTACCGACATACGGAGCGCCTCGTTACGCATGGCGCGCGTGCTGGTGCTCACAAATCCAAACACAAAGCGCATCAACCCCCAAGTCCATCACGCGGACTACAAAATAATAACATTACCGCACAGGTTTATCAGTGTGCTCTTGGAGGTGAAATAACTTTGTGATTTACCTCCACAAAACTTTGCCTTGACGAGGAACATATTATTTGTAGGGTTTTGAGACAATAAAAGCTACTTTAGGATGGTGTTGTTGGGTTTTTTTTGGGCTATAATCACCCATGCATGGCACTGCTCTGTGTCTTATAAACGGGTATGAGGTTAAACTGCCTCTCAGGGTCTTAGGATCAAGTTCCGTATAAGCCCTCAAGGTAGACCTCACTCCCAAGTAGAGCAATGACCACAAAAAAAGCGTGAAAGTGATAGTGTGAATAGTAAAGTACAACATCACAGAAACAACTTTTAGCAACCTCAAAACTCTCTGAAAAATATGTGTTCAATATTAGGCCACTACAGCAAAAATTAGGCTTCCGAAGTGAAATAAAAATACAATAAAATATAACAAATCGTAACAAACAAAAATGTGTTAGTGATCATGCTATCAGTTCAGCTAAGCCCTTCACAACCTTCCAGACGAAATTGTTACAATTAAGTTTTTTTTTTAATGTATTTATTATCGTAATCAAATAATTTACTGCACATGCAACACAGGCATCATTCCCACTGCTCGCGCTCTAGCTCCTCGTGCGGCTTCCCACTGCTTTTATTGGCTCATTTGTCTCAATACGGACAGTTATAGCATCAAAATAACCTCTTGTATTACGACCTACCTTTTCAGTTGTGTCCACGGAATATGCTGTTAATACCGGTCAACATTTAGAAAGCATTCGTCCGGATCCTTGGCGCTCCTCTGTAGCCCTGATACTGTATCCGCGGCAGATCCCTCAACGGTTATCCACGAGCCAAACAAAGCCTTGATCTGAATGAACCTGGCACGGCCACCTTAACTTCGGTAGGTATATTCTGTATTATCCCACTAAGTTGGGCTACGATACAGAGTTGTTCCTCGAGGAAGACAGAAGTGGAGGCTGAGCTGCGCGCGGCGGCGGTCTGTACTGAAGGGAAGAGGCTGCTGCAGGTGGATAGTCGGTCCGCCGGCGCGAGACACACCCATGGGGAGGGAACCTACCTTCCGTCCTGCCCCAAATTATACCACAAGGCTCTGCTCTGCATCTTCCTCCGGCACAGGTGGGCTACGACTGCAAAGAAAGGCGGGATACTCAGGAAAAAAAAAATCACAGCAGTGTAATTATGGCTTTTATTTTTGGGTCCCAGTTTGTCCGCAAAAAGTAGACTTCTAAAAGTCACAGTGCGGCGAGCAAAACTATTTTAGTGTTTAAATTTAGTGTTCTACGCTGAAAATGAAAAGTCAAATTGCACGACTACCCCCAGTAGGGTTGAGAGAAAATTCATACAATTTTGCACCCCCCCTTCTACACACACACACACACACACACACACACACACACACACACACACACACACACACACACACACACACTGTACTGTACGACAACCTGTGGTTATGTGATGTAAATAGATCCTATTTTGTCTGAAGGAGGCCAGTAAAGGATGCGTGGTCAGTTCTGACTATAGTGTTTCTTCACATGCAGCGCTATTGTGGAAACATTTCATGCACTCGTTCTCTCATCCTCTATAATGATGTCTAAATACACGACTTTCAAAACCATGCAACCTACATTCAAGCTCTGTAGCAACAATGCTGACAAGTTCCCAAGAGCTCAGTCAGATGTTGGAGTCAGTGAGGAGCTGGGGGAGGTGTTCCCGTCAGGAAGCCCGGGGAAGCCTTCCTTACCTGGCTGTTGGAGGACCGAAAAAGGGGCTCAGGTCATTTCACAACTTGATTATCCTGTAACTGCCTGCTGCTGGTTTTTATTTGGCAGCGGCGAGGAGCTCTCAGATGCCAGGTCGTCTTAGGAGAGCCAAACAATTGTTCAGTATCTGCTGGTTTTGGCAGCCACACAGCATGGAAGGGAGACTGCTTTCTGAATGGAGGATGAATCACTATATATTTTGGTTCTGACTTGCAGACAGACAAGAATAGAAATCAAGCAGCCAACGATTTAGGATAAGAGGAAATACTGCTGTTTGTTGCTGACAGCTCCTGTCTAACTCTGTGGCACAACAGGAATGTGGGCGCTGGCCTTTCTTCACAAAGGAAACTGTTGGAAAAAAACAAGATAAGGTAGCTTTCCTCCAACACCTCGACGACCTGACGGAGGATCGCTGCCTCTTTGTGACTTTAACAACATTGCATCTGATATTCATGGGCAAAGTGAGCCTTAAATCTCTTAATCTCGCTCCATCCCTCGCCGGCTTTATTCCTGCTTCTTATCCAGCGGATGCAGCCGCCTGCTCGGCGTGTGCGTGCTTGTTATTCCATAAATGATAAGCGGAGGAGATTAGGTCGCATGCAGTTTTACAGTCATTACAATTGCCGAGCGATGTATCAAATCAAACTGGAAATAATTAGTGCATGCTTAAGACATTCTTGAATTCAATCACGCCTCCGGAGTTGATTGGCGCGATACTGTAGCTGGGGCCCGCTGCGCTGCGCTGACCGAGTCACAGTGGAAAACAATGAAGCTCAATTACTCAACTAACTCATACTCAATTTAAAATACTCAAGCAGGTGAGGTAGTCGTCATTTTGAATTGATTCAATATCAGGTGAGGTGCTGTTCTTATTGCATATGGGTGCTGCAGCTTTAGAGGCACACGCACATGCTGCTCACTCGCTGCAGGAAGTCAGGTTAGCTACTTGTTCCTCTGTGTGTGTCAACAGTCAGATTCATAACAGAGAGCGAAATGTCTTGGAAAGGGAAAGCAATTATAAAATTAGTCTACGCGACAGAGTGGGCTTCACAGTGTGACTCCGGGCAGAGAGAGGAAGAGAGTTCTGCATTTGCCATTAAAAGTTTTAAATTTCGCCTCGATGCCGGCAGAGAGAAAGAGAGAGAGAGAGAGAGAGAGAGAGAGCTCTGGGAAAATGAGCACGCCAGGATCAGGTAATCTGAATTTAGTAAACCTGGATGATGTTGAAAAATCATCAATCCCCTACCACACACACACACACACACACACACACACACACACACACACACACACACACACACACACACACACACACACACACACACACACACACACACACACACACACACAACAAAGCATACTCTAGGCCTGGAACAGCTTAAGCTCAGCAGGTTGTTGTTGTTGTGTTCAGGGTGGTTTTGTTTCATCCGGTTTTCCATGATGTACACGACCACATCATAAAAATAACATGATAACACCAATATTTGGAAGACGGTTCCAAATCCTTCAGGGCTCACCAAGGACAAACCAGGCAACACCGTGAAGCCTCCCTCATCCAAACCTCACATCTCTGCAGTTCAAACATCCTGCCGCATCCCTGTGTCTCCTCTATCTGGTCCCACTCTTCCCCTGTCCTCCCCTGTCTTCATCCCCCCTGTCTCTCGGCCAACAGCTGCATGTTGTTCCCTATATTTCTTTTTAATCAACAATATTATTTCCATCTTCGAGCCACTGGCGGCCTCACCATCTGTCAGTAGCGTGAGACAAGAGGAGAGTAATTACTGAATCCTGGCTTGCCTTCATAAAAAAAAAAAGTCCCTCACGCTTTCCAGTTTTTTTCTCCGGAGTTGCATTCTCATAGCTCGATATTCGAGAAGCGAAATCTGAAAGACGATGCTGAAACCCGAAGATCACCGCGGGGTGCCAGACCGCAGAGGCACAATTCCATTAACACTGTTGATCATTTAGATGGATTTGGTGAGGAGCGCTGACGTAAAGGGGCCTTTTGTTCTGGAATGGGAAGCGCTGAGGAGACGCCAGGTTGAAATCTGTTGCTTCTCTCAAGACGTTTTGTGTTTGCGAGAGATATTACATCACTCCGTCTCAAAAAGTTTCACTTCTATCCACCAAACAAAAGCTGCTAGTGTTAACAAGTTTGACTCAACATGTCTATTTAAAATGCTGTCATCTTGCTGGAGGACACGGAGGTAACACTGAATTTATCACTTATTTGAATCGTCATTCGCAAGCGTGCTCCCTTTTTATTAACCCAATGTAATTCTACAACAAGCAAATAATACATTACTAGACTGACACTGATGGAAATTACACCCAGCACTCATTGGTGATGTTCATGGGAACAGGTGCCCGGGGGTGGGGGGGGGTTGGGGGGGGGGGATACAGATCTGGTAGTGTGAGGACGAGGGTGAGTTTCATTACATCTGATGAATTTCCCTCTGACCTGTTGCCATCGATGTCAACGACTATACCAGCCATGGGAAGTCGTCTCTAACAGGCTGGGACAACCTGAACCTGTCTGCTGGCTCCGCCGCGTGATGGGGAGGTAATTAACAGCTGTTCGGTACTGATGAGGTGAAGGAACGTCGTGCACATCTGCATGCACACACACACACACACACACACACACGAGAGAAAATGACATGGACAGATGTGGGTGCACACACATACACACACACACACACCAGTGACCATACACAAACACACACACACACACACACACACCGCCTGGCCCCTAGCCCTCATCGTCGGTGCAGGATTTAATGAGGGAGCGTGTACTCATCCCTCAACCTCGCTGGGAGAGCTGTTACCTTTCGGTGTGATAAGATATTAAAAATTCACACTCTTTCTGCTCCGACTGTACGGCAGCACGCTCATTAGCATTTAAATGGGAAAAAGATAACGGTGCACTTGGCAGAGTCGAACCTCCGCCACCGAGCCAGCCGGGGGAGGAGACTGCACCGGGGCCCGGAAAACTTGGGGCTGTTTTTAGAAACCTGAGAGCGATTGTTATGGTGTTATTGTCTTTTTGATTATGCTGTTATACTTATTATCTCTTGTAACTGTCTCTTTTAGACAATTAACTCTTGGAAAATACCACTTCTGATTGAGTTATTTATCTACTTTTATATTTTGTTGTATATTTCGTTTTCTTGTATATTTGTTTTTATACAGCCTGTTGACCAAAGTTGTTTATTGTATAGTGATGTGTGTCTTGTCTTGTCCTGCTGCAAACTGCACTTTCCCCTCAGGGACAATAAAGAGCATCTATCTATCTATCTATCTATCTATCTATCTATCTATCTATCTATCTATCCAGTAACGTGGACCATCCCACTGGGAGCAGCTTGATGGAAAATCCCCTCTAGATCCCTCGTATGTTGTTCCTGTGATCCTGCACAGTTTGGTTTTGATTTGTGAAAAGTCCTACGCCTCCGACCGCTAAACGCCAAAAGAGCTTGATTTCCTGGAATCGTTGTATTGACATCAAACGGGAGACCATTTCTAATCCTGTGACAGTACCCATGGTGATGTACCGGGGATAATTGGACGTTTTCCTGTTCATACCCCTTGTGGTTCAACAGTGAAATAATAAAAAAAAGAAATGTAATGTAAAAGCCCAAATAAATATGCTGAAGTCTCTAATTCATTGTCAATGGAAGCAGTTCAGGTTTTGCCTCTTGATGATTGGGGCCATATTTCTCTGGTTTCTGGCAAATGTATTGTTACTAAATAGAGGGAAAATGTGTGTAACACATGGTGATGTGGTGGACCAGCAGGGTAGACACTCACATATTGTTAGTTTGTTGGTGAACCAAATTCAGACAAATACTTGTTTTTACTATTTGTGTTGGCCAGTCATGATGCTACCGATGTTGACTTTAACACAGAAATAAATATACCTTTCCTCAGAGGTAGAGTGATTTGTTTCCTCAGCACAGCGGATCGTTATTAAGCAGGACTCCATCAGGATTAGTGGCAATCTGGACCGCTGCTTCATATTTGTCGGGTTCGATTGATTGTCATCTTCCTGCTGGTATTTGCTCCTTCAGTCCTGAACCTCACCGTGACTCAGCTGGGGGGTTAAAACGGGACAGCTGCCTTTTTTTTTTTTTTTTTAAATGAAAAGTTTGTCTCTCTATATATCTTGCTTACACGTCTACCGCCTGGGAACGAAAGGCAAGAGGGCAGCTGTGGTGGGATGATTTGGTATGAATTAGAAGCTGTTTCCTAACAGGCTCCACAGGGTCTGATCCCGTCCCCTGCCTGTCTGGTGGATTCCCTCCTCCAGTATCAACCAGGGGAGCACATGTATTACATTAGATCAGCTCTTTTTGCAGTAAAAATGCACTACAAACAATAACTATGGTTTTATATTTAGTATGACTCCTGGTTGGGGGGGGGGGCTTGTGTAATACTGTTCCCATGCAGCATTGTTGGCAAAGACCTCCCGAGTCCTGGGTCTGTCAGTGTCATTCTTCATCCCCGTCCAACCACAGGTCTTTGGTCTGAGGGGGAGGCTGAAGACAGCGAGAGGAAATGACTGCGCTCTTATTCTACAATCAGGCAGGAAGTGGTCGACTGTTGTAGTTCCAGTCAATCTGGTGGGTGATAACTCGGGATTCTCACTGTGTAGTCCCTTTGTTATTGGAACAGTGAAAAACCCCTTCAGCATTACTGCACAATGGTTTCGCTTTTTTCCCACGACTGCAACGTGGTTATTATTAATACGGAGACGATGGAAGGATCAGTATTTGGCTGTCATGACAAAACACTGTTGCTACACTGACATTTATGATGATTATTATTATTATTGTTTGAGTAACACATGTATAAAAAGAAACATAAACTTAAAACATAAAACTAGGACAATTAATTAAAGATCACTACATAAAAAAGTCAATATAACCGAGTTTCAAAAGATCGTTCTCCTCAGGCCCCGACCACCTGAGGACTTCCTGCGGGGCTGTAAGTTGTGAGTTGTTGGAAATATGTCGCGCCTGTCTTTACTTTAACCTCCTTTTTAACGACTCTCCCCCAGACTAGGCAGAGTTCCTCGTCCTTCACCCGTCGTTCCCTCGCTCCACCTCCCCTCCACCCCCCCACATCCCATCCCATCCTCCTGTCATCACTTGCTCTGATGAGGCCATGAAACAGGTGGCTGCAGAATTCAGAGTGACATAGGAGAGATGTGGACCTAACAGTTGTGTGTGTGTGTGTGTGAGAGAGAGAGAGAGAGAGAAAGAGTGTGTGCCTGTCAAAGAGAGACAGAGGAAAAAAGTGAGAGGCCACACAACAACAACAACGACAACAACAATTTGTTGAATAATGTTTTCAGTTTGATCAATCTCTCCTTGGCTCGTCATCTGCAGTCCTTACTCCCCGCCAGTTTCTTCACTCATACGTGGTTTTTATTTGTGTTGAAGTTGTTTCATAGTATTTCAAGACCCTTCACTCTGTCCAGATTGTTGCCAGAACGCACCTAAATTGAGTTAAACTAAATGGAATCCATCTTGAATCCAAACTCAAAAGGCAGGTTTCAATGTAAAACTGGAAGTCGTGACGGCGTGGACGCTTTCCACTCACGACTGCGGCTTTCCCAGAGTTCAGTTGGATCAGACTCAGTGACTCGCTATAAGACGCCGTAATTTCTGTGTAACATGAAGAATCTCGGGTCGACACATCTAACAATGGCCTCGCTGTTGCCTTTTGTTCCCGAAGTAGACGGACCGAAATCTCTCCCAGCTCTGCAGAGCGAGAGAGAGAGAGAGAGAGAGAGAGAGAGAGAGAGAGAGAGAGAGTGGATCTGTCCCGGACATCTGTTCCCAGAATTCCCAACACCAGTTGTGTTGTAAAGGATCCTGTTATCTCTCGCTCGTCGCCCCGGAGACAGAACGGCACATCAAGCGTCCTCCTCTTAAACTATGTCTTTCTCCACGGCTTAGCTCCTCAATTCAATTAACTGTGGAAATGTTGTTGGAAGGATGTCGCAACTGCTCCCCCCCCCCCCCACCTCCCCCCAACACCAGTCGATCCCAGAAGAAAGTTCCCCCCCGGTCTTATCACCGTCTGCCTTCCCATCAGCACTCCCTCCCCCCTCGGCCGGCGAGCTGCGAGTCAGTCTCCCACCCTGCCTCAAACATCCCAGTCGCCACATGGTTGATGTTGGAGTCATCTCTGACTGAACCCTGGCGCAGCAGAAGAAGAAGTGGTACTCATTTCAAAGCGCTCGGTCCTCTACATGCACCCCTAATCCAATTTCCCCCAAAAATCAGTTTACACAAGGGTCAGATAGTTTGTGTTGATATGTAATCCACCCTCTAATTTCATTGGGGAAAAAAAGGTTTTGCGATCGTGATCACCTCTTGACAGTTTTACAGTCGATCAGCGGGGACAGTAAATACAGTATGGATGCCAGTGAGTTTCACATCTGCCTCCTAATGATGCAGTAACAAGCCTCAGTCTGACTGCCAGCGGTTGTTTGCCAAGCGAACCTCGTGGTCCTCTCCGTGTGAAGCTGTCAGATAACTCGCCTCCATACCCTCCGATCTGCCGCCGTGTCCCTCCACAAGACAACAGACCTCCAGGTCACTCCTCTTCACGAGGTGGACTGAAATGTAGGTTGCCAAGTTTGTTATTTTTGTGTTTGTGGGTGGACAGTGCTGTGAAAAAGTCTCAGGCACATGTAAAAAAAAAAAAAAAAGTAAAGCAAAGATGCTTTCGAAAATAATGACATTTTCATGAATTGAGTTTCTAAATATAAAAACAATCAAATCTGCTCTTTTCGACTGACACAAAACAAAAAAATAAACAGCTAAGACCAAATTAATCTAAAAAAAGACTTCCTCAGTAATGTGTGTGTGTGTGTGTGATATGTAGAATTGCGGCTCCTTCACTATTTCAGTTGCAAGTCACAGAGAGCAGGCGTGCTGGTTTTCAATGTCTTGATCAACTTGTCTATGAGTAATAAAACCAGCGCTTTCAGGTCGGTGTCATGACTGACTGGGCAACGGAGTCGGTGTCACACTGCGTACCGTAACCCACTTCCTGTCAGCCTCCCCGCGTACATCAGTGCTCCATTGTTTCTATCTTAGTCTCTGTCGTTGCACAACCTCCCAGCACGATGCCGTTTCTGATGTAAACCAAAGCGCCAAAGTTAGTTGAGCCGAGGCCAAGACGCTCCAGCAGTTTTCTCCCTGGCTCGTGATGGATGCTGGCCTCCGTGCACAGATTCCACATTAGCACATGCACTCTAAGACAAAGATGACAGACTCACTGCTGGATAAATACTCGCCGCTCCACGGACCTAAAAAGTAAATACAAGCGCTCAGCAGATACCGCGGCGTACGTGAGAGTTTTGCGCCAGCTAACGGGGGAATTAAAGCTTTTGCTGAAGATGACAGGCTCCTTTTCAATCAGACGAAATGAGCTGCTAATGAGCTGCTGACCGGACTGGCTGGTGTTGAGTTTGACACCTACCCTTGTTCGGTGGAGATCTCAATTTCACTTCCTTTTTCTGTATTTTCAACACACTGTGAGCACACATACATTAAACACGCGCACACACACACACACACACACACACCATACATAAAGCAGCAACACATGTAGTCAGCGATGTGATTGGAGTCGAGGCGGTGATCAGACAGACGGCCCGGGGAGAAGTGGCGCCTGTCATGTGGAATGGATCTCATTAAAAGTGAGCCCCGGGTCATACTTTGACGGACAGGGAGACGTCAGTCATCTGCCAACTACATTAGCAAAGACTGAAGCACCCCCCCGTCCTCCCCCGTCCTCCCCTGTCCTCCCCCCGAGAGCCCACGGCATACCAAGTGGGCCCAGGCAGACTCTCATGCGTGCCCCTCCAACCTCCCTCAAGCCTCCCCACCTCCGGCTTGCCAATCACAGAAACAAACTAGCACCTCCCCCCTCACATCCCCCAAAAAGCCCACCTGCTGTGTGAAGAGGCAGGTGGTAACAGACCTTTTCCTTCAATCCCCCCCCCCCCCCGGTGAATGAGGTTGCTGTGCAGCCTCCAAGGCCGGTTCTCCGCTGCCCTGAAGCTGCCAGGTTTATTATTTTTATGAGGCTGTACAGTCCAAACACTTTGCAGAGAGTTGAGCATGTTTTTGTCAAAGCTGTGTATCATGAATCACACGGTGCACTGCTGCAAAGTAAAGCTTTCCTTTCCTGACATTTGCTGTTCTAAACACCCAGCGTCTGGTAGAGCTCCCTCTCTGGAAAGAAATGCACACAGGAAATGAGAGAGAAAAGAGAAGAACTTGGGAGTTAACATGAGCAGCCATAGCTACCGTGGCTGAAAAGAGACTGGTGCCTACAGAAACTCAGACTTCATCCATAGAAAATCCAAGAAAAAAGATGATTGAGGAGTGATCTCTGGGATGTGTAGTGCACAAGTATAGTGCAAAAACTGCTCACCACCAAAGATGTTCCCAAAATAAGTTAAAAGCTTAAGTTAAAAACTTAAATTCTTAACTTAAATTAACTTAAATTCTTAAGTTGGATGACCAATTTAAGAATTATTCTACTCCTACTTCTACTACTCCTGCTACCACCACTTGGCCACATACATGCAACCTTATAGCTGCAACAATGGATAACCTGGTCAGCACTGTCAACAATGTCTGACATGTTTTGGATGTTCACCTCTTCTGGACGAACTTCAAGGCAAAAACTGATGGGAGTTGTACGACGTCTGACTTCTCTCTCTCTGCGCCGCCTTTCTCCGTCTTCTGTCTCCTGCTGTTGTTGTCTTGTAGGAAAAAAGGACATGTAATCACTCAGTGTCCTACTGTTTATCCCGACATTCCCAAGAGTTCATGTCTCCAGCAATAGACCGGTGGCATGATGCCCAGGACAGGGGGGCCACGGATGGCTCACTTTGACAAGCTATGCTACTCAGGGTACCGTGCTAGCCTCGCTCGAAGCAGATCAGGATTCCCAACAGTGTTTGGCACGCCGGGTTGACGTAACACAAAGTCCATTTGAATTACATCTAAACCGGGCGCTGGTAAAACATTTAGTGCAGCAGTTTGGGCAGATGATGGACCTCGTTGAGAGCGGGAGCAAGGAAATGCACCAGTTTTCAGTTCGTGACAACCCACGACCCCCAGACTTCTCACCGATCCCACTCTTAATCCATGCTGGAACCTGACCAGCATCCAATGTGCCATGCTTCATGCGTCCGGGGTGATAAAGGGCAGAGGTAAGGAAGTATATATACGAGGCTATGCCCTCTACCGACATGCACATATTAACAGAAGCAGCCAATTATCCAGCAGCTTGTGTAAAGAGGTCATTTCTCTTGAGTGTGAACGTGTCGATGGATACGTAGGAGCGTTGTAATTAATTAGCGGCTGGTTATTAACAGTGTGGGTTTTTTTCGTTGAGAATCAGCAGACGGCTGAGTGAGTTTGGGGCAAACTGAAAATGTGCAGGGGAGCTTTAAGAGGTCACTGGGGGAAAAGAGTAAGTCTTCAAAGTGGCCGAGGGGTCAGGAGGGCTCGGCGGTGGATGCGTACTAGCCTTACCTGTCTGAAGGATTATGACATTTGCACGGCTTTGCAATGTGAGCTATCCCAGAGTGCCGTGCTGTGACTCCCTTCCCAGTGACACCCAGGACCGGGGTCAGCGGGCTCTGACACGACCCCTCACCCCTCCGACACTAACTCGCCCAACCGATGTTATGGAAACTGATACGTATGGGAAATGTTAAGCGACGTGCGTTGCTTTGTTGTTTTTCTTTGAAATATCTTGAAGGATGTTTAGACAGGATGAAACATGGTGATTTGTGCCAATCGTGGTGATTGGAGCTTATTGGTAGGATGTGATTTAATTCATATGAGAGCCGTCGTGAGTTGAGATGCCTGAGGAGCGCTAGACACCGGTGTTTCACCACAACAAGACCGACCTATTGGTTTGTGCTACCAGTAACAACAACAAATTCACTAATCCCTTCCTGAGAACGGTAGGGGAGAACCCCAAATGCAGCTCTCCCCCCTGGGGCACAAAGACCCTCAGCAGCCAGACTCCCTCGGCCCCCTTTGGACTGACCCGTCAGGAGGGAGGAAGAGGCGGGAAGAGGCTGTGGACGGGAGCAACCCCTTTTTTACCCAAACAATGACTTCTGGTAGCCTTTGGTGGTCGGGAAAACTGGAATGTGGCGGACTGAAAGAGGAGATGAGGAAGAAGGTAGAGAGAGGAGAGGATGGTGGGATGCTTTCAGCAAACTAAACCACCTGACCTCACTTTGCAGTCAGTGTTCATATCAAACCTGAGACTGTTTCCTCTTTGTTAGAGCCTCTATAGGAGTACATCCATGCTGCTGCTCTGGAGGGGGTTTCTGCAGTCAGTCAGCTGTGGAAATCTAGACTGTGGGAATTTAGTACAGTCTCCTTCTATGCTAATACTAATGAGAAAACCATGAATGCCTCTTAGCAATCAAATGTCTGCTGCTGTGGAGCTTGTAAGAGACATTTGATGGGAGGCCACAGGGAGGGAGGAGGAGGGTATGAGACGCCGCCTTACTCTCATCATACAAATGAGCACAGGGCATCGAGGGAGAAGCACATTTTGTGTTTGTTTTTGAGTTTAGACAATTGAAGATGATCTGTGTTACTCCAGTTTGTTGTTCATTTAAATGATATTTACTGGTTTGAGTGACAGACGTCAAACTGCAGAGCGTACAGGTTTGCAATTGGCTCAGTTCTTTGATTCCTCAGAAGTGTTAATTGTTGTCCCAGGCACGGCACAGTATCGGCACAGTAGTGGATGAAACAGCGTGATAATGCCAAATTCATTCAACCTGTAATCTTTTTTTTCTCCTACTGCTAATAGATTCACAGCTGGGCTATCTGCATCTACATCTTTTTCTCATTAAAAATTTGCTGGGGAGCCGGCGTGCAATCACAGCAGCCCCAGAGAGGGAACGATCAAGTAATCAAGCTCCTGTCTTTTGCAGGTTGTCGCCTTACTCGTGTTTCCCCTCGTTTGACTGTCACTCAGTGAGACACCACTCTCTCTCTGCCTCCCCTTTCATCATCTGCCATCCCTCGTTAATGCGAAGCGACTGCCAGAGCCATGTAGGAAATCAGCCACGTCTTTAGTGTCACTTCTCGTTAACACAGGAAGTCAGGTAAGAGAGTGTCCAGAGAGAGCCCGGCTGAAGCTTAAAAGACTCTGACAACACATTTCCCTACTTCCAATAATATTACGCTTCAAATTCATGGCTTATTTTCTGGTGGTGTGACATTTCTCCATAATAACCCCAGAATGATGGCCTAGATGTGACAGAGGAAGCCTTTGGCTGTTCTGTAATTGGATCATTTCCTTGACACTTGATAGTTCTTCTCAACAATTGTTCCTGCACCTTCGCTGGTCCTCGCCGTCCCCGGCCCTCATCATCCTCCCAGCTCCTCTCACAGCTGAGCTGGTGGGTTCGATCTAATAATAATGAAGCTTTAGCAGATTCAAGCCCGACACATCCTCCCCATCCTCGCTGGCCTCACCCCTGCAAGTCAGAGCACCTGAGCCCATGTGGGATGTGTGTTCACCTGTGAAAAAGAAAACCCCTTTGAATCTACTGTACATGCACACTCACCTCCCTCCACTCTGATTGTCGTGTCCCAATTGAGTCCCGTTACCATGGCTACGTAAACTGTACAACACTCTGTGGGATGCCTCTCTTGTAACGAGTCTGCAGGCACAGCAGGCTCACGCATGCATGATGCTTTACGGTCCTGCAAGCGACAGCATGCGCCTCGAGTGGATTGGTATCACCGAGTTCTTGTCATCGTTTGCATCGTCTGTCGTTTTTAAGCGTTTGTCAATGTCTCCGGCGTTTTTTTTTTTTTGCAACAAGTGAGTGTTTTTCTGAACCTAGCTTGGTGAACTCTGAACCCAACCACCCCACATGAACCCTACCACCCACACCCGTGACTCCGAGTCTGCCCTACATACACATCAACTGGTCACGCTTTGAATTGGGGTTATCCCCTCACCCACTCCACCAGACCACCCTCTGGTTGTTTCCCCCGACGTGCACAAACAACCTCATTTGTTGTGGTAACAATCGGCTGTTTGGAAAAGGGGGTCGGATTATCCACGCCGGGTTCACCCCCTGCTGTTACGGCACAGAGAGGAAACGCCTCAGGGCTCGCTCTAACCGTCTGACCATGCTTTCTGTGTATCTGAGCATCTCTTTTTTTTCATGATTATACTGCTATCATAAGATACGACTTCCTTGTCTGTCAGTCATAGTCATTAGCTGGTGTCGTGGCTCTGCCTCCAGGGTGTGTGAGCGTGTTTAATCCTGCAATAATGGACTTGCAGAGTTTGACGCAAATACGGCATTAATTCATCTAGTCATTTAAAATATCTTGCACATCTATAAAGCTCGCAGAAACGGCATAATGAAAGACTTAAAGCGTACTTTTCTATATCTACAATCTACTTTATTCTGAACTGTAAATTGAACAACCCATATTTTTTAAAAGATTTGGGGAAAAAAAACACATTCTGCAGCAGCTCAAACATCTCTCTCCTGTCGTCCCCTGGGATCCCAGCCCCAGGGGAGCAAGTGAAGAAGAAGAAGACAGACAGACAGGGAGTGCGAGGCGGCCATGTTCCCGTGTGTCTCTCTGTCCGTTGAATTATTCAGCAGTCTAGAGGAGGGTGTTCATGTGAAGAACGGGGCTACCTACAGCTGTAGCTGACACGTCCCGTCACTCTGACCTGGAGCTTTTCCTGCCCGTTCAGAAAGGAGCAAAGCCTGAGCGCGACCACAGCCACAGTACACATGCACATACATGCACACATGCACAGGCACATAGACACACACACACACACACACACACACACACACACATTTTCATAGATACACATGCAGGATGGTAGCTCGTCAGCTCCCCAAACCTTCCCCCTTTGGAATACTGTCACCTGTCTATGCGGGATAGCGTTTCCATGGAGACCAAGCGGCAAGCACACTAATGAGCTAGCGTGTGTGTTTGTGTATTTATGTGTGTGTGTGTGTGTGTGTGTGTGTGTGTGCGCAGTAGGCAGGTGTGATTAGGTAGGGGAAGGTGTTGGGAAGCAGCTTGTTGGGTCATTACAGCTGAGTGTGGCCTGGCTGGGGCTTTGGCTTCATCTGTAGCAGAGGGGAGGAGAGTGTAAACCCCCTGCTCATGGTACAAATCGCTGCAAAACTATTGCTGGTGCACAACTCACTGGTCTCTGCAGGTTTCGATAGCAACACATCTGAAACGCGATCAATTTAAAAAAACGAGAAATAAATAGATCGCCGTTTCTGACCCCGACATGTGGCGTCACGGAGAGCGGTGGGTTGAAGGAAGGAAAGATAGAAGGGAAGAAGAAGATAAAGCAGATGGTTTTTTGTTTGACTCCCATGACCTTGACGACTCACTGCCTTGTCAGCGAGTGAGCAACTCTGATCAGACAGCCTTTGATTGGCCACCAGAGGCATCTAAAAATAAGAACGCCTTTTTAGCTAACGGGAAACATCACGCACAAAAAAGGAGATGTAGAAATCAGCCAGCAGCAACGTTCATATATCAGTCATATATCACTCCTTTGATTGGTGGGACTCCCTGACTAAGCTCCCACATCGTCCTGTGTGTATTCATACACTGACTAGGGCACGAGGTTGTTGTTGATAAAGAGTGGGAGTGGATTAGGGGGATCAATAGAATCAGGCAACACACACTGATCACTGATCTAATGGCCTCGGCGGTATATGAAGAGGACAGTAACTGTGATGAAGTGCTGGATCGATGACCCACTGAGGCGATCGATCCCCTCGAGAGAAAGGGTTCTTGCATCAGGAGGTGTGATGACAAATAATCCTTCACTTTAAAAGTACGTTGCTATTTACTGACCAGCCTCAGGGAGGTCGTCTCTCCAGCTTGTTCGGCCATCCGTCACGCTGCTGCCTGAAGGATCACAACCCAGCCAACAATAGCTCCCAGAGACCGGGCTCGCCTCCATTCGGGTGAATATTCCCACATTGTGTAACGCCTTGTTCAGTAAATCAGGTCCTGCTCCTCAGACAACACCATGTCTGACGGGCTGGGTTCCACCTTCTACACGTTTCTCTCCGAAAACAGGTCATGTAATCAAAACCCTCTGCAGAAAGCCCACATCAGCTCTGCCATCTATGTGTGTGTGTGTGTGTGTGTGTGTGTGTGTGTGTGTGTGTGTGTGTGTGCGTGTGCGCGTGGAGAATGAACTTCCTCTGCCTCAGTCAGTCAGACACCCATAGGATTCATGCTTAATAAACCCTCTGCCCTTTGCACCTTGCAGGAAGTCCATCTGCTCCAGGCGCTGTCTGGTTCTCCTCCGACCTTTTTCATTTCCTAACCCTGAATATGTCGTAGGAGAGGAAGAGTCCTTATTTTCCCGGATCCGCTCGTCCTCTGTGACATGTTCAGCGTTGCCGGTAAGACTCGTCTGAGGTGCTGTAACGAGAGGCTTCAGGTTGAGGTCCTAAACCCTCCATGGGAACGAGAAACAGCTGAAGAAAATGAAAAGATTGACCTCATCCACAGCGGTTGGAGGACTCTGACACTTTGATATCCTGCACACTGAGTATGGATATTTATAGACGTGGACATTTATAGATTATTTATTGGTTCTATTTCTGTTTCAAAAGACGTCTGAAAACACCAGAAATCCCTGAAATGTTTCTCTGAAAGTTTAAAACGGCCCCCGGCTGAGCGCAGCCACAGATCGTCACATATTCCCATTCCCCTTCCATCACTCATGTTTGCTGTTAGGTTTGCTATTTACCGTACACCACCTACCATGCTAGCTGGCAGGGGAGCAAGTGTGAGCAATTACTGCACCACAATGTGTGACACTTCTGCAGCTACAGCGGCATGTAAGACGTAGACAGCTTAACGTGTCATGTCATTCGGTGCTCCTGGCATCCCATAATCCCCCTGGATTCCTCAACAGATATGCTGGTATGGAAGTGGTGGATTACCGGGGCTATGGTTGCTCTCTTACATTTGATACTGAAGTACATTTAATATCTACTTTATTTCTTTATTGCACAGATCCTCTCCTGGTTCGTCTTTAAGACACGGTAGAGAGTAGCGATGCACTTCACTATCTCAAAGTCTGTTTTGGTGACTGGTTATCCTCCATCAAGCTCCAACCAAGCTGCAATGTTCACATGAATACCTGGTAGTAAATGCATTTTCATTTTTCCTAAATCCACTCTCAACTAAATGAAACTGGAATGAGTAGGATTATTTCTCAACCATGCTTGGCTTGCAGCGTTCAAGCTGAGCTGAATGCTGCAAGTACAGCACAAAGGTTTAGTGTAAAACTGCAACTGAACCAAAAGAGCCAGAAATGTACTGAAGCTTTAAAACCTTTGAAAGGTAAAAACAGATACAAGATAAAAGTAAACACAGAAACAATTATAATTAAGAGGAACACAGTAAATTAAGTGCAGCTATATAACCAGTTATATAAGAAACTAAAGCAAACAAAAACTCTGATGGACCAGAAAGAATAATGGTATTTTCATTTCCTTTTTTTAATGAGGTCTTTAATGAGGCATTTTTGTATGTGTTACTTTGCTGAAATCTGTAGATAAAAAATACTGGTGTAAAAATCTTTGGTAGAGAGTAAAATAGCTCCTTTATAATGTACTCAACGTTATTACAGTAATGCAAAAAGGAAGAGAGGACATAGTTCAACTTACTTCCTTTCAACTTTATGAAATAAAAAGCATTAACAAAGTAAAGCCAGAATCAACAGAATGTGTCAGTGGTGGTTTCTAGCAGACCATTCCTCTTTTCTTTCCCAACGTACTCAGCGTTTTCAGAACTGCAAATCTCAACAGGCGAAGGCCAAGTCTGAGGGCTGGAGAGCTGATCTGGATCTGATGACATGAACCGAATCTCTCCAAACCTATTCATCATTTCCCTAACTCAGCAACACCATCTTTCCCTTACCCACTTTCACCAACCCATTCACGTTCCCTCTCATGCCTGGATCAGCCAAAAGGACTGCTGTGGTACAAAGAAATGGAGAATGACCTTTTCACCTTGTTTTCGACATTTATTTAACAATAAATGCCAAAACTAAAATGTGTATCCCCTCATCATATAAAACCTGCAACTACACAACTTCCAAAGTAAAATGAGTGGCAGTATGGTACAGGGGGCATTCTGTCTCCTTTTCTTACAATATCATGACAGTGGTTTTGAATTGTTGGTGACAGCTCAAGATCACGCAAAGCACTGACTTACTTTCCATGTCTGTTCTGGTCCAACCTGTCCACTACTGAACAGTCCCCCCCTGCGTTATGTCCAATATACGTCCAATTACAGAAGCAAGACACCGTCGAAACCGTGTGGTAGCCCAAATAAAATGAAAAGATACAGAGGCCATATGGAAACATTGTCTGTAATCGGCAGGTTATGCACTGTGCTACAACTGCATTATCCATCGATAGTCTTGACTGTTGATAATAACAAGTTTTTATAGACCTGCACTCTAAAAATAAGATTTGGAAATTCACATCATTATTGATCTGTGATTATAAAAACAAATCCTGAAAATCCCCATTATCCTATCACATTACTGCGCTGATGATTCTGTTGCTATTAGCTATCCAGCTAGCTAGCAAGGATAGCGAACTAGCTTGACAACAGCAACAACAACCAGGCAAAACAACAACACTGTAATATTAACTAAGCCGCTATCATGAACACATTGGAACATTTAATGTTTCTTGTTATCGTCACCTCCTCATGCTTGATGCAGATACATTTTACGATTGGCCAGTTTCTGATGCAATGCTTATGAAGAGTGTACAAAATAGAATATAATACAAATGTCAAAACATACTCAAGTAAAGTACAAGTACACAAACAAGCTCCTCAATTATTGTAACAAGAGTAAATGTAATTTGTTATTTCCATTTCCTTACATGTATGTGTGTTTTCAACAGTGTTTTTCCCCCTGCCCATGTGGGCTGCAGACTCAGGAAGCCATCAGTCAGGAAGGTAATTTCACAGAACACCTTCCTGGGTAGATGTTGTAGAAGAAGAGAGCTGGCTATTGTTTTGATATCGGGAAACCAACCGACTTTGTAGATTTCTCTTGAGGGAATTTGAAAAGTGTGAGCGTTTCATTATCCCTGATACCCTGAGTTGAGTGGAATCACATACGCCGCCTCAGCACCATTCCCACTCTGACATATTGGGAGAGACAGAACTGCTTCACAGCCGTCAAGCTAAAAGGATACGTTCACAGGGGAAAGGTGACCTCTGGTTTAAATGCTCTCCAATCCCCTGCACGTGTGGTAGAATATATCACTGCTGCGAGGGAACTGTCAACCTGTGTCAGGATTAATCAACCTTACTGACACAGACCCGGGCACCCACCCACACACAAATGAAGCTACACCTGCATGACATTCAAACAAATACTTTTTTTTTTTTTAACTCAGTATTTATGGAACATATTTTGTTTTGCTGCATTTAAAATGGCAAATTCTCTTCAGGTTGATTGGACGCATCGTTGGATCCAGTTCTATATGAGGGTCAGCCTTGTTTACTGTAGCACTTTTAATGCCTTGGCATCGGTCTAAAGAAAAGGGATATTCTTCGGAAGTGTTTACAGCCCTACTGACTTCTCCCCCTACGCACCCCGGGGTCTCTGATTACAGAGTCCTTCGCATGCTGGCCTCGCGCTCCAGACGAGTGATGCTCCATTCACACAGGCTCCCGGAGCAGGAAGAATAACAGCCACAGCTGTCGCCATGTCATCAGACGCACATCCAGCAGTACGGGGGTCAAAGGTCAGATGCAGCACAGAATATTTGCCTGAACATGCAGGATGTCTTCTCCCAAGTTATATAGAGAAAAATAGCATCGCCGAGCAACAACATCATCAACAACTAACTAAGATTATACAGGAATGCTGATGGGAATTCAGTTACACTAACAGGATTGTGCATTTTGGTTTTAAACAGTTGAAAAGACAATTCAACATTATATCATTTACTGAATCATTGAGTCTAGTCATGTGCTGTGTAATTGTATTCAGAGGAGACTAAATGTATGTTAGCTCGTTGTCCTGAGATGCTGAGTATCTCTGGCTCGTTGGGTTCAGTGACAGCGTCTCTCTGGGGGAATCAAGAGGACCAATCACGTCCGCTCCGACTGATCCCAGCGTTACTGATGTCAGGCCATGCATTCCTGCCTTTCCCGATAGCAAGAATGTCTAACAAAGTTGCCCCGAAAACCCCTGGAGTATTCTTTCAAAATGAATAACATGTCTCTCTTGAACTTTGACCCCCCGCCGTGCTGAGATGTGATTGTTTCGCCCTCCTTGGAGTGTGTTTACATAAGGCCCTCGATTCCAACAGGCCTCCAACTTTATTTTCAGACAGGCGGCCGGGCCGGAGGAGATGAAGTGAGGGAATGTTAAACCCCGGGAGGAAACTCCTCCTCTCGCAACTCCATTTCCAACCATTGCACCTCAGTCCCTCAAGACACGACACCAAAGAAGACTGGTTATAATATATAGTTGCCTCTGGGTCGGTGTTTACAATATGAAGGAGCAGTACGATATACGATTTTGATGCAGTGCTGAATGAAGAGAGACTGCCTGGTGGAACCATGTTAGTGTTTTCCCTTGGAAAATAAGATTAAGGCAATTAGATTAGAACAATAAAGGCATTGGGTTATCATGGAGGAGCCATTTAACTATTCAGTGATGTCTTAAAGCATTGTGGGCTTTAGACTCAGCCTCGGGAGGTTCCACATGAAATGTCAGCTCAATAGAAATGGCTCTGTGTTGCCTCAGTTATATACCGAGGCCAACTCAGAGGCTGTGTTGTGGCTCTTCTCAAACACTGGCACAAGTTCTGGGTCGTGAGAGAAGAGGGGGCATTATTTAGGGAATCACCACTTTCCCCCCGTTTCTGCTCATCAGGGTCTTTATCTTCACATGTACTGCAGCTATTGATGAGAAATGTAACATATGTTGTTGGTCATTGATGTAAGATGATACAAACTCCCTATCGTACATGAGGCATTGTGTGTATTCAGACCACTTATTCCTGATGGGGAAATTTTGTAGATGTAGAAGTCTGGAAGTCACTAACGTAAGTAACTGTTAAGTATAACTTCGAACTATAGCCATTTTTCCGACCCTGAACCTTTTGGGTACTTGTTTGAACAGGAACCTTCTCAGCAGGAACCTTCTCAGGAGGAACCTTTTTCGTTCCCCAAAAGAGTTCCAGGTTGTTTTCCCTCCACACCAAAGTATGAAAAAGTACAGCTCAGTCCTGAACCTCGTCGTCGGTCCATCGGTCCATTGGTCCATCGGTCCATTGGTCCATCGGTCCATCAGTCCATTATCCATAACAATAAATATCTGTGAAACGTGTTTGATGAGATACGAAATTAGTTTGTTATTGGTATTGGTGATTTTTGCGTAGCTTATATTGCCCATTCAGCGTTATTCAGTACTGCAACTCGGCCCCAATGGTTCCTGGTCCCCCAAAAAGTACTACCTCACTAGCAGGAACTATTTTGGGGTCCGGGAACTATCCAAGAGGAACCTGTTTTCGGGGCTAGTTGAAGTTCCTCGATAGTTCCTGCAGTGAAAACAGGACTTATGGCACCAGAACTGTCATGTAACATCTAGAGGGACTCAGGCAAGTCTTTTGCAAGATGGAACATCTCCTGATCTAACTCACCAGTGACCTTTATGTTGGACCAAACAGGTATCCCCCTCCACAGGGCTATCTCCAGCTTCCAGAGCAGAAGTCTGTCCTGTCTGTTTATCTGTCTATTAAAACGTCTGACCTCTGACCCCTGCAGTAAACAGACTTAGTGGGTTGTGTCTGTTGGAGCCTGAGTGGGGCATCGACCAGGCTGCAGGGGGTCAGGATCTAGGAGACACTGGGAGGCAACAACCCTGTACTCGCCCAAGTGTGCACGTCATAAACAAGAAGACTTTGATTTGGGTCTGAAGTAGAAGGAGTTACAAGTTAGTCTAAAATATCTCCTTGTGACGTCTAAGTCATGTGACCAATATAACAATATGAACACAGAGCTCAAGAAGGGTGCGATATGAGACCTACAGTATACCACACCTATTTTTATTAATATTTCATTTGAAATCTTCCGGGCGACAACCAATTTGCTGTCATCAATAATATTATTACAGCAATACATAATTGTATCCTGTTTTCTTTGCCTGTGAGCCAGTATGGGCGCGAGCAGCCTGATTGGAAGTCCATTTTTCTCAATCAGAAGTTCACAGCTACGCTCCGCCCGACAGCACAACCCATGATTCAAACACGACTCTAAAGTTTTCCAGATGTTAATACATCCATTTACATTTTACATGTGATGCTTTAAAATCGGAATCAACTTTCTGTGAGAAAGTTTGAAAAGTCACCAGACGAGACGAGAATAAAACATCTAATTCGATACTAAAGCTGACCTGACAACCGTTTAGAGGTATGTCGTGTTACAGTTGTTTTATTGGGTTCTCTGATTGAGAAAAATGGACGTCAAGGTCTCGAGGCTAACAGAGCTACTCTAAAGCTGCTTAAATGGTCTTTCAGGGCTGCAGTAAGAGCAGCAGTCCTTCCCTGCCAGCCTCGTGCTTCCCCTGCAGGCTTCTGGCCTGGCATCCCCAGGGGAGCCCTCAGCCCATGTCTGCACTAATTGGTCATTGATACAGATAGTGATTATCTTTGCTTAAGGGGTAATTATGTAGTGTCAGAGTCACTAAATCAGGTCTGGAATGAGGCTATCGCAGTGTTGGCTCTCTGAGGATTAGGGGGGTAAGTCTGGGCCCCGGTGTTATCTCGATTCCACTCCTGTCCTTATCTCCGGAGCGTGAGCCTGCAGGGAAACAACAGTCACGCCGCAGCCAAAGCAGACAGATATTTGGAGTGCCAGACATGCAATGCAGAGAGACAATCATCCAGAATGATCCAGACGACAAATGCATGCACACACACACACACACACAAATGCACATGCACATACGCACACACCACATGACTGTGAAGTTGGTTCCAGGCAGTTACTTCTTGTTAGATTTCCTCATTTTATATGTTTTACCAGCCTCTTTTATGGAGCCCTGCATTTATACGTCCAACAAATACTGACTGAATTGGCCGTGGAGCCGTTTTATGACTGGGGTGTTTTGACATCATATCATGCGGTATCATATACAGCCTGTGTGGCCGCAAAACCAAGCCAGCGTTGACCCGGTGCCACGATTGTCTTCGCCACCATGTGTTAAAATGCGAGACAAAGCTGAAACACTGTTGGCAGAACCCACAGCCCCAAACTGCACCGCTGCAACCACTCAAATATTTAAGTTACTTTGAGGAACTTTTATTTATCTCAGTGCAGGGAGGGATAGATAATAAGACTCATCCATTTAAAACAAGCCGATTTTCGCTTTTATGCCATCTGTTTTAACTGCAGCTCTGGTTCTCAGCTCTACTGTTTATGGAGAATGAACAGTGCCATTCTCTCAGCTCCCTGTGTGTGTGTGTGTGTGTGTGTGTGTGTGTGTGTGTGTGTGTCTGTGTTCAGTTTGCTTTCCCAGTTCACCTTCTGGTGGGGTGCCTGTCAGTCAGAGCAGCAGCAGCAGCAGAGTCAGTGAAGTGGGTCGGCCACACAGGAATTACACGTGATAATTACCCAGCAGCAAACGCTCTGCCTTTAATTGAATTTCACATCCAATGACGATCCAACGAGGAGGTGATAAATCAAGTGTGCCGCTCCGGCTTCCCAGGCTCTGTTGTGACTCGTGGGCACCTTTAGTTTATTACCGTACAACCGAGCCTTTGTCCTCTTTGTCTTCTTACGTTTCGGTGCCACAAAACCGCCGACGTCAACATGTACTGCATTCCTCTTTCTTTCCAATCAATGGTTGCCAAGACAGTACACAATCAAAATAGCAGATTCGAATCTACCCCCAGAAAGTCACGCTGTTACATCTCAGCATGAGGAGGAAAAATACTATGGATGGATCGCCACCGTTCGATAAGATGTAGTTTCTGTTTTGTACATGCCCATCTGCTTTAAGGACAATGCCGCCATTTTTGACATGTGGGTGTTGTGTCCATCTGCCTCGATAAGAAATCGTCCACTGTTTGGCGCGTTGTCCGTTTACGTCCAGTGAGAAATCGCCATGGTAAACTCAGCGGTGTTATTTATTTTCCCGTGAAAACTTGCACTTTTATGCAATCTACTCTCTCGAAGTGCAGCTTCCTCTTCCTCCCCTTCAAACAGCGAGTGACTGCCAAATGGGAACTTTTCTGAACAAAGTGGCACTACTGAGTTAAGTATAGCATGTTCATAAAATGTGGTGATTATTATGACTTTGTGGTTTTTAAGGTATATTTTCAGATAAAACTAAATGCCTGTGGCAGGGTTAACACATCATGGATACCGTGAAAAGACAGCACAAAACGAAACCAAATGTGGCAAACATGTGAAACTTCCAAACAGTGGTTTCCAGTATTAGCTCCTGCCAAAGCAAGAATATACATCCCACATGTCAAAAACAACGATAATGTACTTTCAACTCAGGAATGTTTCCCTCCAAAACAGAGGGACATAAAGTGCAAGTCGATGTCTCAATCATGCAACGACCATCCGCGAGAATGAAGACGAAGCTCTGCAAGCCCTTGATATGTCGGCCTTTGCATCTGCACTGTGTAACAGCCACTTCTCATGACATCTTGCGAGTTGGAAAGTGTCTGCTCCGTGGCGACAGAAACTTCCCACGACCTAGCATCCATTCTTCAGTTTTTCTCGGCCTCTTTGTCCTGACTGAGGTCTTCCTGCCTCTTCAGAGCACCAAGAGAAAGAGGATATTCTCAGGTTTTTGGAGCGGGGCTCGTCTCTGGCAGCCGCTGTTTAGCTTTAATGGGAGTCTCGAGAACTGGATAACGTTATGGAAAGCTATAATGTCACTTGGAGCGCTTCCACTTGGCTTGTTGTGAAGACATTTCATGTTAGAAGTGGTAATGTTTTAGGGAAACTGCACCGGAAGAATGTGTAGCATGTTTTCCCATATCTCCCAGAGTGCGTAGAGGGAAGGATAATATGAATCATATTATCAAGCAACCACCGAGACATCGGCTGTCATGGCTTGAGAATGGAAATGTAACCAACAATAGCGACTATATGGAAACAATAAAGTACAACTGTTGGACTTTTCATGACACAGAGAGAGAGAGAGAGAGATTTGATCCGACTGTTCTCCTCTGCTTTCTGAAATCAGAACGACATCAGTTGCTAATTGGACTTTAGGGTGGTGCTGTGTCTCAGTGTTTATGAGTGACTGCTATGTTTAGTCTGAAATTCCCCTCGTTTGGTAGAGCACAAATAAAACCCTCTCAGCCTTTCAGTGGTGCGCTGGGTTTGTCACCAGCGGCCCAAACATGTCACCAATTAACACATCAGCCCTCATTTAGAGTGACATTTAGCGCCGGGGCCCGTAACCTTCCCGCTCCCCGTACAGCCCCTGTAGCACCAAATGTCAGCTACAGAAAACAAATACTATGTTGAGGCAGTGAGTAAAGTGCACAATAAGCACTTTTTAACATGTTGGTGATGTTGTCGGGTGTAGTTTTACTGAAACCACAAATACACCAAATACACCAAACTCTCAGACTGGGTGAGTAACAGTCGTGTCAAAGCTCAACACAGTGGCCTGTCCTGACTGCTCTTGCATCATAACAAGTCCATTTACCTTAATATTTGGATTAAGATGACTTTATTGATAGTAGAAGTCATGGTTTTGCTGTTGCTCGGGTCTTTGCACGCTACCCGGTTCAGGGGTGCTGCTGGACTCTCTCGGTTGGCTCTCTTTTATTTTTTCTTTGTGATCTGCCTTTGTTATCTCACACTTCAAACAAAAGTCACTCTCCCCCCAAAACATTGTCTTAACAGCAAACTAAGATGCTGCTGCTCTCACTCTGACCGCACGAAACACAGACTATCGGCAGAGCATCCCTTTGTTGTTGCTCGGCGGGGATGGGGGTATTTGAGTTAGATCTCCCGGATAACACTCGGAGCAGATCCCACTTCACGCGAGGCTCCTTCAGGCTGACGGCGTTGATTCGGGGAAAGTTTGAAAGGAAATCCTATAAGTGTAAGTGCAATTAGAAGTTAAATATATCTTTTAAATTAAATGAAAACTTAGAAACAAATATGAATTTTCTCCTGCTTGTGTAGTTCAAATCCATCAAGTCAGGCTCTTAGGCTGTCTGCCTTCCCATCTATCTCTTTCCTGGAACAGGAATTCGGCGGCCGGCAGAAAGCAGACTCCTGCAGACAGACAGCTCGGGGATGTTGCTTTTTATGGCGTGATGGACTGCTTATCGGTGGCCGTTCTGGCAAAGCTGACAGACTGAAGGGGGGAGGAGATCTGATCTGGCTTTTGTTTTGATTACCTCAGACGTCTTATCTGCGAGTGAGCTGTCCAACCACCAGACCTAGCGTCCAGAGAGGAGACGACACGCTATGGCTGCAGGTTATCATCTCCACTTTAGTCACGCATGACCCACCTTGGCACCGGCGCCTGCATCCGCCGCTGCCATGGTTACGGCTCCAAACAGCGTGCGTGTCGCGGCGCAACGAAAACGATTTCTTTCACTTTGTGTGAGACTAGTTCACTCGTGTTCAGGTTAGGATTGATCTTACAATTTGTCATCATTTGTTGGCGCCATGTAGCCTACAAATCATCATAGGAAGAGAGCCAGACGGGTCTACGGGTATCAATCACCAAGCCAGTACGTCAGCTTGGCAGTCATGGTTTATGGAGACACAACGGAGATCAACAGAGTTATGAATGCCTTGTGCATGACGATATATCTTCCTGTGTTCTGGTGACAGCAGGAAACAGATGGTTTTTAGGGAATCGGGGACAGGTAGACGATGAAATATAACGTAAATAAATATTAAGAGTATTTTTATTGGCCACTCGGGTGCCACAATCTAACGCAAGCCATAAGAACGGAAAGTAAACAGAACCTGAAGTGTTGTAATAGGAGGTGGAAACACAATTCAACGGCTTTTTCTTTTTTCTGGAAAACATCAAGTGGCGAGTGACTGCGAGGGGTTACTGCAGTATCGGCTGTGTACCAATAGCCTCACGTTGCATAAACCAGTACACTCTCACCTCCACGTGTCAACCCGTTTAAAGCAATATTTACAACATCTGAGCTACGTCTCCAAGTGAAGATCATTCATTTTGGATTACTTTGAACAGTGTTTATCAGCCTCCCCGTCACAGACGCTGACATACATGAGAGGAGTGTTTACAAGAGGAGAGAGGGCTCTTCAGTCTGCACAGCATCTCTGACTGCAGTTGTATTGTAAGATAAAAGTATTAATTGTTAATAATAAATCTTCCATGTACTCTTTGTTAACATAAATAGGATATTTGGTGCCGGTGTGACAACTGGTAGCATAATACACTCCAATAAAAGAGGATGGGGCTTAACAGATAGTGGACTCTGGATTGCAGATAGTGGATTCCCCTCAGAGGACGAAGCAGCGCTGGGTCATTCCTCAAAGCAGAGACGACTTATCCCACAGTTACGGCAGAGCTCATCCATCTCCTGTTATCAGGACATGCCCCGCTGAGGAGCGAAAGCGAAGCAGCTCACGAGGACAGAATGAGTTCACATGCACGGGATACGCGCGATGTGTGCACGTCATAACCGAGCCGGGCTCCACGGTGGTGGTTAAGGCTGAGTGTCTTACCAGACCCTGAGCTTTTCCCCTCTTCTGGCAACCCTGACAAATGGAGCGTCATGGAGAACTCATCACACTTAGCACGACAATACCAATAAAAACAGATTCACTCCCAGGAGCAGTAGGCTTTCCCTCTCAAGTGATGCATTGCTTCTGCAGCTCCTGCGTTTGCTAGATGACTGATGTGCCCGGCGATGAGCAGCCTCTATCTTTTATTATGCACTTATCTCATTTTTAAAAAGCCTCTGTAAACACAGAGCCGGAGCGCCCGGCGGAGAGGAGGTTCAGGTACATCTCTCGTGCCGCTGCCAGATGACGCCGCCTGTCTTTCCTCGATGCGGGTTATGGGTCGATAATGAGCCAGACTGAGAGCATCATTCCGGGAGAAGATGTATAATTTGTTAAGAGGATCAAAAGTCAAGCGTTTTCCATTTTATCCATCTCATTTTCAACCAATCACGAATGCAGATAGCTAATCAGGTTAAAAACAACGTTGTATCTTCTCCATCCATCTGGGCAGATTAACCAGGCTCGCTCTGGGGTCGACAGAGACTGATAAGGGAGAGTTGGACGGATAGTGGAAGGAGGGAAGGACCCTATACCGCCGTGGCCCACCATGACAGATTGCGTTACATGCTGAGATGGGAGGAGGGCTCAGCGGCGGCGGTGTCCTCCTCTTAGAAGTGCCCGTGTCCTGCTCTCCTTCTGCAGGGCATTCCTCACACACCGAGTCCAGGGAGTGGCCAACGTCAGACGATCCTCTTTCTACTTCACACACCGCCGACAGGGCTGTCGTCAGTGGGCTTTACCAGCGGTGTCTGTGAAACCCGAGAGTGGCTGGACAGGCCTCATATCGGGGGGGGGGGGGGGGGCAAGAGCGAGGGAGGGCAGCTTTAGTGCTGTTGAAGAAGTAATTCATGCCCCTGGCAGTGGGGGACCGTGGATCGCCACAAGGCTGCTTGAGTGTGAGGAAAGGCAACCCGCCGTCTCTGAGAGGATCAAGTTTCCTCACAACTTGTTGCCCGATGCTAAATAAACTCTGGCATGCAGTGTTGACACCTGATCTGGACTGAAAGGGCCCGCTGGAGAGATTCTCTGCACCCACTGTGTCCCCTGCTCTTTCAACTCCACAACCCCCCCGCCCCCCGCCCCGCTCCTGCCCGGACCACGTCCCTGGTATGGACACCCTCCATGGGCCCCTAGTGGACCGCCACGCTCATCGTTGCTAATGAGGCTCTTAAGGGACAGTCTGGGGCCTTGTAGGCCTGGGGATGTAAACAGGAGGTCCCTATAGCTACTGTGACAGAGGGAACCTCCCTCCTCCGTCTTAGTGTGAGCTGGTGTGTGACAGCTGTCCATCGGCCCTGTTGTCTGAACCCTCAACTGAAAGAGACAAAGGAGGCAGGGTTTACACTGAATAATACAAGTGGAATCTGACATTGATACTAAGGAGCTTGACATTATCTAAAACTGTCAGACCACATCCTTTATATGATATCATGTTTCATTTAAGAAGCCAAAATCATTTTCAATCTTTGGTTTTGGAACTTTATTTTGGAGAGTGACCATTTCAGGAAGTTCACCTGCATAAGAGGATAGATAGATAGATAGATAGATAGATAGATAGATAGATAGATAGATAGATAGATAGATAGATAGATAGATAGATAGATAGATAGATAGATAGATAGATAGATAGATAGATAGATAGATAGATAGATAGATAGATAGATAGATAGATATTTATTACTATAAACAGGATTAACCAAAGCCATTAAAACCTTGACCTCTTGAGCGCCTGGAGAAGTGAGAGCTGCTGGCATCAATTATTCAACTTCACTGAATAGGATATGAGTATTTTACTCTTCTTACAACAGAAACCTGATGAGCTGGCAGCCTGAGAGAGAGAGGTCCACACAGCCTGCCATAAATTTATCATAACACAGAAATTTAGCAATCAATATCACATAGCCCAGTGAAGATCAAGCTAATGCACAGGCTGGACTGGCCTTGTTAGCTCAGAGACTAACGGACTGGGGAGGAGAGGCCGGGTACCAAGTGGAAGCGGAGGAAGAAATCAATGGCTCCATCCTTCATCCAGGTATGCAGCGCACCAGTAACGATGCCTGCTGCTGCTTTCACTGTTTGCCTCCACAAACAAGCAGATATTTCAGTCCACAGCACAGACAATATGTGAAACACACACAAGAAAATGTAATTTAATTGTAGTTAAGGTCAGTGCTATTGGCTGAGAGATCAATCAATCCTCATGGCCATTAGGAACTGAAGGTACAAGCTATCCCGCCTGGTGTGACGTGACATTTAACGTCAATGTCTCTCCCATTCTGCCATTGTATCGCTGTAGGAGGATCCCTTTAGTTTTGAACAGCACCGCTATAGGCTACGTGGGCCTCTGGGTGCTGTGTCGGTGTCAGCTCCAACAATCCTGCCTGCGACCCCCGAGACGCCTTCAGATCTTTGGAGAGTCACTTCAGTTGAGGATTAGGATTTGGGTGCAGGAGGAATTTAGCACAAAGTGACAGCTCTTTTTTTGTTTCAGCAAGAAGTGAAATGGAAAACGACCACATATAGAGCTGAGAGAGAGAGAGAGAGAGAGAGAGAGAGAGAGAGAGATTAAAACACCAGAGGGCCTCTCGTTCTCTGCTCAGGATGTTGTTCACGTTGTTGACAGGCCTTTTAACCTCCCTGAGCTCATTCTGTGAGGTCTCTTTGGGAGCTCACTTTGGGTTGCTACTCTGCGTAGTCTCCATTCAGCCTCTATCCAGTTGAGCAGTTGCATTATTTATGAGTGTTGCGGCTGTTATTGTGAGTCCCTTATTGAGTTTGTTGATACCTCATCATGGAGCAGAAATAATGGGGGGACAATAAATCGAAGTGCTGTCAGCAGCCACTTGAGAGAACAACATGTCAGGTTTCTCTCCCCCAGAAACCGACGACATTAGATCCTTCTCTGCATGTGATCTGTTTTTCTTTTGTACAGGTCCAGGTTGGCCTTGAGACCTATTTCACACTGGATTAGATTCCATTTCAAGCCTTATACCCCCCCAACCCTAAATTGGGGACATGATCTAAGGTTAAACCTCAGGATGCCTTTCTCAGCTTTTGTCATGGATCAGTTCTAAAGCAAATGTGACAGAAGTTTGCTTTCGGAGCATAAATTATGTTGGCTCGAGCCAAACGGCTTGAGTTAAATTACAGACTGCAATCAAATTGTTTGAAATGGATCCGAGTACGCCGTTGTAAATCAAAGGATGTATTGCTCTTGAAAGGTTCAATCAAATGGGAGGAGTCTCCAATGTCACATGCAAGCCGGACATGTAACAGCCTCTCCTCCCTCTCGTCAATACAGATGCCTTCACACCCGTACGACACACAACAGATTCATGCACATACACACACACACACACACAGACACATACGTGATTCAGTTGTCTGTTCGGTAAACATGAGAAAACACACGCATGCACACGCCTGACCACCTTTTGCAGCTGGCCTTGAAATCTTTAGCAGACTTCTCCTGACGTGTCTTGAAGTAGCCAGCTGTACATGTAAAAGCTGCGAGCCCCTCATCAGCTAGTGTACTTCCAGATGTGAATGCAGGTCAGTCACTCCATCTACACGTATATATACACACACGGAGGCCTCAAAACGTGCGTTTGTTTCAGGGGATATCGGAACAGGAAAAGCGTTTAGGGGAGCGTTACCCCATCCCGAGCGTCTCAGCCTCACCGGCTCACCTCATTACAGTCTCTCCATAACATGCAACATCTGTAAATGACAGGGAAGGATTACACGCAACCACAAATGGAGGGTAATGACATTTCTGTGACACTGTGAAAGCATAGCAGTGTGATAGCGCTTTAGTACCATTGAAACACGTGAAAGTACTACGGTAACTTCATAACTTCAGGTCTAGTTGTCCCCTGGTTTTAGAAAGAGGAGTATTCCAAGGACGTCTCCTGCAGCCTGACTCTGTTACCAATTAGCTGTGTGTCCTGTTGCTGAATCAATATGAACCCTTGTCCGGTAACACCTCATCACGCTAACCTTCCAGTCACACTACATTAGCCATTCCTCCATGAGGCCACCCTATGGAACAAGCCCACTCCTGCTCTGACCCCTCGCCACCAGCCCGTGCAGCTTTCATGTTCTCCCACTCTTTTGCAGCGGCTGAAAGACCAGAGAGTGATAAAAAAAAAAAAAAGATTCAACTCTGAGATATCTTGGCCATGGAGGGACACAAGTGTGTAAATTGAAGAGGCTGGCCAGATGTTTCTCACATCAGATGAGATTATTTCCCTCCTTATCAGCAAATTTCACATAGTAATGGAGCATAAGATGATGTTGGCTTATCCTAAGATTAGAAAGTGACTGATGAGATGCTTTTATGTAGTAAAATAAAGTATTGTTGGTTACATCATATGGTTTGACCAAATTAAATTGTGTCTTTCTCCTAAATCGCTCAAGTCTACTTTATTTTATGTTGCAGAACTTCTCATGTATTGTCCCTTTGACATGAATCTGGCTCAAGTAGACTGTTGTCCTGTTGGACATCGATCAGCATTGCTCCCAGGGAAATAATTACTGCAGTGGCTCATTTCTCATTAACAGTGGTTTTGCTCTGGGGCTGTCTAAGGTGCTGCCTGTAGGGACTTGGTAACAAGCTTGAGGACCCTCTCAGTCCAGCTCTCCCGCGGAGTGGCATGTGGATGATTGTGCCACAAAAACCAGAGGGGTCCTTCAGGCCAGGCTGGCTTCATTAGTACCTTCAAGATGTATTGCTGCCTCCCGCTCTGCCCTCAGGTCTGTTATGGCTGAGAGGAAGTTGGAACAAGACTTGTGTCAAATATACTGTCAGCGTGCTAAACAGGAACAGCTTGGACACAGCCGGGTGACAGACAAGAGTCCCACTGAGCCCAGGAAAGTTTGCTCAAAACGACAGGAAGTCAGCGCCTTCCTTCCAAATAAAACGTCTTCTTATCTGTAGAAAAATGAATCTCGGTTTCAAGGATTACCAAAGAACCTAGTTAAAGTTACGGAGGAAATTGTAACCAGAGGACTATCTGACCCAACTCATCAGTAAGAGTGCAGCGCCTTGCTGTGCCAGTAATAAAGTCAAGACAAACTCTACTGAGTGAACGGTTGTGTTTGTGGTTCCTCTGTGTAAAGCAATGTACCAATGCCCTCTGATCATGGCTTCACAATGCAATTTAAGGATTAGTGGTCACTGGATACACAAACCATTGCAATGCAGCTTGGATGATATCACACCATGACAGAACAGTTGCTGTCCTATATATCTGTACCTATGATCTCTACTGAGTAATCCAGATGCCCTCGCTCCAACCTGCCTCAGTGTACCTATCCCCCAAGACTAGAATTTCACTCTGAAGTACGGGAAGTATTAGATGACCTGAGACTAACTCAAAGAAGCTGTGGAATTTGTCAACATGGATATGCATCGATGCTCCAGGGCTGGTCTGAATCAGTCCGCTGGAGTCTCCATTCATTAAATACAAAGAAGGACAATACTGAGTCAAAGCCAGTGCTGCTATCTCACCACATCTTATTGTAGCTCACAATTACTCTAGATCTCTTTTTGATTATTTATTTACACGCAGCTGGTAGATACCACTTGTATCTGTTCCACCATATGAGATGAGTCTGCGCTCATCTGGACAAACTTAAACTGAAGCATGAAGTGAAACCTTGGGTGAAGCCGGATCACCCAGGTGTCACACCTTTGTCTCCTTAATTTCCTCTGCAGTGCACCCTTGTGTTCTGTGTCAGACTGCTTCATGTCTCCCCCTCTGTTGGCCAGGCGCCTGATGAGGTCCAGATGTGGTCCAGATGAGGCCCATGTCTGAGGCAGGGCCCTGAGAGGAGCTGTTGAGGGCTGCCATTGGTTCTGCTCACATTGATCTCTGACATCTATTGTGGACCAGGGATGAACAAAAACCTGAGTGGATATAGAAACAAGCTGTTTTTACCAACATAACATAAAAGAAAACCTTCAGTGCAACCTTCAAGGGGTCTTGGTTGGTTGGTCTTGGTCCAATGTGTACTTGTATTAACATGAATAGTTCTCTTGCTGATACACTACTAAGGTCCTGAACAGGTTCGGGAGTGTCTGTGTAGCTTTGCCTCTAAAGCCTTTACGAGCCCTTGTAGCCACCCAGACGCAGACCACAAATCATACCCAATATGTTGTTATGCCACGAGTTTAAACAAAGTTCATACATTTATCCAACCACGCAGCAGTTATGTTACACTTACTGTCTGACGCTTCAAAGTGGGCAGCCACACAGCCAGGCCAACTGTGCCTTTATAGCTATAACGGCAATGCCATTTCCAATGTCACCCAATGGCATGATGGGGGAAAGGGGGATTATGTGTTGGTGCGTGTGTGTGTGTGTGTGTGTGTGTGTGTGTGTGTGTGTGTGTGTGTGTGTGTGTGTGTGTGTGTGTGGTGGTGGTGGGGGGGCTTATGATGTAAGCATGTGTAAACTGTGACTCATTCCTAGGAGGGCTCACCATGGCAACAGCTGCATGTTGTCAGATGTTGACTAGAGATTGGACAGATGTGGCAATTTGAAGGATGCTGGAGATTAAGCCTGCAGTGGCGTGATCACAAGTGTTTTGCTGGCGTACATTGCGAAGGTGCATACATTTTGGTATTGCAGAGGAGATATAGGCGGTGAACAAGTAAAAAAAGTAGCCTTACTTTTTTTGCGTATTACATATTTTGCACAAAAACGGTCCCATCATCAGCATCCCATTAATGCATGTGTTCACTCTCTCTCACCTCTTCCCATTAGGTCTTTGTAAATGTATAAATCAGAAGTATAACTTTCTCAATAATGCAACACAAGCTGACCCACTTTCTAAAGCAGCTGACATTCTGTAGGTGTGAGGTTCAATGTTGTGGAAATAAAACCCTGTTCACGGGTTCAGGTCGTGCACGCTTCAATTCACTGGAATTCAATAAGCGCTCACCCTATGTTTTGGCAAAGGGTTCGATCTGCCCCATAACCACCCAGGAAGACTTCATCAGGCAGTAAAACTTTACAGGAAATAATCTCAACCTCTGACCCATGCCAGAATTATTGGTCTGTTGAGAAGTGTCGGAAATGCGTAAAGGTTCACCTAAATGCCACGTGAGCTCCTGACGCTCAGGCCTCAACATCCGTGGGAGGCTCCGTCTGTGCTGAGGTCTTTTGAGAGGGATTACAGAGACAGAGATATGGCTAATTGTTCATAATTCCTGTGTGCTAAATTAAATGTGTCTCAAGCTATTGTGTCAATGAAACGGATCATACGACAAAAAGCCATTTTACAGAATTGAGGATTATCCCATGTAGCAGGAAGACCACCATGATTTATCCAATCATTTTTTTCTTTGTGAAATGTTTGACGTAAAGACATGAAATAAAAGCCTCAGCCCCATGCAGCAGCAAGATGAGGAGAACACAACTGAAATGATGGTTGGGGCTCTACAGGCCCCACTGAAAATATTCCGGTGGTTTTCCACTGGGTTCATGGGTAATGGATGTGGTTTCTGTTGGGTGCACTATTGTCTGGTTTCTGTAACGAATAGTGTGGGAAAGTGTTAGTGATTTTGTTTGTGTTAACCATTTGTGGTGTAATGCAGGGCTCTTACTAAGGTTTGTATATGTCTCTATGTTCAGTCTATCACCAGGAAGGACAATGGAGAAAGTGCTCTGGTGCAGTCCGTATTTTAGTCAACACCAAAATAAACCACGCTCAGCAGCAAACTCATACACATAGCACCGGTGCAAGAATGCTAGGGCATGATCAGAACAGAGGGTCAAGGAGGTAGTAGCCGAAGGTGACGAGATGGTGACACATTCCTTGTACGTAGCCTCATGTAGCACGGGTTTACAGCTAATCTAAAGCACCAGGCATGGCGGTCCAGCCCCTCAGCCCTCTGTTTAACATGTCAGTGTGGTGGACAAGGGAGAAGAAAATTAGGGTAGGCCAGGAGAAGGCCTGTTCCACTCGAGAGAGAAATGCCAGCTAGTACTGCTCCAGCCACTTGACCAGATCTGGGGCACCTGGGTGAGTTCGCTCAGGTCAGTCACGGGGCCGGTCAGCTCTGTTAAAGCTGGTATAGAGTGCCTGTAGTAGTCAACCAACCCCAGAAACTGCCTAACATCCTTTTTGGACTTGGGCCTAGGGTAAGCCACAATGGCTGCTGTGTTATCTATCTGAGGGTGGACTTGCCCGAGAGTGGACTTGCCCTTCTGCCTCGAGGGCACCAGTACAGCCCTCAGGTGCTGCATGTATGCTACTTCCAGCTGTCACTAGAGATGATGATGTTATCTCAGTAGGCAGCAGCATATGAGCCATGAGTTTGCAACACCCGATCCATGAGTCGTTGAAACGTGGACAAGGACATTTTTTCTTTGGACATCTGTGAGAAGGGAATCTGTCAGTAGCCCTGCCAGTAGGCCCCATTGGTCAAATCCAGTAAAAGCAAACTGTGTCGCCAACCCTAGGCATTGGATAGGCATTGAATCTGGACATCATGTTTATAGTGCCGTCAGGTGTGAGCATGAGTACAATGGGGCTACACCAGTAGTTGTGTGACTCTTCCATCACTCCCATTTCCAGCGTTGCTTTCAGACAGCATTAACAGCTTTTCGACTGTGTTCTGACAAGTGAAAGGGGCGGGAACATGTCTGCAAAATGCTTTTGGCTTGCAGCTACCTCGGCTCTCTGGCCCAGTGAGAGATGCTCATCCCAAAGGAGTTGGGATTGCTCCATTTTGGAACCTTTGGTCCTAACTCATCTTTTAACCATGGAGGCCAGGGGTACCTCCCACATTGCAAATGACAAAGAGTCCAGCCATTTATCTCAGTTCTGGCTATCCTTGTGTAAGAACTTATAAATCATCGCTTTGAGCCTGTGTCTTGTCTTGTCCTTTGTGACCAGTCAGTCATTGGGTTATGATGAGCTTTAAAGTATCAACAACTGGATAACCTCCCGGTGGTGTGAGTGTCACGTTTCATTCTGTATAATCTGTCTATTATCAATAGTATATTTGGGCATGTTGGTGCTGTGTCAGGTCTCACCTTCAACCCTTACCACTTGGTTAAAGGTGCACTGCAAGGTGTTGAGACTGTTTGAGAGGAAAGTTCCCCATGGGAAGGACGGGCCGGGCTGCCAACCCTCCCCCCCCGACTCAGGCCTTCTCTGTGACTTTCCATCAGTCCCAGATGAAACAGCGTCACAACTGAGCGCTGAGTGAAACATATACCACCCTGCCTGTCGTGATCCCCTGTGCATTCTCTCATCAATTTTTTGAATCTAGGCCAATCTGTGCCCGATATGATGGGATGCAAACCGCAGTCTTTACTCTGCGTTAATTTTGTTTTGTTGAGGACAATTATGTTGAAATACAGTCAACAACAAACACTTTATATATCTGAAACTTGATGAAAACCATACTTACGAACTTCGAAAAACAATGGCTAGAGTAAATTATTTTGCATTTCTGTCAACAAGATGAAAGTTAATAAAGAGACTAATGGGCATCAAATGTGATTACGCTGTTCTTTAAATTAAATTGTATACAGCCATGTTTTGTCTTCAGATGAAGATCATGAATGCACACTAAAGCTCACCATCTTCCGTTTCTCCCTTCACCACATCCCAGCTCAACTCACATACTATAGTGAGTGTTTCTCCTTGGTACACAGAGGTGTCCTGTAAACTGGGATGGTTTAATAGTCCTATTACAACCAATAATAATGTTACAGAATATAAAGAAAAAATGATGAAGAAAAACAAGATGACTTAAATGATTGTGACAAAAATTACACTACATCATCCAGATATTTCCCTAAACCAAACCTAAAGGAAAATTAAAATGGAGTAAATTTGTCTAAAACTAATAAACATTTGAGTCAAAACTAAAACTAAAATGAAAGGTCAAATTGCTACCAAAATTAACAATGATGTACTGCTGATTAAGTCATGAAGAACAACTAGTTTCGTCACAGTGTTTAAACAGAACATGTGTGGATCATATGGTTGTATATTTTTTCTTCATGCAGCAGCACTGGATAATATATGAAACGTTAAAGGACTCCATTCTCTGGTTGAAGCATGGAGGAAGGGGTTTGCATGTTTCCTGTGTCCATGATGCGTTTAGTCCCTGTTGTACTTACATGCACAGGGCCAGCGGTGACTCTTCATTGGCTTTGCAATGTTATGTTTGGCACCAGAGTCAGAGAAACTTGATCCTGCGCTGTTCTTTTATTTGACCTGAGGAAAAGAAAATTACCCATTCCCTTCAGGGCAAAATCTTTAGGAAAAAGGTCTGTGCTATTGTATTAACAGCTCGCAGGAACTCCATGTGAGTTCCTGCAATTCAAATATCTGTATTCAATTCATTCAGCTACAGCCACAACTATGTCCACATACCTTATTAACAGCAAATACCTGCCTACATGCTCTCAGTACGCAGCCTTCAAATTCCATCAGCACATACAGTATAATGCAATCAACCTTGATCAATGTTGTCTCCGATAGCAAAGCGTGTTTGTTATTGAACACCCAGAGAATCCAGGTAGATTTCTAAGGCGGGAGGAGCGGAGAGAAGAAATGTAATGATAATTAACGGCTGTCACAGGACACGGAGAGGATGCAGCTACGATTACAGCTGACACATAAATTGCTGTGTAATTTCAGATGCTAGGCGTTTTCCGTAGGAGCAGGTCTCCTCTTGTACCGCCTGACAGATGAGATTCAAATAGAAGTCGAGGCCAGGGGGGATAACACGCCATTGTTGAACCCATTTGATATGCCAAGGACACGGATGGTCCAGCCACATGCAGAACAGTATATCTAACACTTTCTAGGATTTCGGGAGGAAGCGGTGAATCACAAAACAAGCTCTCAGAAAACACCGACACCATTGTTCTCTGGAGGGGAAGTTCACGTTGCAATATCAGGTCTTAGCTCTGCAGATCCTAGAGATATTCTTGCACACGTTGGATAATTGGTACGTTTCAAATTGACAGTAACTTTGCATAGCAGACATTACATTACATTACATTACAGGCAGTTAGCAGACACTTATCCAAAGCAACTTACAATAAGTGCATTCAACATAGGTAGGTAGAGAACTACTAGTCACCAGAAATCGTAAGTGCATTTCCTTCCTAAACAAGCATCTAAGTGCAGAACCAGTGCTGAGGTGAAAGTGCAATAAGTTATCTACCTACTTTTTATACAACAAATGAGACAAATAAGTGAAGCAAATAAGCAAGAGCTAAGAGGAAGGGTCAGGGTAATGTTTCTTATATAGTATATTTATTCATTTTTGGCAAAAGAGAATGTTCTTAGTTATTGATTGTAGAGTTGTCAAGCTTATTTGAAGAAGACACTTATTGGAGTGTGTGTGTGTGTGTGTGTGTTGCACAAATAAGCAGAAATTCTAGTGTGAGGTTCATTCATGGTCAGTGATTAGTCAAATACGAACACACGCTGCCCTTGAGAAGGCCTCATCAAGTTCCTGCATTTGATTTATGCTGGAACAGCTGCAGAGGTGGCGTGCCGGCGAGCCAGGCCCCACACAAATGAGAACACAAGCACAAAGGTGGGTGCGTTTTCTGGCTCTGTAACACAATCCTCCCCTGCCGAACCACCACCAGATATTATGATCCATGAAGGTGATTAGGTTCACATCAAGAGGAAGACAGTGGGAGTCCTAGCTTGTCGGAGACGGTCCAACAGACAACTGATGATCCCCCGGGTTCCTGACTCATGAGCTCCATTAGGTGGCTAACAGCTCAGTGTGACTGCCGTGACATTTTGATCAATGGTGCCAGAGACCTGTTGGAATAGCTGTACAGAATTGAAACAAATCCATGAAAGTGATGGCTGTCTGAGAGATCACAGCTGTGACCTTGATGTAAACTCCAGACAATCTCAGACATGCAGGTCGCAAGAAAAGTTCAAGAGAAAACACAGAATGCAAAGAAATATACAGATTTTGTTGTTGTTGATGATGTACGTGTCACTGTTGTAACAAGTGCCGTCTTTTGGGGATAATTATCCAAAATCGCTTCCAGTTTTTAAATGAAGTTACAAATGGCAGCTTATCACTGTTTTCAAAAAACATCACCTTCTCCAGAAACGAGACAACAGTGACACGTCAACATTTATTAACATTTATTATGATTAACTTTATTGTGTTATATAACAGTGGAAAAGTGGAATTACAAGGTTTTCATGTGACAGAAGCATTATGTGAATTAAGAATTAAGATACATACAATCCATAAGTTTATGTTCTTGACTCTATGATTAGATTATGATGTGCAATTACACTACACTAACTGTGCACATGTCAGAGTAATCATGGTAGTCCAAATGTGAACATTCATGACAAATTCTCATGCATGATATAGTTGAATGTGGTAGCCAGTGTCTAGCAGTTTATTGGGATTGGTATTCTCTGTGTGCTTGGAATAGACAAAGTTAAGGTCAGCTACACGCATGACCAGATCCAGACAGTCCTTTGTAGGGAAACACGTATGGTGCAAAAGGCCCACACTCGACCGAAGGTGCTAGCCTTGGACAGTTTTTGTCTCTCTGGCAGTACTGATTTGCTGTCCAATATGATGTATCCCCAACCACCTTCCTCTGATGATCACCCTCACTCTCACCGTTGTCCTTCAAGGGTTTACAGTCCCTTGAGAGATCTGGGCAGGAGACAAGGGGCCATTACTGTCCTCATTACCTCTCCTGGGCTCCTCGCCTTGCCTTGCAGGGCTGTCAGGGCTGTATGACCAGGTAGAGGGTGTGTGGTCCCTGATTGGACCCCCCACTGTGCGATTTATGGTGGACTGCGTTGTGGGGACACGCAGGCCCCTCTTGTTTGAGTTGAAGTTGGTAGACTTGTTCTTGTGAAACATCAGATACCAGAGATACTGTCTTTCATTTCTCACTTTGTGAGGTTTCACAGTGAAAATAGTTAGCGTTATGACAAGCAGAGGAGTGCTGAAAAGAGTAGGAAGGATAAGAGGCAAGAGACACTTTTGACACTAATGAGGGAGAAAAGGTTTGGAACTGAAATAGACAAGATTGAATCAGCCCGAGATTTCAAAGGTAAAGTTCTCACAACAGATGCAAAGGGACAGAAACAACTTGAAAGAAGCTCTCAGCGCATTTACACTTCTGAACAAAGATATTCAGTGATGGACAGGAGGGCTAATCAGGAGTGACAGCAGCGCCTAAAGAGATGCTTAGCTCAGTGGATTCCTCTCTGGCCCGTCGTAATTGCTTTTAACTCTTGGAGCCATAATGGTCTCTTAACATTTAAGAGAAAGAAAATGACATAGTGGAATATTTGGAACAGAACTTATTTCCCCTTGTTATATAATAAGTCTCTTTTAAAAGGTTCAGGGTTTTTGGATCAATATATTCAGTTTCTTACACCGACTCTCTGCCATTTGTGTTTGATGCTTTGGTTTGAATGTCATGGCGTTATGCAGCTGCAGTTCTACAAAGCCACACCAGCCACACACGGTTTGGATGGTGTTATATTTACACAAAGTGAAGATGTTACATTGACACAACCACTTATTACACATTTGTGGTTTTGTACCTAGGAGATATTTTTACCTGCAGGCATAAATATGTTAATAGCATTTAGAGGAGGCTATTATATAATTTTCTTCTGTGTTGTATCAGTTGTCTGGTTCACAGGTATCTCTTCAGACACTCTAAGTAAAGTCTTTTCTTGTCAGCAACATGTTAAGGAATCTGTCCCTTTTCACACGCCACTATCAGCAATGGTCTCATCCTGGCTCCTAGAAAGACACTGCTACCATTAATACATTTATGGCGCAAAGGTGAGTATGATCATCGGCATAACAGAGGAAGTTAATGCCAAATTTGCAAATGATGTCACCAAGTGGTAACATATAGATAGAGAATAGTAGTGGCTCTAGGACAGAGCCTTGTGGTACACCAAAGTCCATATTGCAACACTCTGAGGTCATGTTGTTGATGCGATGTGATCTATCAAGTAGATAGGACCTAAACCAAGAAAGTGCTGATCCCCAGATACCAATATAATTTTCAAGACTGTTCAAGAGCATTGTATGATCAATTGTGTTGAAGGCTGCACTCAGGTCAAGCAGCAATAGTGCTGAGGTTGTGTTGGAGTCAATAGCTAACAGGAGATCATTGACCACTCTTGTGAATGCAGTTTTAGTGGAGTGGAAAAATCTAAAGTCAAATTGAAAGGGATAAAATAGGTTATTTTTAACAAGAAATCCATAAGTATTTTGGAGAGTACTTCGCAATCAAGGTTTGGTTTTTTCAATAATGACTTGATCACACCCATTTTAAAGGCGTAGGGCACAGTGCCAGTGGAGAGTAACCGATTGATCATGTAGAGAATGGAGGGTCCTAGGATAGGGAAATGTTATTTAAACAGTTTAGCAGGCAGAGGGTCTAGCATGCAGGTTGTGGGTTTAGACGACAGAATGAACTTGGTGAGGGTGTCTAAGGAAACTGAATCAAACTGTGAGAAAAGACATTCAGCCTGGGAAACACCTCTAATCAGCGTGATTTTCTGAGTAAAAAATACATGAAATCATTCACAGAAAACAGAGAGCTATCAGAGGGGGAGGGATTACTTGTTAGCTTAGCAACAGTGTCAAATAGAAACTTTGGGTTGTTTTTATTTGCACTTTATTTCCACACTAGTGCAGAACCAGAGCCCTTTTACTGGAGGGCGTATATGTTTAATTTGACCACCATGCCCCGTATGAGGACATGGGTCTGAGCCTTGTCTCGTAGATGTGATTAAGGTTAGGTTTAGGCGACTAAAACATTAGTTAAGGTTAGGTAAGGTTTTGGTCATGTTCAAATAAGAAAAACTGAAATTAAAACTTCAATCACAGTAGAAATTTCTTTGCATGAGTTGGGAACTGAACCCCAGTGCCTGGATCTCCATGCCCTTACCTGCAATTTCAATGTCAAACTACTGTCTGTTAGTCTAGTCTGGTCTCCTCCATAATCCTTTCGCAAAACCTATTTTTTTCACTTTTCATGCACATTTTAAGGGTATTTTAAGACATTGTGCTCATTTACAACATTTTGGGAGAGCAGGCTGATGACACAATGCTTTTATAGTTTGAGTATTATTGGTACTCTTGTGTGAAATGCTTTGATTTGCAGAACAACTCAGGGTTCAGAATTCTTGTCACGACTGTTTTGCTTTTGAACTACCATGAAAAGACAAAGGCCCTTTCGGTTAACAGTCATCCAAGCTGTCTGATCTCATAGAATATATCAATTGAGAATGTTTTTCTTTTTCTGCTTCTCATATGTGCTGAAGAGTTGGCATGTAGCATGAAAGAACTGCTGAGATCAGCACAAAGGAGTTCTTTGACAGGCCCTCATATTATGACTCTTCATGGGGACTCTATTTATGGGGACATTGCCTCATTTAGTGTCAAGACAACGGTGATTGATTAATCTGACACTATTTGTTTCGCTTCAGGTCATTTGATTTTCCAAAGATGTCAGTAAGTATATTCCTCATTTCACTTTAACCTTCACTCTATTTCTTTGAAAGGCATAGGATATTTAAGCCTTCTTCTTCTGTGGTTGATTGTCATCCACTAGATCAGTAAATCTTTTTCCTGTTGTGGTGTGGAGGACAGCTAACCGCCATGAGGTCAGGTGTGACATGAGCCGTCGAGCATCCACCTTTGATATCCAAAGGAACCCACTAACCTATGAAAGAAAAATACCACATGTGTGCATGTGTGTGACGACACATACACACACAGATTCACAAATACGCACACATGAAATCATACATCTTAACTCCAAAGCTAAATATGAACAATACATAAACATATTGACTAATCCTGGATTACTTCAGACAGCCTTAGTGCAGATATACCTCGAACAGGTCATGGGAGTCCTCAGAGAGCAGAGCAGACAGATTAGGAAGTAATCTCCCACTCTATTGATCACAGATGACGGAGAGACAAGACAAAGTATTGAATCAATCATGTGGTTCATTTTTTTTATCTTGTTCAATACCGCCTCTGTCTGATGATGTCAGAAAGTCAGTTGAATGGTTTTGATTCTGAAACCGCAATTTTAAAGTAATGGGTAAATGCACGGCTTTCACTAGGTCTATTACCAAGATCACTGTTTTACCAGGGCTTCCAAACAGCAGGATATCTTGTGGAAATTGCAGGTTTGTTGCAATCCCAGTGCAGCCATATAACCCTTGAAAAAAGCCTGAAAACAATGAATGATGGTTAATTAATTCTCTCCTGAACATAAAAATCTTCTGAAGAAACCAAAGACATCAGTTATACTGCAAGACCACTGATCTCCACACATAGCATACATGTAGATATGTAACGGGTGAATGTTCATTGAGACTTTGATTGAATGACAAGGGGGCGGGACTGAACGCTGTTAGTGGGTGTGTGTGTGTGTGTGTGTGTGTGTGTGTGTGTGTGTGTGTGTGTGTGTGCGCGGTTTGTGTGACACTGTTACAGGTGCGCTTGATTAGCTGCTGATGAGACGATTGGTGACGGGAGAAGCTAGAAAAAGACCAGCAGCGTCCTTGAACGAGGCTTTTTGTTCTTCTAACCGTCAGCAACAGGACCGGGAGGGGTGGTCAGAAGGGAACGAGCCCGACGAGATCACCCACACGACGAAAGTGAGATTGACCCACGCACGCTATTCCCCTGTTTCTGGAGAGTAGCCTAAACTCCCGACCTCCCGAGTGAGTGGGCCGAGCCCGACGCAAGTTTATTTTAGTGTTGATTCTCTTCGCTCTCTCTACAGTTTCGAGATCGCCTGGACCACCGGAGACGGCGAGACTCTAGGTGTGCCTGGACCACTGGAGACGGCGGGGCGACGAAAATAACCAATTACACCCCCTATTCTTCTAGTAACGCCTTACCAGTGGATAGCCTGGTGTCCAGGACTGTCATCGGTGGGACTGTAAGACTGAGGCCCACACGCTCGGCTGCTGGGACCTGGGACTAAGGATCAAGTGAACTAACAGACTATTGAGACTGGATACCTTGAATGTTCACTGGGTCGTGAGTAGTGCTGGACTCTTCCCCTAGTTTTAAACAACACGTAGTTTTCCACAGAGTGAATTATGGTGTGATTGGTAGACAGTTTGCCTAGTTTTATTTATTTAGTATATGGCTGCTCGTAGTGCTATTTCCCATATTTTCTGTGTTGGGTGCTATTCTATGCTCTAATCCATTGTAGGGTTGCCGCCCTTGTTTGAGTGTATCACTCTTTATAGCCTATTTGCCGTGTTGTTGCTGTGTGAATTAGGTTTGAACATTTTGGGGGTTTGTTGTTCTCTTTCACGTTTGATGTGAGTAATTCTGTGGATGTTTGCACAAGTGTGTTATTGGCGGCATATTTTGTATTAGAGTATATGTAGCCGTGCCCAGATATAGTCTCCCGTTTGTTGGTTAGTAGTCCACTCACTTGTCAATCCCCCTGTGGCCAACTAGTGTTTGGTCATTCTAAACTTATACTGCGTCCAGCCATTAGGCGATTCTAATTGTGACTGTTTCTGTGCCATACTGTCTAGTGGGAAAGTATTTGTTGCTACATTTCTATTTTTATGAATGTGTTGTTTTTTTAAATAGACGTTAAATAAATTCTTAAGTTTTATAAAGAAGTCTCTCTGTTGTCTGTGTGCCTCAAGGATCATTAGTTACCCTGCTTCGAGCGCAATGATCAAAATTACAGTTCCTTCAAATTGGAGCTGCTGGCGTTGAAATGGGCCGTTACTGAAAAATTCAAAGACTACTTGTGGGGAGCAGAGGTCACGGTCTTTACGGACAATAATCCATTGGTCCACCTTGACACAGCGAAACTGGGTGCAACAGAGCAGAGATGGGTGGCCCAACTTGCAAACTTCTCCTACGAAATCCGTTATCGGCCAGGAACGGCCAATCGGAATGCAGACGTGCTATCTCGACTTCCAGGGGAAGCAGCTAACCCTGTAGTGCATGTAGCAGGGTGCACCACATCACCAGAGCGACACGTCAGGCCCAGACAGTGGGGAGAACAACAGAGGGACGATTCAGATCTGCAGCTCCTCCATGCCTGTGTAGCAGGATGTACTCATTGGTCCTGGTGACTTTCAGCTGCGTCTCAGCCAATCACTGCGGGAGAAGGCTGAATAAAGGCGGGCCGAGAGCACCTGTCTCCCTCTGCTTGCTGAGGGCTGGGTCACGTTGCTTCCTGGCGTCAGTCACTTCCGCTTCCGTGTGATGGCAGGTAGGCTGTTGGCAGCGGCTGCAGTTTCTCGCATGTTGCCCATCCAGTGCAAATGTTTATTTTGTTTTATAGAAGTTTGCTTGGGTGTTGCTGTCGGCTGCTCACCACTGCGTATGCAGCTCGCTGTTCGTTGCTGGTAGGTGCGCTGCTCCCACGCGTCCCCCCGCTCCACGCCGTGTTGTCCGGGACGGCCTGACCGGTATGTAGTGCAGTGGCCTTAGCTTCCTCCTCCAGCCATTTGTAAATTACTCATGTTGTGTTTGTTATTATTATAGGGCTAAAGACGACCGTGTAACGGCGCAGCGCCGGCTAACGAGACCACTGCTGCTTTGCAAACCTTGAAACTGCTTTGCAAACCTTGCAAACCTTGAACTGCTTTGCAAATCTTGAACTGCTTTGCTTCCAGACTGCTTGCTTTGCTTGGCTAAGTGTTTCTGTCGTTGCCTGGGCGAAGCTGTGGCTCAGTAACGCCAGTTCTTGTTTTATTCAGCCACGTCTTAATGTGTGTGTGTGTGTGTGTGTGTGTGAGAGAACAGTGCGGGAACTTAATTTTGTTCCTTTGACATGTTTGTTTGTTTTTGTTTTGTCCCTTATGGTATATTCGGTATTCTGTTGTAGTACTTGATTTTGTTGCAACTCATAAATAGGATTATTTTGTTAGTTTTGTGTTTATTTTGGTTATTGTGAGTTGCATTTCATTTGTGATTATGTAGATTTTGGGTTAATTTGTTAGTGTTTCATTATAGATTTTTGTAAATTTAATTCTGATCTCTTGTGATTAAGTACGATTCTGTTATTATTTTCATTCTCAACCTGTTCTCTGGTTTTTCCCCATTCAGGTGCTGAGCCTACGGTGGTGGATCGGTGTCCCGGTGGTGGTGTCCCCTTTATATTGTGTTTGCACTTTGACTTTTGTTTCACTTTTTATTATTTGCTTCACGTGTGGTGTTCCTGGGATCCCCCTTTCCTTTGGACCCATCCGTCACAGTAGGTCTCAGCCCTGATTGGTTCCTTCCTTTTCTTTATTTCCCCATGTGAGTGATTTTACTGACAGAATTTTAACCGAACAGTGACCTAGCTAAATAAAATATTTTTGTACAATCGAACTGCCCTCTCTGCCTTCATTGCGAAACGGACCTGAGTGCCTTCCCGTTGGGGTAGTCCATTTAAAGAAGTCCCTGGGTGAAATTCCCAGGGTGGCGTTGTCTGGCAACAATAAATTTAAATTCATCAATACTGCCTTGAAGCATCCCATGCTCGTGTCGCCACAATCTGGCGTTGTCGGCAGGATTTTGCAATTTGAGAGCAGAGACGTGTGTTCGGTTTTGGGTTGTGTTTACTGTAAGTATCTGTCTGATTTGTGTTCTCTTTTTCTTCAAGGCAAAGCAGCAGCTGGTTTCGTGGACCTGCAACGAGCCTTTTCCTTTTCCCTGGTCTCATCCTCTGACGGTAGGGAAAGTCATAGCTGGTAAAGGTTTAGTGATGGAGGCAGAAATGCAGGAACTGAGGGATTTAGTCGCTCAGCTAAGAGCAGATAATGAGAGGCTGAGACAGGAACAGGTAGCGGCCGGGCCTGGCCCTAGTACAGCGCCCTCAGTTTCGCTTCCACCCATCGCTTCTTCCACTGCCAGTGCTCCTTCAACGGAGAGACTGATTTTCGTACCCCGAGACAGAAAATGTCCCACATTTAGGGGAAAGTCAGGTATAGGGTTAGCCGAGTGGCTGGAGGAGGTGCAAGCTTGTATGAGAGCACGCCGCTTGTCTGCATCTGATCAGGCATTCTTCTTATTTGACCACCTGGAGGGGGAGGCGCGTGAGGAAATTAAGTACCGCCCTAGTGAAGAGCGTTTAGACCCAACTAAGATCATTGAGGTGTTACAGGAGCTATATGGGTGTGCAGAGTCATATGTAGCTTTACAAGAGGCCTTTTTCTCCCGACGGCAGCATGAGGGAGAGACTCTACTTGAGTTTTCGCTTGCGTTGATGGGCCTCATGGCGTCTGTGAAGCAGCGTGCACCCGGTGGCATACCCAATGCAGAGGTTTTGTTGCGTGACCAGTTTGTGGAGCATGTGCTGGATGGGTTACTTCGTCGTGAGCTGAAGCAGTTTGTGCGCAGGCAGCCTACGGCTACCTTACTGGAGGTTAGGAGTGAGGCGATCAGGTGGGAACGAGAGGGCTTACCTGGAGGTGTTAGGGGTCGTAGTCATTCTGTCCCGGCTGTCTTCGGTGCTCAGTGTGTGGTCCAGGGCAGCCACCAGTTAGGTGTTAGTCCCCCTCAAACTTCTGAGCTGCGTGAGATGAAGGAAATGCTAAAGTTGCAGCAGGAGCAGTTGAACCAACTGACTCAGAGCATTTCTCGTCTGCAGGGCTCTCACCAGCCTAGCCGAACAGCGTTTCGTGGTCCCATCATTTGTAGGCGATGTCAGCAACCAGGTCACATCGCCAGGGAGTGTGATGGAGCCCGTGTTCCTGCCCGCACTCAGCCTCCCTTGCTGCCCTCTCAGCCAAGTAGGCCGTTTCACTCCACCCAGGTGCCGGAAAACTAGCACCCGCCGAACTGCAGAGTCACAGTTCGGAGGGGGCAGTCACTGGCTCAAGTTCAGGTGCAGGCGATGTGGAAGTGTCCAAGCTCATGTCGTCTTGTCCCCATTTAGGTGTGAGCATGGGGGGGGTTGTGGTCTCTTGCCTGGTAGATACAGGGTCTATGGTGTCGACCATCACTGAGTCTTTTTTTCGCCAGCAGTTTGAGCCCTGGGGCCAAGAGCGGCTCAAATCTAGTCACTGGCTACAGCTCAGAGCAGCTAATGGCTTGGCCATTCCCTACATTGGCTACTTAGAGTTGGATGTAGAGCTCTGTGGCAAGTTGTTGCCAGCCTGTGGGATTTTGGTGGTCAAGGACCCCCCTGGTGGTGTATCTCCGCAGGCTCCTGGCATTTTAGGGATGAATGTTATCCGCAAGTGCTATGGGGAACTCTTTGGGCAGCACGGCTTGGCTTTGTTTGACCTGCCAGTGGTATCTGAGGCCCCCAAGCTTGTCATGCAGGCCCTCCAGAAGTGCCATGAAGCCAGTGTTTCGGCTGATCAGGGAGCAGGGAAAGTGAAGGTACGCGGTAAAAAGGCGTGTCGTATCCCAGGGGGCACGATGAAGGTTGTCGCGGCCACGTGCTCAGAGCACTACTCTGGCACTACTGTGCTCTTTGAGTCCTTAGACTCTGGCCTGCCTGCCGGACTGCTTGTTTCTCCTGCCTTGGTGTCGGTGGTACGGGGCACAGCCTACCTTCCCATTGTGAATGTAGGGTCCTCAGAGGTGTTGCTCTATCCCCATGCGGTTGTTGGGACCTTAGAGGAGGTACGTGTGGTAAGTCTGCCTACTGGGGTCACTGAGGTGCCACCTGTGGTGGCTACAGTGGCTTTTCAGTCCGCTTCCCCACCAGTACAGGATCAGGTAGCAGCCTTGGAGTTGGGTCATTTGCCTGCGGGAGCGCAAGATAAGGTGAGAGCTCTCCTTGGTCAATATAGCTCCATTTTCTCAGCCCACGATGGGGACCTAGGGTGCACTGACCTGATTTCCCACGAGATCCCTCTCTTAGATGATGTCCCGGTGCGGCAACGGTATCGCCGAGTTCACCCATCCGAGTATGAGGTTGTTAAAGACCACATCAATCAACTGCTTGGTGCCCAGGTCATTAGGGAGAGCAGCAGCCCTTACGCCTCTCCAATTGTGCTGGTCAAAAAGAAGGATGGCAGTATTCGGATGTGTGTTGACTATAGGCTCCTGAATGGTAAGACCAGGAAGGATGCCTTTCCATTGCCCCGCATTGACGAGTCGTTAGACGCCCTAACCGGAGCTCGTTGGTTTTCCACCATGGACCTGGCCAGTGGGTACCATCAGGTCCCTGTGGCAGAGGCTGATCGTTCCAAGACGGCCTTTTGTACCCCCTTTGGTCTCTTTGAGTGGAACCGCATGCCCTTCGGGCTTTGCAACGCTCCCAGCACCTTCCAGCGGTTGATGCAGCGGATTTTTGGTGACCAGCAGTGCCAATCCCTGCTGCTCTACCTGGATGACATCGTGGTTTTCTCCTCTACCATCGAGCAACATCTGCAGAGGTTGGGTGTGGTGCTGGGGCGGTTGCAGCACGAAGGGCTAAAGGTGAAACTTAATAAGTGTGCCTTCTTCCAGCAGGAGGTGCGTTACTTGGGACATGTTATCTCTGATCAAGGTGTCTCCACAGACCCCAGCAAGGTTGAAGCAGTCTCCCGCTGGCCATCTCCTGACACTCTCTCGGAACTGCGTTCATTCCTAGGTTTTGCCAGCTACTACCGCCGCTTTGTGGAGGGTTTTGCAAGGTTGGCTGCACCTCTGCACAAGCTGGTGGCAGAGCTGGCCGGTCTCAAGCCCAAGCGGGCAGATCAAACAGTTTCTGGGCGTTGGACAGAGGAGTGTTGCCATAGCTTTGAGGCATTGAAAGCTCGTCTCACCTCTGCACCTGTGCTGGCGTATGCCGACTTCAACCTCCCCTTCATTCTGGAGGTGGACGCCAGCTATGGTGGTCTTGGAGCTGTGTTATCACAGGAACAGAAGGGTAAGGTTAGGCCCATAGCCTATGCGAGCCGTGGTTTGAGGCCCACTGAGCGCAATATGCGTAATTACAGCTCCATGAAGTTGGAGTTTTTGGCGCTCAAGTGGGCAATGACTGAGAAGTTTAGGGAGTACCTGTTGGGCCAGAAATGTGTCGTTTACACCGACAACAACCCTTTGCGTCACCTGTCATCCGCCAAGCTTGGGGCCACCGAACAGCGTTGGGCAGCCCAACTTGCGTCATTTGACTTTGAACTCAAGTACCGTTCAGGCCGGAGCAATAAGAACGCTGATGCCCTTTCTCGTCAGCATCCCCCCGAGGCACAGGATATGCAGGCCATGGTCCGTGGTACACTGCTTCCCAAGCCCTTGCAGCAGGCCCTGCAGATGGACATGGTAGATGCGACACAAGCCACCGTTGCAGCCTTGCCCCATCATCCCCCATCTGACATTGCCGCACTCCAACATACTGACCCAGTCATCCAGGAAGTCTTGGTTTTCTGGGCACGTAAACAGCGTCCCACTAAGGAGGAGCGGAAACGGGTGTCTCAGTCAGCCTTGGTGTTGCTTCGGCAGTGGGATCGGTTGGTTGAAAGGAGTGGTGTTTTGTATCGGCAGGTTTTCCGGCCAGATGGGGCTGAGGTTGTGTTTCAGTTGCTGGTGCCTGCAGCTTTAAAAACAGATGTGCTGACTGAGGTTCACCAGGGCCATGGTCATCAGGGAATCGAGAGGACCTTGGAGCTCCTACGCCAGCGGTGTTATTGGCCAGGTATGTCTGCTGAGGTGGCACAGTGGTGCCAGGCGTGTGACAGGTGCCAGGTCGCCAAGGTGAGCCAACCAGCCGCTCGTAGTTTCATGGGGCACTTGTTGGCCTCTCGGCCTAATGAGATCCTTGCTATTGATTTCACTGTTCTGGAGCCCAGCCGTAATGGCATGGAAGACGTCCTTGTGATGACTGATGTTTTTAGTAAGTACACGTGGGCTGTCCCTACCCGTGATCAGCGAGCCGCCACTGTAGCTCAGGTCTTGGTTGTTGAGTGGTTCTCAAAATTTGGTGTCCCAGCCCGGATACACTCAGACCAGGGACGGAGCTTTGAGGGCTCCCTCATTCAGCAGTTGTGTGTTTTGTATGGTATAGAGAAATCTCGCACCACGCCATACCATCCTTCAGGGAATGGGCAATGTGAGCGCTTTAATAGGACACTTCATGACCTGTTGCGTACATTGCCCGTGTCCCGTAAGCGCGATTGGAATTCCTGTCTGCCCCAGGTCCTGTACGCCTACAACACCACTCCGCATCAGGCAACCGGTGAGTCTCCCTTTCTCTTGATGTTTGGCCAGGAGCCGAGACTCCCAGTGGATTTCCTGCTAGGACGAGTTCAGGATCCTGTTGGCGGCAATGTCCATGAGTGGGTTCAGGAGCACCAAACTCGCTTGCAGATGGCTTTCGAGGGAGCTCGCGAGCGGTTGAAGGCCGCTGCAGAGCGCCGTAAGAAAAATCACGACCAACATGTCCGAGATGCTCCTCTGAAGGAGGGCCAGTTGGTATGGTTGCGACCTTGGTGTACGGGGGCGCCACAAGATCCAGGATCAGTGGGCCTCGGTTATGTATCGTGTCTTGAGGGCACCGAGGGAAGGGGGATCGGTCTACACCATTGCCCCTAGGGATGATCCAACCAGAGCCAGACAGGTCCATCGTTCTTTGCTGAAGGCTGTGGTAAGGGTCAATTCTCCAGGTTGTGCTGCTGTTTCTTCTCCACCTCCTCCTTGCCAGCCTCAGTCAGAGGATGAGCTGTCATGTGATGGGGATTGGTTGGTCTTGAGGCCTGAGAACCCATTGCCCGCTCCTGTCCACGTAGAAGCTGTGACCCAAACCACCCCTCGATTGCGGGTTCCACCGTCTGGCCCAGTCCCCTCCGTGCCATCTTCATCTGTGGATTCTGCTCCTGTGGTTACAGGTACTTCCTCTTCTCCCCCTGTTGTCGAAGGAGATGCTGTTCGGCGGACAACTAGGTCAACTGCAGGTCACCACTCGAATGTCCATCGTCTCCCACGGCCTGCAGGGGAGGCTGAACAAAGAGGTGTTAATCCTCCGGTTCCTGTGTCTAACACAGTTGTCGCACTATTTAGGCCTTGGAGTTAAGTTTGTTTTGTGGTTGGTTATTCCATCGTCGGGACGACGATTCAATTGATGGGGGCAGATTGTAGCAGGATGTACTCATTGGTCCTGGTGACTTTCAGCTGCGTCTCAGCCAATCACTGCGGGAGAAGGCTGAATAAAGGCGGGCCGAGAGCACCTGTCTCCCTCTGCTTGCTGAGGGCTGGGTCACGTTGCTTCCTGGCGTCAGTCACTTCCGCTTCCGTGTGATGGCAGGTAGGCTGTTGGCAGCGGCTGCAGTTTCTCGCATGTTGCCCATCCAGTGCAAATGTTTATTTTGTTTTATAGAAGTTTGCTTGGGTGTTGCTGTCGGCTGCTCACCACTGCGTATGCAGCTCGCTGTTCGTTGCTGGTAGGTGCGCTGCTCCCACGCGTCCCCCCGCTCCACGCCGTGTTGTCCGGGACGGCCTGACCGGTATGTAGTGCAGTGGCCTTAGCTTCCTCCTCCAGCCATTTGTAAATTACTCATGTTGTGTTTGTTATTATTATAGGGCTAAAGACGACCGTGTAACGGCGCAGCGCCGGCTAACGAGACCACTGCTGCTTTGCAAACCTTGAAACTGCTTTGCAAACCTTGCAAACCTTGAACTGCTTTGCAAATCTTGAACTGCTTTGCTTCCAGACTGCTTGCTTTGCTTGGCTAAGTGTTTCTGTCGTTGCCTGGGCGAAGCTGTGGCTCAGTAACGCCAGTTCTTGTTTTATTCAGCCACGTCTTAATGTGTGTGTGTGTGTGTGTGTGTGTGAGAGAACAGTGCGGGAACTTAATTTTGTTCCTTTGACATGTTTGTTTGTTTTTGTTTTGTCCCTTATGGTATATTCGGTATTCTGTTGTAGTACTTGATTTTGTTGCAACTCATAAATAGGATTATTTTGTTAGTTTTGTGTTTATTTTGGTTATTGTGAGTTGCATTTCATTTGTGATTATGTAGATTTTGGGTTAATTTGTTAGTGTTTCATTATAGATTTTTGTAAATTTAATTCTGATCTCTTGTGATTAAGTACGATTCTGTTATTATTTTCATTCTCAACCTGTTCTCTGGTTTTTCCCCATTCAGGTGCTGAGCCTACGGTGGTGGATCGGTGTCCCGGTGGTGGTGTCCCCTTTATATTGTGTTTGCACTTTGACTTTTGTTTCACTTTTTATTATTTGCTTCACGTGTGGTGTTCCTGGGATCCCCCTTTCCTTTGGACCCATCCGTCACAGTAGGTCTCAGCCCTGATTGGTTCCTTCCTTTTCTTTATTTCCCCATGTGAGTGATTTTACTGACAGAATTTTAACCGAACAGTGACCTAGCTAAATAAAATATTTTTGTACAATCGAACTGCCCTCTCTGCCTTCATTGCGAAACGGACCTGAGTGCCTTCCCGTTGGGGTAGTCCATTTAAAGAAGTCCCTGGGTGAAATTCCCAGGGTGGCGTTGTCTGGCAACAATAAATTTAAATTCATCAATACTGCCTTGAAGCATCCCATGCTCGTGTCGCCACACCTGGAAGGTGAGTGGTGAACCCCCAATGGAAACTGACCGCTCTGCTTTGTCCCCCCAGCTCCGCTGCCTTCTTCGGGAGTGGAATCGTCTGGAGCTGCGCGATGGGACATTGGTGAGATGTGTCACCGAGCCAGACACGGGTGAACCCGTGGAGCAAGTCCTAGTCCCTAAACGACAAGCGCAGATGCTGTGGGAGGACTATCATAAAGCCGCAGGTCATGCAAGTGGCGACAAGATGGTGTCTCTACTAAGGAGAAGATTCTACTGGGTTGGGATGAGCACAAGTGCACGGACGTGGGCAGCAGAGTGCACCACTTGTGTAGTGGGAAAGTTGGGCGCGTTGCCAAAAGCCCCTTTGTGTCCGATCCCCTCCAGCTACCCCTTTGAGACCGTTGCCCTGGACGATCTGTCACTTGGTAGGCCTGCTGACTCTTACCAATACATCCTTGTCATTACAGACCTCTTCTCCCGCTACGCACTGGCAGTGCCTACTAAGGACCAGTCCGCTCCAACAACCGTGAAGGCCCTATGGACGGCCCTCATCCTTCCGTTTGGCTGTCCTGAGCGGATACTCACTGACCAAGGGGCAGCTTTCGAATCAGCGCTAATGCAACAACTGTGTGCGATGTACGGCTGCAAGAAGATACGCACCACGCCTTACCACCCACAGGGCAACGGAGCCTGCGAGCGATTTAACCGTACGCTCTTGTCCCTGTTGGGTACGATCGAGACCAGCTCTCAGACCCGTTGGCCAAGTTTGCTCCCAGCGCTCTTACAAGCCTACAATAACACTACACATTCAAGTACTGGTACAACCCCACATTATGTTGTCTTTGGCCGCCACGCTAGATTACCAGTAGACATGCTTCACGAGGTGGCACCCCCCCAGCGAAGGGAGAACCTGGACAGTTGGGTTCAAAGCCACCACCAAACACTCCTGCACGCTTACACCACGGTCCGTGACAACGCAGAACGTCGAGCTCAATGGAACCAGGACCGGTACAACCGCAACACACGGACCCTGCCGCTGTTGCCTGGTGAACGGGTGCTAATGAAGAACTTCCGCCGTAGAGCCCAGGGGAAGCTAGCACCCCAGTGGCTACCGACGCCCTTCATCGTGGTTAACCAACCCCACCGGGATCGCCCTGTCTTCACTATACGGCCAGAGGGTAAGGAAGGTCCCCTCCGAACCATCCACCGCAACAACCTTCGATCGTGCCCAGGGGATGCACCGTCGGTTAATGGTGGCCACCAAGACAGCGAACAACCTGTGATCCCTTGGCCAGGTGCTCCTATGGCCCCATTTCTGTCAGTCCAGCCTCGACAGCGTGACACACCGACGGCAATGACGATGCCGACCCAGCCTGTCCAGTCAACCCTGCCCGGCCCTGCATCCGCAACTTCAAGGCCAGCTCAGAGACCAGCCAATGCTATAGGGTCCCTCCCTTCTTCTGCCTCAGCTAACCCTTCTCGGGAAGCTCCTGGCCCAGAGTTCCCACCTGTAGATATGACTTACGATCAGGTAGCTCCCCCTCATGCTGCACAAAGTCACGACCCAGTCCCGGAACACCAAGAGACTGAACCAACCACCTCACGACGGTACCCAATCCGCCACAATCGGGGTAACCCTCCTACACGATACCGACCCTGAGAATGGACACTCATTGAACACTGACTATGGTAGTGGTCGGGGACGACCACCATTAAAGAGGGGGGGTAAATGTAACGGGTGAATGTTCATTGAGACTTTGATTGAATGACAAGGGGGCGGGACTGAACGCTGTTAGTGGGTGTGTGTGTGTGTGTGTGTGTGTGTGCGCGGTTTGTGTGACACTGTTACAGGTGCGCTTGATTAGCTGCTGATGAGACGATTGGTGACGGGAGAAGCTAGAAAAAGACCAGCAGCGTCCTTGAACGAGGCTTTTTGTTCTTCTAACCGTCAGCAACAGGACCGGGAGGGGTGGTCAGAAGGGAACGAGCCCGACGAGATCACCCACACGACGAAAGTGAGATTGACCCACGCACGCTATTCCCCTGTTTCTGGAGAGTAGCCTAAACTCCCGACCTCCCGAGTGAGTGGGCCGAGCCCGACGCAAGTTTATTTTAGTGTTGATTCTCTTCGCTCTCTCTACAGTTTCGAGATCGCCTGGACCACCGGAGACGGCGAGACTCTAGGTGTGCCTGGACCACTGGAGACGGCGGGGCGACGAAAATAACCAATTACACCCCCTATTCTTCTAGTAACGCCTTACCAGTGGATAGCCTGGTGTCCAGGACTGTCATCGGTGGGACTGTAAGACTGAGGCCCACACGCTCGGCTGCTGGGACCTGGGACTAAGGATCAAGTGAACTAACAGACTATTGAGACTGGATACCTTGAATGTTCACTGGGTCGTGAGTAGTGCTGGACTCTTCCCCTAGTTTTAAACAACACGTAGTTTTCCACAGAGTGAATTATGGTGTGATTGGTAGACAGTTTGCCTAGTTTTATTTATTTAGTATATGGCTGCTCGTAGTGCTATTTCCCATATTTTCTGTGTTGGGTGCTATTCTATGCTCTAATCCATTGTAGGGTTGCCGCCCTTGTTTGAGTGTATCACTCTTTATAGCCTATTTGCCGTGTTGTTGCTGTGTGAATTAGGTTTGAACATTTTGGGGGTTTGTTGTTCTCTTTCACGTTTGATGTGAGTAATTCTGTGGATGTTTGCACAAGTGTGTTATTGGCGGCATATTTTGTATTAGAGTATATGTAGCCGTGCCCAGATATAGTCTCCCGTTTGTTGGTTAGTAGTCCACTCACTTGTCAATCCCCCTGTGGCCAACTAGTGTTTGGTCATTCTAAACTTATACTGCGTCCAGCCATTAGGCGATTCTAATTGTGACTGTTTCTGTGCCATACTGTCTAGTGGGAAAGTATTTGTTGCTACATTTCTATTTTTATGAATGTGTTGTTTTTTTAAATAGACGTTAAATAAATTCTTAAGTTTTATAAAGAAGTCTCTCTGTTGTCTGTGTGCCTCAAGGATCATTAGTTACCCTGCTTCCGTTACAGATACACTGCCACAGATTTGACAGGTTACCATTCACACACACACACACACACACACACACACACACACACACACACACACACACACACACACACACACACATTACAGCCCGTTTCTCTTCACTCCCACACCTACGCAGCGTTCAGGGGCTGACTGGCCCAAATGGCTGTGCTGTCGTCGGCAGGCTCTCCAGGGAGGTACGACTGCCTCAGGTTGAAGCTTTCTCAGGTATCCCTTCATGTGTGAGGCATCAGGGTCTACAATGGTAACATTTAGAGAAAGGAAATGAAACTCAGGTGGATCACGTCATTTTGAACACATCTCCTTTAGAGCTCTTTTCACTCTGAAGAGAGGTCTAATGTATTCTTCATATGGAGACTTTTGACATGATTAAGAGCCTTGTATAAGGTATAATGTGCCAGTTGAGGTCTGTTCCTTGTAGCTCCTTTCCTCTGAAAGAGACAAATTGATTTATTGCCTCCCCTTGTCACCCATGGGGCCTCGAGCACTTCAGCTGAAGACAAATGACATTAGCAAGAAACAAAGACTTACTGTCTGTTTCCAGCGTACAGACCTGACTTTGTTAGCAAAGGTGTTTCTTTTCCTGCCCATCCAAGAAGACTGTTCTGCCATTACCTCTATAGTTAAATTGCCAGAGATGGCTTCTCATTATTGAGAGAACAGCACATGGTACCCCTGAAAATATCACTTTTTTCCCCCTTGCACATACACATTAAACCTGCACTGCTTTTCAAACCCCATTAAATAGATTATCACAGATGGGGGGGGGGGGACCTTGCCAATCTTTTATCATGGTGACAATCATGGAGAGTGGATCGGCATTCCTGGGCTCCGGTTGCAGACAATAACATTTGCATGTTTCATACATGCAGCATCCATTATCGTTTGTGTAAACGAGTGCAGGCAACATCACAGATTGCTGTAATCCTTCAAATCTGACAATCGTGATACGGCTGTTAATGTTGTCTCTGTATTGGTTTGTGCCTCCAGGACAATGAAGAATTTTTACAGTCATTTTCACTACAGAAATTGGCCACAATGAAGGTGATTGCATTACACTTATGGTACAGAGAGAATTAAAACACCCCCAAGCCAGTTCAGAGCGGATCAAACTACGACGTCGGGTAAGTGAGAAAGGGCAGCAACATTACATCTTCGTCTGTTTCCCAACACGGTGCTGAGAGGTTTATCAGCTGAAGAAAGCTCATGTAAACCAACGCTGATGAAACCGGCCATGTGTCCTCTGGTTCCACAAGCACAGTGGGAAGTCCGGGCAGAGGAGAGCGCCGTTGGATCGGGGGTAAAGAGCTGGTGTTGCAAGCACCTTTCAGCACCCCCTGATTCACTGCACATTTACATGGCCCCGCTACACAGGTACTGAGCTGCAAGGAGGCGAACAGCACAGTCATGTTTCTGTCATCGGGGCGCTATAATGGGGAGCTGTTTACCAGCTGTTACACTACTCTGATATACTTGTATCACTTGTATTGTAAGTTGGGAAAGAGTGTTGTACTTAAGAGTGGGTGAGTGGGGGGTCCTCTGCCATGTTATCTTCAACTCCCTAAGGTGCAGGTGGTCCCACCCTGGCAGTAAGCCAACATTGGGACACACAGAAGAAGAGGGGTCTGTGTTCTGCTCTCCACAGCAAGGTGCCTCACTCAATAAACTGAAGCATTTCCCTGTCAAAAAAAAAAAAAAAAAAGGTCAACTAGTTTACACAGTTCAGTCAGTTCTCAGACAGTGTGGGGAGTTTACCTAACGACAGTTCTGGTGATGCATTATATAATAACAACAACACCTATGCAGGAGTGGAGATGGTGGGACATGGAGAATGATATAAATGTTGAAGGTCTGAAGGGATGAGTGGGATAAATGTGTGAAGATTTTGAGAGGATCGCAATAGAGAGTTACACATTTTAAAAAAGGAGGACATGTGAGAGAGAGAGAGTAAAAGGAGATGTCAGATCGAGAGCGGCGACAGAAATGGGCTGTTAGATGCACAATATAGAAGTAATGGGGGATTTCCTTCTTCATGTGCTGAACAATAATAAACTGAGGTGGGGAATTGTGCCAAAGTGATATTTCATCCACTCGGCTGCTATGTTATAGTCATCAAATCTATTCCCTCAGGTTATCATTATTACTGCCAACCACTGGCAAGCAAAACGATAAGACAAACACATGCTATAATAATCACACCATTTATCCTTGACCCGGTCCAACAGGCTCGCTACCAGAACATGTTGCTGTTCTCAATTAGATCAGAGACATAATTGCTGCTGTCTCTGTTCAGGTCCCATGGAGGTGTTCATGTGCTGTGGAGGATGTGGGATTCATTCATATAGACTAAGAGCAAAGGGATGAGGGAGGGTAGCTGATGTTTAGACAGACACACAGTAGGTGCATGAATGTTTCCAAATTGAGGAAGAGTTCAGTTATTCAGACTGAATGGACATTTCATTTGTTTCACAGTTCAAAGCAGATTAATTCCTGTAAAGGCGGGACTAGCGATTGACTGGACCAATCAGCATCTTTAGCAGAAATCATCATAAATGTGATAAATTGTATGAAACCACCACCAAGCTGTCATCAGCACAGAAACTTTCATGGTAACGTCAAATATTGTGTGGACATTCTTGTAACCTGTTAACCCGTGGTCGACTTTCCGAACATGGCTTGTCTTTTCCAGGTTTCTTTCCCAGATTTTTCTATCAAAGCTCTGAGGCTGTACAACGAGTCTAGCAGCCACAGTGAATGAAGAGTCAGCTGGTTGGTGTTTGGCTTTGCTAGATGTTCATGTGAACATGAACAGCTAGAGCTGACTAGCTAGAGAAGGAAATGTGTCATCAGATATTCACTATCTCTCAATAGTGAGAGCAAAACAAGCTACCACTATTTAGCTAACTGTCCTCCATTTCTTATCTATGAGTAATACAGACTGTCTTCAAGTAGTAAGCAGTAAATCTACACAACAGAAATATTGCAGCAAGTCTTTAACAATGGGATGTATACATTATATTTTATGATCCAATATATTATGGGTATAATATCTATGATATATTATTATGTCTTTGTATCTATTTTGTTGAGTCCTACAATGAGAACTGTGTTAATTACTGTCAACCCATGTTCCTTCACCCCTTGTTTCCTCAGTATGTGCTCCATCTGTACAGCCTTATGTTGCCTCAGCCCGATGTTCATTTGGAACCTTTTTCTAGGCCTTTTTAGTATTTTTTTTTAATGTTCCTTTATGCTAACATTGACTCTGTATTTTTCTGTCTTCCCTCAGCCCTATGCTCAGTCAGCCCTATATTATATTAAATATTAAAATGGCCATTAATAATATACCAGGATGGAAATCTAAATATATGAGTGCACTCCAGAAGTTAACTTGGGCAGCACATGACTGGCAGGTCAGTAAGGCAGAACTACATTATAAGACCAACACCACCAAGCAGCTGATGCTAGCAGTCCCAGCATGTGTGAACCAAAGAACATCAAGGGCTTCTCCATGTCTTCTCCATGTCTTCTCTGTGGCATGGAGGATGTTGGGCTCTCCATCTGAATCTTCACCCTAAGCAACATGGTAAGATGAAGAGACTCACCTCCTCCATCTACCAGAGAATGTACATCTAACAGTGCTACCAACCACTGTAAGGCCTGCTGAGTTCAACAGGATCCCCCGTTTTGGCCATAACATGGTCAACATTGATCATGTTGCAGTATCAGTCCGGATGGTTTCAGCCTTTTCAAGAGAAAGTTTTCAAAAGAAACTACGAGAACACTGAAAGAGAAGCAGAAAGCAGAAATCTTTGGAAGAAATGATGGAAGAAAGAAAAAAGGCTTTTATTCATGGTGTTTTGTAGTCCCATAACCTTGCACCCCCATTGGAGACCAAATCCAAATCATCATCTTCAGAGGTGTAAGTAAAGCCTTAAGGTGAAGGCTGAATTACATCTATTAGGAATTAGGACTATGAGAGTTGAGCAGTGATCACGTCTATGCCTCATGGGTCAGAGACTTCACAAAGCTAAGCCCTATTTCTCCTTAGTGCCTCCAACTGGAACTGGAGACTATTTTGTTGGCTTATAGGAATAAGGCATTAAGGCCTTCAGTGGCCTCTGTATTTTCCTTGGCATGGCATAGGGTGGCTTCGGACAGCACTCTGACAGCAGCTCTTATAGGCTGAGATACTGAACGAGTTTAGAAAGAGAACAGGAGGTTACTTGACGAAACCCTGGTTCTCTCATGACGTATGAAGAGGTATCTCTGATGAAGAGGTATCTCTGATGAAGAGGTATCTCGCCGCACTTGAGATTGCCATCCCTGTGATCCACAGCGGCATGTATGAGCTGTAACGGGTCCATCTGTGACAGACAGGGTGTGGTTGGATCGCTAGAGAGCACTCTCCTTTAGGCTGGTATACCCCTTTACATCAGGTCAGGTCGTGGCAGTGCATCGGTCCATCCCAGCATCACGGAGTGAAACGTTGTCAAATCAGTCTCCGGCTCCAGTCCCGGGACGGCGTCGCAGAGAAGACAATAACTCACAGAGCGTTCAAAAACAACTGTCAGGCTTTATGACCGCTTACAAAAAAATGAGCAGAACTTTCTGGGAACAGCGATAAAGCACAATAAGATTCATCGTTTTATGTCACAAAGCGAGCAATTAGTTCAGATATGCTTGATAAATCAAACATCTTTCTCAAGGAGTGGTTTTGTACTGTGTATTTACAGAGGCGATGCCTAATCACAGCAGAGCGGTCCAGCTCAGTTGTCAAGCATGACAAACATCTGCCCGTCACCAGATTCACTCCTGACCTTTCACAGACGCCACGTTTGTTTTCTAAGAGAATCTGGAGAAAGAAAGAGTGAGAGAATAAAAGGACATGGCCCCACCTGCTCTTCTCTGTATTCATTTGGGGTTATGACTGCTGTCATTTCTCATGTCAGGGGGGGGAGGGGGGGGGACAGTATGACATCACTTCTAAATGTTTCCAGTGTCTGTCATGTTCTCAATGAGAGGTCAGACTCGGTGCTGCTACTAGCAATGGTCCATATTTTCAGAACATAAGCTGTGCTCTGAAGTACGTTCCATGCCTGGCAGCCACCAAGACATTTTCAAGATGATGTTATAGATTAGCAATCAATAGCAGACATCATTTTTCAACTTACACTTGAAAGGATAAGCCAGATGGTGAAATTCTGCAGACAACCATGAGTTTCTTATTAGCCTGTTGATGGCGTAGTCCCTTTGTTTGCATGGGGTGACCACAAACACATGCTACTCCTTAGGGGAGTCATTCTACATGAAGCATGCATTTGATCATTTGTCATATTGGACAAAAAAGAGATTTGAGATAGCCACATAGTCATCTTAGATGTAAGCATACTGTAAAGTAATCCATGTCATCTTTAATAATGTACGGGTAGGATTTCACAGCGTACAGAAATCGGCCGATTCAGAGGCTTATTTTTTTTAAAAGCTGATATAGTGTCTGGTGCACTATCTCTCCCTCGGTAGGTGTTGTGTTAAAGCTTATGAAAACACTAATGAGATTTCTTTTTTCAACATGTACAGTGTCTTTGTCCATCTGTCTTGGTGTCAGACCTCCATTAATAGGAATTAAATGAGCCTTCGCTCGCCTTTCCTCTCGCCTGCAGACTGACAGCACATCTAAACATCTGAGGGTCCTGCTGACTGTGTTCTTCTGAGCCCCGTCCCCAGACTGCTGCTCCAGCTCCACCCGCCTGCTGCTGAGAGCCGCCCGGCTGGGATAATTGGCCTCCTGTCCACCCTCCCTGCCATCCCCCTGGTGCCTGAAAGCGCCGCTTCGCACGTGCTGGGGATACAAACATGGCCGCTCTCCATCCTCTACCTCTCTGTTTAGCCCTTCATCCTCATGGAGTCACTCCGCACATTAATTTTCATTACATGGACTGTTAGGACTGGGTAATGATGACATCTGTCACTGGGAGCTGGGGGGTGGGCTGGGGAATCTGGGGGACAAAATGAAAAGAGGAATGGAAATGCAACCACATGAAATAACAAAGAATAGCTTGAGATCCTTCTTCAAAATGGCCCCTTTTTTTTCTTTTCCCAATGCAACAAAAAAAAAAGAGAGAATTCCCTGCTGATCCCTTTCCCAGTGACTTTAACTGGGATGTCTGCATGAATCCAAATGCTGAGACCTATTCATACTGTTGACACTGTCTTCGGCCGGTGCTGTAACCTTATTATCACCATAGACATCTCATTGTTTCGCGGTAGAATCCAAACTCTCGCTTTTTCCACACAAGAATGCAGTATTCACGTTTTATTCCTTTCATCTCTGTGATTGCATTCATTTTGTTATTGAAAGTCCAAGTCGTACAAAGCAAAGTCAATGAAACATGTGAACCTAATACCATGTTGATCCTGGTGATAAATACTCTATCTATATGTAAATACAGAGATATTAAAGGCTGTGTGTGTTTGCACTGAAACGTTCTCCGTTGGACCGATGCCGTAGGCGACTGGGAATTATGTGAAATGAAAAAATGCGTAGGTCATTTCAACCTACCAGCATGAAAAAATAAATCAAACACACTGACCTTGTGAAGTTTTAATCCCTGAATTGCAAACATCAAGATGGCTTCAAAAGAAATATGTGGATTTAAGTAAAACGGTTTTTCTTTTTCTTCTTCATGGAGAAAAGAGCAGTCTGTATTTTAACTGACTTACAGATGATTCGACTCACTCGTATTCTACTGTGTGAACACACATATGCCATATCACAGCATGTAATCACTCTCTCTTGATATTACGCTGTTAAAAAACTCAACGCGTGTGACAGATACAAACTATGAACCTGTTTGTAACCGGTTTCTTGCCAGACATTCCACTTCCAGACATCTGCAGAGAGCTGGGAGAGGAACCACATGCAACGAGGCACAAACATATCACATGACGTTCATTAGTGATTTTCCACAACTTTTCTTCCCACACGTTACGGATATTAATCAAGCATACCGCAACTGATGTGAACTGCTTGGCGTTATCAAAACTCTGGTGAAATGGACTTGGCTTTAAATCTCTCTTTCAGGATCAGAATCCAAACTCAACACAATTTCAATCTTCAACCTCGAAACAAACCATAATGTTGTCTCCTCCTCCTCCTGTCCGTGAGGGTGTGATGCAGAGGTTTTCTGTGATTTGCAAGCAGCATGTCAGACCTGTGGATCCTGGCAGCCCTGACGACAGCAGGTTACCACAGGAGGAGTCCCCCCTTGTCTTTTCATTCAGCATGGCATGACAAATGATGTTTGACCAGTCGGGCCCTAATGGCGTTCTCCCTTCCCAGCCTGGTGCAGAGCGTTTGTTACTCCATCTGTTCTCTGACATAAGCAAACATTTGGCTGCGACTTTGCTCCATCATCTGCAACAGATCATGTTAACGCAGACCAGAGAGTAAGGCTTGGACTTATTACAATTGTACTGATTCTTGTAGTAGATTCTTTAACAACCCGGCAACATTAAAGCTACACGGCAAATGGTAGTGTCAGGCTTTCCCTTCAACACCATCTGAACCCCCGAGTGTGGTTTTGTTTGTTGAGCTTCCATCTGTTTTGTTGCCAAGCCACAAAGCAACGTTTCTACTGAACTGTGAGGCTTTGTTACCCCCGTCTCCTTAGACAGGGAGACTCCACACACTGTCAGTGGCTCTGAGGGGGTAACGCTCACCTTTGCTGTTTTACCCAAAGACCCATGTGGGAGGCATGAAAGCTGATTAGCTGAAAAAATGCGTGGCGCCAGTTAATTTTTTTCAGTCTTGTCCTCTGCAAAGACTATCACGAAGTCCCTCGAGCAACATACTTTTTAGATTCTTCACCACAATTAGTATGTTATAGTACAAAGCTTGTGTTTGCCCTTGCAGATGAAAGGTGTTGGCTCGCAGCCCTCTTCATCTGCGTAAGTCACACTCGGGTTTTCCTGCCGTTTGTCATCGACTGCCGCTCCTCAGGCTCCCCAGTGTTCCTGTTGCTGAGATCTCAAGAGGAGCTTTATCAGACATAACACTAAACACGGGCAGTCCTCCACATTGAACCAACGCCTCGGGGAGAAGAGGGCAGGAGGGTAAAGGCTGGTTCCTTCACCTCAGGAAAGGGTGCAGTCCTCATGTTGTAACTCCCGCGGTGCACAACTGGGGGTTTGAGTGGAATGAATCAACACCATGCATCAAAAGTAACGCCAAGTCTGCATTGACGGAGCTGCAGAACCCACACAATGCTTCAATCAAGTTTCTATTACTCACAATTTGTTTGCAGACGTAAGCAACTTGGGACACAAATCCAATTCTGACAAAATATCCAATTTTTACATCACATCGTTTTCTTAAACCCATTAAATACATATGATTTGATTCCAGTCTTGCTTGTAAACTTCTATTGGTGATATTTTCAATTAAAACTTTTCTCATGAGATAGTTCACATTAAGAATATAAAAGTAAAAACACTCAAAGTATCTTGCTGCCACCTAGTGGAGATGAGCTGCATGCATTGTGGCACCACCTAGACAGCGGGGACTTTGCAGAGCTGTAAATGGAGTTATTTGCAAAATACAGAAAATACAAATCCGCAAAACAATCATAATAAAAAGGGGACCATAGAGATAGACCAGTTAATGCAACAATTATTTATTTTTACTTAAAAATGTGTACAGATAATACCAATTCCAACAAATAAGGAACATCCATGTAAAAACGGCTCAGTTTTAAGACAAAATTAAACTGTGTAGCCAGTTTGTGACAATTAAAAAAAAAAAAAAAAAAGACAACCATTCTGGACACTTAATCAAATACTACACATAAGTGACACGTAAAATATGGGGCAAATATGAATTTGATAGCATGGATAAACACCTTCTATACAATATCCACCGTTGATGCTCCAGCTGACTCCGCTCAGCTCCATTGTCTCGGTGTACTCTGGCGTTTTGGGCCATAGCACATTTCACTTGATTTCAGTACAGAAAGTCATTGCTCCAGAGTGTAGTGTGGTCCAAGGCAGAGAAGCAGTAAACAGTCCGTCAGGGATTTCTCATGCCAAGGCAAACAAGCAATTCATATTAACACTTCACATATCCAGTAAGGACTTGTTTAGATGGCGGGGTCACTCCAACTCCTTGAACCGGGCAAACATGGCCTTACGAACTGCTTGTTTGTAAGTGGCATGGTCCCAAACAACTGGCTCTTTCTTTTTCCTCTGTGAAAAAGGGAGAGAAGAACACGATGAAGGGTTTAAGAAACTAACAACAAACACCAAATTAAGCAGAACAGCAAAATAAATCTTCACACTTACCACCACAGGTTCAGCCCCTAGACCAGGCCTCTCACTGACTTTATGCATTTCCCTAAACGTGGACAACAAGCAAAATCCATACTCAAATATTGTTTCCTTCTTTGACAGTTTCAATAACGCGACCAATCAAGGCGCACCTACCTGGAGGTCCCAGCCCAGGTATTAACGTGATGCTGCGGTTGGTGATGGTGTTTTCTTCTCTTCTGTTCTGGGGACCTGGCCGGCTCTTTAGCATTCAGCTATGGGAGACAGGTTTCACCGTTAGCGGTTGATAGCACGACGTTCCTCAGCATCACCATCTTTTACCGTGAACTTTCACTTACTTCTTTTTCCTGGTTCTCCAAAGCCTCCAGCTCTTTCTTGGACCTCTTGATCTTGAGGTGGATCTCCATATTTTGCTGTTAGAGCAATGGGACAAGAATACATGTTAGAGGCAAGCTCAGTAGGGTCACTGTCAACCAAAGTTCATGTGTGTGCTTGGGGGTTAAATGGTCGTACTTTGTGGAGGTCTGAAAGCTGCTGGTGGCGGATCAGAGCATCCTTGTTAGGGAACTGCCTCCTACATAGCAGGCAGGCCATCTTCTTCCAGTCTGTCAGCTTGTCCTCCTTGTCATCCGATTGGCTCTTCGAGCTCTTTGGGGCTTCCTGCTTCTCCTCTTCCACCTCGTCGTCACTTCCAGCAGCGTAGTCTGATGCTAGCAGACCCAGGGAGCCCATTGGCCGCTGGGGAGGCAAAGCATCCAAGAGGTAATCAGAATTTATCTCTCAGAGACTAAATCTTTCCCCCAAGTCAATAAAGCAAGCCAAGTATGAATAAAGATTCAACCCCATGCAGTTGTAGTATGCATAGCGGTGGTGGTGCAGGATTCTTACCTTTCCCTTTTCCTCTTTCTTAGAGGGGGCAAGGGGCTTCTTAAACAGATCGTCTCCAACAGAGCCCTGTGCAGGGAGGCAAACAGTATATTACAAATTACAAGTTACCATTTTATGACCAAGTTTATTTATTTTATTGAAGAATCCATGCATTGCATAAATAAGGAACACATTTTTCGTGTATGGGTATTGTAAGAGGACCACTAACCTTCCTCTCAAAGATAGCAAAACCTGCGTCAGCCGCCTTAGATGCCTTCCTGTCCTCTTGCCCTCCGATCTTCAGCACTGGCGATGGGGCCCGGACGCTGTCCTTTTGACGGTTCTGGATCTTCGCCCAGCGCTCCATGTCTTTCATGATCTGAGACAGCAACAAACGTATTAACCCTTTGCCTTTATGTACGCATATTTCACTGTATGGCATCGTGTTGGAGCGCTACCTTGACAGCAACCAGACTTCTTGGCTTCTCCTCTTTACTATCTTTCTCTTTGTCCTTTTTAGCAGAGTCATCCTCCTCCCTCCCATCGAGGGTTGCTGTAGAACTTGGGGCAGACTCTGGAGTGGGGTTGGGGGCAGAAGCAGAAGCTGGTGCTGAGGTTTGACAAGGGTCAAGTGGAGGCACTATGGTCTGGGCAGGCTTGGGATCTGACGGCTTCTTCATTTCCAGAGGAGCATCTGCTGCTGGGTTGGACAGAATGGCCTGGACTTCAGCCATCATGGCCACAGATTGGGTCTCTGTAGAGGCTCCCCCCCGGCACCGGGATGTACGTCTTTGTCATAGCATCCCAGTACAAGTACTCCTGGGTTTGGGCATTGTAGAAATACTACACACAAAAAAGAAAAGCAGTGAATGACGACTTAATGGCAACCCAAGACAATTATTTGAGACACCAAGCAGGGTCTCTCAGCAGCATTTTATCACTTAGCATGCACTAAATTGAAGCCTTTGTCCTCTGCATTTAATTTCGTGACTTCTGAAATTGATGAAGAATTCATACAAAACAGCTGTTCTATCATTATTGTAATAAACCTACAGTCAGTGGCCACTTTATTAGGTATACCTCTGCATTTACGCAAATAGTTCACTCCTCCAAACAGTTAGAAACTACAGTATAACTATAGCCGTTGGATACGCTTAGATGCCACAACATTGCCATGTTTCTGCGTGGATGGATCAATGTGTTGTGCTGTATTCTCACCCTAGAGCTGGGGTCATAGTACAGTGTCGTCTCAGGGTCGTAGAAGAAGCCTGACGTGGCATCATACAGGTAGCTGGACACGTCTGGAGTCTCACAGTCTGAAAAATGAACACAACAGATAGATAAATAAATACGTGTGCTAGCACTTTCTAGGTGCTCGGGTGGAGTGGGGGTGTGTGTGTGTGATTGAAGTGAGTGAAGCAATGTTGAATTTAAAAACTCCACGAGTTAACACCAAAGTGCAGTGGTAGCAGTGTTGAAACCAAGAGAATCACTGAACACAATATTTAATTAATGTACTGACTTAGCCACTAGCTAAAAATAAATAAATCACAAAGCTACTTCCTGGTATGTGAATGTATCGTGCACCAATCTAGACCTCATGCTTGAGTGATTTCAACTGTACTGCCTGGTGTATGAGTGCACACTGTATTTCCCTTATGCAGGGCTCATGTGGTGTGCGCAGCCTATAGAGGTCTATAGTGCTTCGCCTTAATGACTTCGCTGCCTACCATAGATGTAGGTCTCTGATCTGTCTGCTGTGGCTGTCATTCCAGATGATTCTGCAGACACATGAGCTCCACCAGCCTGGTACGAGGGATCCATGGTTGGGGTCTCAATTCCCTATGAGGTGTTAGATGGAGGTGTAAAGTTAATTGCCCAGTTCAGAGAGAAATTATGTCCATTTCTGCTTTTTTTCCTGCTCCTAGGAGGCAACCTACCTGGCTACAGCTGGAGTCCGATGATAGAGAAGGGTTAATGCTGCCAGCCATCAAGTCACCTGGGGAAACAAAAAGTGAAACTACTTATTAAGACAGTTCTCTGTTCAAGTGTGGTAATAATCAACCGTGCGTAGGATCTAGGACATCAGGATGTGTGTCTGAGGAAGTCCAACCTTGCATGCCAGCTGGGGTACCAACAGGTGGCGGCAGAGACGGAGGGTACTGTAGAGGTAGTGAGTGCTGCTGCTGAAAGACAAAAACAACAAGGTCATTCATCAGAGCACTAGAACCAACCCTTTCTTTTTATTCATTCTTTTCCAAGGCAAGACAATAATGACCACAACCTACCCCTATCATATTGGCCTCAGGTGGGTAACCCAGGAGAGAAGCGCTTGGCTTATCAAAATCTCTTCTGAAACTTAAGACAGAAAATCATGAATGAGTAGGGATGTATCCACTAGACATGGCTGATATAAGAAAATCATGGCGTGATCACTCACCTTTGGTTCTTCAGTGGTTTTGCGACCTCAGCGTAAACTCTGACGCCATCGATAGAAAGGGGCCTGGGTTTAGTGAGGAGCTCAACCAGACGTGTGACTTGCTATAAAAGAAGACAATGATTAGTGCTGCAGGTTCACAGAAAATAAATAAAAAGTTCAATTTTGAAGTGCATCTTTTACAAATAAGCTTATCTCTATTATAACATGGAAGTATAAGTGCAGCAGAACAGGTGCATTAATGTTACCTCGTGGGAGTCCATGTCGACAAAGCAGAAGCACTTAGCTCCAGGAGTCTTCCCCTTCACTAGACGGACGTTCCTCTCATCCAGATAGGCAAAGGGATCCAAGGTTTTCAGGATAGTCTCCACTGTCGTGGTGGGCTTCACATTCTTTATTATCATGGCTGTAAAGTAACACAGGAAAAGTGCACTTAGCTCTCGACTCATTCATGCATCACATGGGCACATAAAGAAACCTCTGCATGGATTCCTAGCATTTATGGTTCCTCAAGGAAACGCACTCTTGCTGTCCTTAAAGATGGGGTCGGTTTGGTGTGGACCGTGATGAGGAGGGTTGCGGTTGGCCCAAGACTCTGCTTGCTGCTCTATTTCTTGCTGTTGGAGCTGCTGGTCCACCTGCTGCTGCCAGGCCTCTGGGGTCAGGTCAGAATTGCGCTGCCATTGGCCCTGGGTCACAGGCTCCAGAGGGCCTTTGGCCTTGGACCCATTTAGGCTAGACTTCAACTTCTCCAAGGGTTCATCTGGACCGGGCAAAAGGGGGGGCTTCTGGAGTTGGGGTGCTTTGTGATCGGATTCCTAATTCATAGGGAGAGCACGGATCATGTGTCAATAACAGTATGCTTCATAAAGCTGAACTGTAATAGTGTGAGCGATCAAGTGAATGGTAATACTATGGTAAAGGGATAAATAATAATTCACAACACTCACCTGAGCATTTCTTTCACTCTTGTCTGGCTGGATGTATTTCATGGAAGCTGTTTTAGTACCGACCTTGAGGGAGCCCTGAAAGGAAAACAGCAAAGGTTAGTTAGTATACTGCTACAGAAGCGACTGACATCTATTATACTACCAATGACACCCAACATGCACTGTGGCAGGTTTAGCCCTCCTCCTCACTGCTGAGGGTAAAATGGGTACGAAGCCCAGATGCAGGATCATGATGATTCGCACAGGCAATTTGCCCCCATACTACAGTAAACTGTTTGCAAGGGACTGCAAAAATTCCTCATGTACGAGGAAGACAAAAGAAAATGAGAGGCTTACAAACCAAACTATGCCATACAACTACAAACTAGACTGTCTGTAGAAAGAGATATGAGCTGTTTCATCGGCAAGTTCAGAGCACATATAAATGTACTTCAAATTAACTGTTTAATTAGTGTGTTTTACATCCAGAATCTAGGTGGTCCATGTCAAATATGAATAAAAATCCACACTGGTATCTCATTTGCACAATGAAAGATTAACCATCAAAATGGCACAGATCAAACCATGCATACAATAATGCATTTTCAAAAAACAAACTGTTACACCACCCTTAAAGTTTCACCATAGCTTGGAATTTAAACTTCAAAGATTCAATGTTCAAAAAAATAATAATAATAATTGATAATAAATAATTGATATCACCAGAGAACACCAAAAATACTTCTTCAATGTGCATCTGTGGTACCTCAGTTTTTATACTGAGATATCACAAGTTGCAGAATATATGCCAGCATGGTCTGCTTGAAGATTTTTCATCAGTGGAACCAGCTGATAAGAGTCGTGTGCAATCAACCACTCAACTAATGGAAATAGCAGCGTCAAACAATAAACCACTACATTCGCTTATTCCAGCTATAAATTGAGCTGATCCCAAATGCCAACCGGTGATCCCTAATTTCAGAGGTATATGATCAAAGTGGAAACCTCCTGGACAGTGTCGAAGGTTGTGTTCAATATGTCAAAGTGAATGCTCCCGTAAGACAACAAATTCCCCAAAGCACCATAATGAAAGTTGAAGAAAACCTGGTGGCAAAAAGACCATGACGATGAGTCTGGAGGAATATCATCAAGAGGGTTCAGACCACCGAAAAGAGCCTGAGTGGGTTAAGGAATTTTGCCACAGATCGACTGATGCAGAAACCTGAAGACGAAAACACTCGGAAGCAATGTAGGCAATACTGGTGCATGATGAGGAAAATCAAACCAGACTTGTATTGAACACAATACTTCACTTGAGGAAATGCTAGTTTACTGTGGGTAAAAAAAAAGCTAGTTGTACTCTCAAAATGGTTGTTTTATCTTGCCGAGTAAGCAAACCTACCATGTACAGTATGGGAAATGTTTGTGGATAAAGTCTAACCTGCAGGATTGTCAGTAAGAAGGCACTGGAAAGAAAAGTACTCAAATCTGCAGGTATTCCCAAGACAACAGAACTTCTTCGTAGCCTACCAAAGAACATAGGATATCAATATTTCCAAGAGACAAAGGCTTAACAATACTGCAAGGGACAACGAGTCCCTTCAGTCTTCTACATTGCAAAGACCAAGTTACAGCACATGAATATTGTGGCCAAGTATCTTCTTTGTCAACATAATCATTAAGTCATTTCAAAACGACAAACTGCAGAACTACTAGAGGATCCCTTGTCAGAGGTAATATTTTTCAACCATCTCCATTTTCTGGTTAAATCCATTCCAGGGTTAGGCGGCAACAGAGCTTTAGATTAGCAAAGTTATTAAACATTAAGCCATAAAAAACAAAAAGAGTGGCTGCTTGTATCTTCCTGTGTACACAAAAGCAATTGTAAAGTAAATCCGGCTTCTTTGAAGCTTTTCTTTGGGTGCCAACCAAGTAACCTGAAGTACTAACCTGGCTTTCTGGATTAGGAATTGCGATATACTTTCATAGAATGAGGGTGCTAACTTTTGACTTCGAAAATTCTGCCATCTCAAGTGATATCTCAATCTCCTTAACCAATATAGGCTCACTAGATAATAATAACCCCTTCTCAGGCCCCATCTCTCCCTCCCCCATCCTACTAAATGCCCTCTCAACCCCCCGTAATCCTGGTGGGAGAGACGGCCTTCGTAGAGTGACGAGGATGGGCCACCTTGTTGGACTCCATGAAGTGGACTGCATCCTCGAGGTTTAAAAACTCCACATAGGCCGTATCGTAGCTGTAACCTGGGGACAGCATTTGAAATACAGATGGGTTTTTGTTAGTCAATGCCAGTAAGGATAGTCACCCAGCAAAAACATAAAAGACAGTAGTTCGTGAACATATCGAGAACAGTGAGCATTTTTTCTGGTGGCGAATCGAACACCTTTCATTAACACGCATACCTTTTCAGGACAACATACATTAGGATTTTCACACTTTTTTTGTCTTCAGTCTTCTGACCATTGACTGACATATCTGACTTAGCAATGACAGGCTTTGTTAAAGCCAAGCCATTACAGACAGATACTCCAGACCCAGTATAAGGACTGCATGTTGTAGCACAACAGAGACAGACTAAAGAAATATAACAATTGCTGTCTGGGCAAAATCAAAACATCTCTTGGAGAGGTGCATCTAAGTGTAAAATGAATCAAAGATTTGCATGTATTTGCCTCTGAAACATTTGACATGATAATAATCTTGACAAAAGGGCTTGCCGTCTTGCATAACCATGATCAACCTATTAAGGAAAAACTGTAAAGCAAGTTCAGATCAGCAACATGAACAACCTGAAGTCTAAGGAAGGCACTAACAGACCGGTCTCTGTTGCAGGCTTGTTGCTGATGAATTCATTTGTCAGTCAACACTAGAATACTTGTGCCAAGTACCTCTGAAGGAAGCTTTCAGTGAGTCACTTGTCACAGATCTTCTGTGACGGACATCAAATATCACTATCCAAGGCTGCTATGTTAAGGAAGTCCTCTGATTGCTGGCCATGACCCTACATCCTCACACGTGAAAATGTGGATGGCATATCACAGAAAACCCCTTCCTGTTTTACTGAGCGGTTTCATCCAAACCAAGACCACCAAAAGCAACCAAGAAGCTTTACAAAGAAAGAGTGCGGAGGTTTCGAATGTCGTAATAGCGAAAAACGTCGTGGGACATGTTGGCGAACGATTGCCCCAAACAATTCCACAAAGCAACGTATTTCTCACCTGGTACAACACTTTTTATTTTCATCCCCTGCATTGACACGCCATCACGAACGGCAAAGGCACCAAGAATCTGCAAAAGAATGTCTCAAAATGAGTGAGTCTGCTAAAACTTGACAAGCAAACCAACCCTAAAAAACATTAACAGTATAGTAACCAGAATAACTAAAAGAGGGTTTTGTTGTCAGTTTGATTCTTACCTGCTCCATTGTGGCAGTCTTTGGAATACCAATTATGGATATTGTATTGGAAACTTTGTCCTCCACTGAAGCACTCCTATAATCTTGATCCTTTCACAGAATTATACAATACAATTATAAAGCATCAGGATAACATAGGCTTAAGTTACAAGACATTTTCATAAAAAAACAAAACAACATGAAAAGGATACCTACCTGAGAACCAGAGTCACTAAATTTTGAAGGTGTGATTGGTTTAGATTCTTTCAAAACTTTCTCTGGTCCTGGAAAATCCTCACGCTTGTAATCGAAAGCCCTCGCAGACCCGGTTCGATAATCAATGTCCCTGTAGTCTTGATCTCTCCCCTGTACGGCGCTGCTGCTTTGGAAGTCGCGTTCTGTTCCCACCTTATTCCTCCCAGGTCCTTGATTAGGTGGCATATCCTTCGGCCCTTTGAAACAAGCAGTTGGCGCCTGAATTTCTTGAGAGGACTGATTCTTCTCTTGGTGGAAAGCGGGCCTTTGATCAAGATTTGATGGATTTGGACTCTGCTTGGGATCCCTTACTCCGAGCCAATGTTTATTCTCATTAGCTCTACCAAGTGAGCCAGCAAGGGGGGTAGTTTCTGGGAGTGCGTTGTCTTGTGGAGCTTTGCGGCCAACTGATGGTAGATCCATAACAGGAAAGTGACCACCGCGGGGGAAGCCAACGTCTTTCCCAGGGAATTCAACAGGCGGCCTATCCCTCTCTTTAAACGGTGATGGATCTCCAACATTCCCCTCTCTGCCAAATCCTCCCGGGAAGTTTGGGCCTGTTACACCTCCCATACCTTTATTTATATTTGAGGCAGTGTTCTTGTCCTTGTTACGGTTCTTCCACTCTTCTGCAAGAGTCATCTCTTCACCGCTTCGATAATCCATCAGTGGGCTATCTCTTGAAGTCGGAAATTCTCTGTCTCTGAGTGCATCTTCTGTGACCATAAAGTCTGGTCTTTGGGAGCCGCTTACTTTTGAAGGCATGTCTGGCCTTCCCCTGTCCACTGGAGGAACGTTGTTTCCAAACCTTAAAGGAGATCGTTCCCTACCCCTAAATTCAGCTGAAGGTCCTGGACGACTTCTGAAATCCATATCAGAATCGAATCCTCCTCTTGCATTGACAGGTGGCCCCCCTCTTCTGTCAAAGTCCGGCATCCTCCTCTCACGTGGAGGCATGTCCATACTATAGCCATCAATGTCATCCATGCCCATTGGAGGCCTATCTCGCATGTCCCTGAATCCATCATTTCTCTCCATCTGGTCCAAGGGAAACCCTCTTCTTCCATCCATGTTGGGATTGTTGAACCCCGGCTTACCATAGCGAAACATCTCTCGGTCTCTCATGTCCATAAAGCGGTTGTTGGGCTCCCGTGGTGGGACCCCTCTCCCTCCAGTGTCTAATGAATTCCTTCCTGGCCCCATGAAACCAGATGAATTCATTAGCTTGTCTCTGATTGCAATTTCATATTGCTTTCTAAGACTGAAGTCTGTCTCTTCTCCAGGTCTGAAGAAATCTCTGTTTGGTTCTCTACCTCGCATATCACGTGGTTCCATATCACGCTCCCTATTGGATGGACCATCCATCCTCCTCATGTCCATAGGTGGTAGATCTACAGGGTCTAGGCCCCATATGACCTATGGGACCCATGTTCATCCCATCTCGACCTCTAAAAGCAGGCATGGGTCCATCTCTGCCTCCAAACATGTCTCCACGATGATCACCACTGGAACACACATTTTAAGTTAGGCTGCTGATGGCTTAAAGAGCAAATTACCAACAAAACAATGGAACTCAGAAACAAATAATATAGTGGGGAGGGAAAAAAAATCAAGTTTCTCATTGAAATTGCCGAACCAATCACAATATAATTACAAATACACTTAACCACAGTAGCAGGTACTTGTGATGCGCGGGTCGACGTCTGAACCGCAGGTCCCACGGATACATGTCCACAATTTGGGTAGATTCCGTCAGAAAAAACAACTTATCATAGCAGGTGGGTGCGGGTAGAGGAAGTCAGAAAAATTCTTAAAAGTATCTCATATCTTTGGTACATTAGCATTGTTCCCATATTTTTCTCGTAGGCATGTGTAACATTATTTATAAAATAATAATTAATGTAATTCAAACACACTTAAAATAAAATCATTTACATCTGCCAGTGGGTTGAGGATTTTTGTGTTTCTATGTGTGTCTAGTAACACAGAACCATATCTTCAACAAGGCAAAATGTGTTGTGTAATTTATGAAGTTGTCACAAGATGGTACCAGTGATTATATTTAGCTATAGCTAAATATAGCCATAGCTATATGGCGCTACAGTGTTAGTAGAATGCCATCAGTGAACTGGACTAAATTTTCACAGAGCTTTATTTATTTATGATAACATAACAAAATCTACAAAACTATTCAATATACATAAACCCATGTATTTTTAATGTATATTTGCCAGACATGAGCACATTTTTATTATATGGGCATTTATATGATGGGCTGTTTTTGATTGGATTGGTGTTGTCACAAATACCTGGCAACCCTGCTGCTACCAACAGGCAGCTGGTAAGCAAAGATAAAAGCGAAAAAATGTCACGAGACTTGGAAAGGATTTGGGAAAAAACGATATATATTTTTTTTAAATCGGGTTGATGCGGAAGCAGGTCTGTGATCTTTATATTTGTCAATACTCCTGGCGGTTGAGGACGGGTGAGTAGCAAGTGCTGGCGATTGCGGATGACGTCAGAGCCGACCCGCGCATTATTAACAGTTACAATAAACAAAAAGAGATTGTTTCCTTTGATGCTGCGTTCAATGCTTTGTCATACAGCTCTATCTTAAAATCCTGCCTGCTTACCGAAAGGGTGGTCCCCCTCGTGGTCCTTGCCCGGGTCCATCCCACATGTTTCTCTCCAGACAGTGTCTTATCCGGTGGCAAAGTCTAAATCAGAAGATTTCCAGTTTGGCAACAGAAATTATATGTCAGTGTGAAACCATAGCCAATTACACCTCGTTTTACTAAATACTGGCATGCAACTCCAGAATCCTACAATTGATAACAACTAGAACGTCACTGCAGCATGCACGACATGACGAAATGAGTCTTACAAATTCTTTGAGACTTTGTGTAATCCCATAAATCCATCCATCCATGCACCATATACGTACGTGTGTGTTTTCGGTGGGCAACACACACTAGTGGCGACATTGCTAACGTTAGCCCGCAGACAAATGGCCTGCTAGTTATAGGCCCACCATAGTCCATAATGCCATGAGCAAATAGTGTCGAAACCACTGTCTGGCTATCTACAAGGTAATGTAAGGGGACGGTAGCAGTATTAGGGTAACCGTAGTGTCATAAATGCACTAATTATAGACCTTTATAGCGAAGGTTAGCCCATCCCAAACGCATAGCTGCACAGCCTAGACAGCTAACGTTAGCGAAGCCGGTTTTCTTCAGCTTGCAGCAAAGACCAACATCCTTCGGAAGATAGAGAGATTTGGGTATAAATCCCATGATCTCCGCGTAGACATTAATTTGTGGGACCTACCTTGATTATTCTTCAAGATCGGTATCAATGTTGCGAGAGGTTATCGCCCGGGGTATCAAGGGCTGAAACGAAAAATGGAGACGAATCTGCGCAGTTTTCCGGGCAGTGACGACATGATCTGCGTATATCAACGGGGCGTGACTGGGATTTGTAGTTCTAAGCCCAGAGCGCCCTGAGACATCTTCCATGAAACCTCCTTCGCTGAAACGCAACGTTTAGTTTGGCTAACCGCCCATAGTTAATTTTATTTTAATAGTTATCATTCTCATTTATTATCAAATATGAAATGCCCAAATACACACGTCATACAATCTTTCTCTTTCCTAACAGTGTCATCAAATTGACTACATTCATGGCTGAAAAAATTAAATTATGCCAATCTCTTCACTATCTCACTGAATACAAATCACGACACTGAAGATTTACTCATGCCTACCCAATCCTATTGTAGAATAGCAAGTGTAGTAAAATGGAAAATTCAGCATATCCAGCCTATAAAGCCCATGGCCACTTTCTCCACTACTCATTCTCCATGTGTGTAAATGCAGAGAATTTTGGTGTTATGTAGAGAAGCAATAATGTTTCATGTTGATTTTGTTTTGACCTAGGCAGCCAAAAGCATCATCCATCGATCCAGCCATCCATTTTTTAGCTACAGTTGGGGAGATCCCCAAGCGCTCCCGGGCAAGCTGTCAGTTTCTGATGCCCACCTTGAATGAGCTTGACGCCGAGAATGCAAACACAGTTCACACCAAGCGTATAGTAAAACTATTTCTTAACTAAGAAAATATCTCTTTGTGTAAAAACTGTAAGTATATTTCAGAAAAGCATATATGTGAAATTCTCTAATGCCGTTCCCAAAATGAGCAATGTTGTTTAAAACTACAAGTATTTCTTGCATTAAGTGTAGGGTGGAAGTGGATAGGTGAATGGTGAGTGAAATGTTAAAATCCTCAATGAGTGACAACAACGAAAAATATCACAGTTTCAGCAATATTAATATTGCTCAATTTATTCATTCACAAGCGTTTTAGCAACCCCTTAGCTCAGCTAAAAGCTGCCAAATACACAGGTAAATAATAAAAAAGATCCACAGGTATGCAATGCAATGTACATAGAGGTATATGGACTCAACTCTAAACTTTGAATTAACTACTTACAAGTGACAACACAACAGCTAAAGCAGCACTCTCCATCAAATGTTCCCAAAGTATTGTTCTCTGTTTTCAATTTGTACAAGTGTGATAGAGGACAGAACACAAGTACACATCAGTAGAGTAACATTTCTAAATAATACAGCAGCTTGTGAGGCTTGTGAGGCTCTAATCAGAGGAGCTAGGGGAAAACAGAAACAACATTTCAAAGAAACAGGAAAACAAAAAGCAGTTTAAATGAAGTCATGTTTCTCTTGGGAACATTGAGGGAAAAGGAGCAGACAGTAGAGCGACCATTCAACTAGCTTTAAAGGGAAGCATACATAAGATAAGGAGAGTGAGGGTACGCTATTCAATAGACCAATCATATGAACACAGAAGGCAAAATGACTCATAAACATAGTGCTGTGAAATCGTTCTGCGATAGAGATGTGAAGTGGGGGGGGGGGGGGGTAGCTGAACAGCCTGGACTGTATCGGCTGTACTGCATGTGTGACTGTTGGTTGGCAAGTCCTCTTCCTGCCTCGGTTTAAGATGTCTGGTCTCCCTGTGTTTGTGGCGACATGGGGAGCCTATCCCCGTTGCACCGTCCCTGCGGCTCAATTTCCTGCCGGGCCGCGCTGGGCAGGGAGGGCGTCGGGACCGTGGCAGTCTGTGTGTCGGCAACCTGTTCGGCGGCAGAAGCCTTAGTGCCGGCGGGGCCCCCCTCTGGGCCTTCAGCCGGAGGAGCTAGCTTGCCGCCGGGGGTGACGGGGCCAGCTGAAGCCCCCGCGGCAAGACTAGAGGCCCCTGAGTCACTCTGCTCAGGTGCTCGAAGTCTCTTCATGAGGGTGGTCACCCTTACAGCTTTCTGTGAGGAATAAAAAGCGAGGGTTAGTTAATTAGTAAATGTAAGAGGATTCAGCAGGGAAACGACAAATAAAATAGAAGCACATCAACAGATTTGAACATAAGCAATAAAGAGAAAAATCTAAAATAATAAAAACAAGCAATAACACATTTCAATATATGATGGTGACAATTTAAACATGTAGCCGACTGTATTGGTGGGACATATATATATATATGAGATAACCATATATATGTAGAAAACGTGTTGTGACACGTATACAGTTTATGGAATATATGCACTTAAAGATGCCGACAGCATATAAACAGAAAGAGACAATATCAGCTGTCTCCAGTTCTCTATGTACAGAAAAGCCACCATGTGAAAACTGCATATGGATTATTATCTGTTTACGGTATCACTATATTGTCAGGACTTGGAACCGGAAGAAATTTGTGCCATATGTGCCGTCTAGAAATATGTAGAAATAAGTCTAGAGGGGAAACAGTGCAGCAAGTGAATGGGATAGTTTCTACTCAGCACAGTACAGGTGCCCTGCCTCAGCTGCCTCCTGGTTGGCTTAGACTTTGGCTGTGATCAAGAGTTGTAACGTAATCATCGTCTAACATGTTGAATAAATAGTGACATATGAACAAAGCGGAATACCTTCCACTTGGCTTTGGCAAAGTTCTTTTCTATCTGTGCACACACTCCATCCTTGATGTTCTTGTTCGAGGCAGCATTTCCAGAAATCCTAAGAAAAGGGACGACAGAACAGTTGTCTCTAGCGTCTTGTCAGAATAGCAGCATCATAACTCAGTCACACTCGATGAACCGTGTTTACCAATCATGGCCTATAGCCTCCTGTGCAGTTAGTCGCTGATCTTGGTCCACTTCCATCAAAGACGCCACAAGGTGTTTGGCTGTAGGGGAAGGGGAATATTCTGTTATGCATCTAAAATAAACACAGTTAACACGCTGCATAAATACATGACCGATATTCAGACCTCTGAATCTGCCACATACTTGGATATGCTTATCGATGAATTTGATTATCTCTCACCAGAGTCTGAAATGTCATCCCAGTATGGTGAATCAAATTCATAGTCCCCTGCCAAAATCTTCAAGAAAAGGTTCTTATCATGATCATCTTCATCAGCTTCCTCGTAGAAAGGAGGGTTCCCAGACAAACTGTTGAGTTGGTAGGACAGAATCTATGTTTAAATAGACTTTAAAAAAGTGCTATAGCTTTATGGCCATAGTCAGTATAGTTGGTGCAGCATTTTCGTCCTTTGAGACATGTTCTGTGATGAAGGGCTGAGTAAATAAACTTGATACTTACAGTACATACATGATGACTCCGATGGCCCAACAGTCCACTGGCCTTCCATATCTCTGCCTCCCGACCACCTCAGGAGCTGAGAAAAACAGTATCAAAGTAGTATGAATGACCATTAAGCATCCTCATGGTATACTCTTAATTGTTAAATATACTGTAGTGTATAAAAAAGTATATATTTGTATTGATCTAAAATCAGAACTTAAGCCACTTACCAAGATACTCTGGGGTCCCACATGGATCCTTAATGAGTCCATTTTCCAATTTTGCCAAGTGGAAGTCACTGATGACAACTTTGGAGTGCTTCAAACGATTAAAGTACACCAAGTTCTCCAGCTACATGAGAAAACAGATTACTGCTTATTGAACCGGAGAGGCTTACCGGGATGCAACAGGTAGTTGTACACAGAGCGGTCTTGATTTGGC